>JBBBDQ010000472.1:1605000-1630000 GCA_037127315.1 Ascarosepion bandense | reverse complement strand
AGCTGGATTTAATCTAATTGTCAAAGAAGGCGTAAAGTTCTGAAAAATTCACAAAATCATTAATTTTAGTTAAAATTAATATTGACAACAATGTTTTCGTATTGAATTAGCCTTTGAAAATAATCAAGTGCAGAAAAATTGATACATTTTTGAATGAGTTCTTGGAAGTTGGCCTCTACTCTATCCAGCATTGCTCTATCTACCACGCAAATAACTTCCCTCTAATCGTTCAATGTATGTGGCTTATGCTCGTATACACCTGCCTTGTGGATTCCATTCCCAACGAGAAAATATCACACATGAACAAATCAAGAACCAAGAGGGCCAAGGTGTGCAAGCAAACCCGAAAATGAGGCATTCATTGAAGAGAGGCTGAAGAACGTGCACTGGCGTTCTAGCCGTAACACTATTCTACTACGCTTTCGCACAGTTAACCAAAAGACAATTCACAGGCAGGACAATTGGTTGGTGCTTTATGTCTTTTCAAGTTTAAAATCTAGTTTTTTTAAAACTCTTGGCGAACTATCTATATGTTGGTGGATGCGAGTATCCCGAAGGCGTTCTGCTAATTACATCATCAATTGTTAGTCTTGCGTTGCACATTTTCGTTGTTGGCACCTCTAGTAACGTTTAGATTTTTTCTATTGTGGTGCAGTGAATATCGGCCTGGAATGAGAAATCGGGAAGCCGAGTTTGAATTCCAGTTGAATTCGCTGCATTCACTTACGAGCATATATCCTAGGAACAGGTATTAATCCATCTTTTTCCTGCAGTTATGGGTTAATAACAGCAGAGATTGGGTTCTCTAGCATTGTTTGGCAACTAGTCTACCACAGAAAGCAATGGCGACCTACTGCGGGATAATCTTCTGCCCAGTCAGTCAGGTTACTTCCGTATATCACTTATGGCACGTAACTGATTGGTAAGGAGGAATTTCTATTCAGGAAGCTTCGTCCCAAAGGCTGCTAATTTAAGGAACATACTTCGCAGATGTTTCCATATTGTATCATTCAAATTTTATATCAAAATTTAGTACCCTATTTTCATTAATTTACTCGTGCAAATAGTTTGGCTACTAGGTTACACACTTTTACAGTCAAAATAGGGAAATATGACCGCCACTTCTAACCCTGTAGTTTCTTTTCTCGCACTTCCCGCTTGTGAAATTCCGTTCCGCATGGTGCTTCCCTGACTGAGTTTTGTCAAAAATATTTGAGTAACCTTCAAATTAAAGCTTTCTGTTTGCCCTTTCCGTCTTGACAAACTCCATGATGATGACAGGCGGGCTTAGAAAGAATGTTCTAAGAAAAGAAATTGGATGAGAACTGGAACTTGAAAAGTCTTAATGCGCCGACCAAATGTCCTATCGGTGAATTGTCTGTCGGCGAGCGGTTCGTTGGTGAATTGTCTCTCTGCAACTTATCCGACTATCATCCTGTTAAAATGTCATATTTCAGATAGGAATACGTTTTCGACGTAATTTAAGCAGAAAATAAGTTTTTTATCATCTCCATATAACGGTCGGAATTCAGCGTAAAAGCATTTTAAAGATTGCCTTCAAACCTGTAACGACTAATGAAGCCAGCTTTTCTAACTGCACACTGAACTCTCACTTTCAAGAGACAAATGATGAAAAATTTTCTTGATTCATCATGCCATTGAAATGAAACTGAACTTTATCATCTACTTAACAAATGAGTTTGTTATTTGCCTAAAAAATTGCTACCGTGTAATGTGCAAATTTAAGCCGCTGAGCATATTACCCGGGTACTAATTGTTTCCTAGTGACCAATTTGTAAGGTGGAAAGACAGATCTTCATGCAACATATGTTTTCCGGGCGATTTTTGATATCAATTTCAGTAGCATGCCTCCGAGCATATCTTTTTAAGGCGTCTAATATTTTCTAGCTTACGTACCGTTCGTGGGGTCCCCCACCTGTCTGCTATTCATTTCTGTAACTGGTGTACAAAGTGCAGAAATCTAACGTGCGTTTGTGTTACGAATAGAAACAATCAGATTTTGGTGAATGTCACCGGGGAGCACTCCGTGCTCTATCGTTCACAGCGTCATGACTTCAACGGAAAATTAAAAAAAAAAACGACCGAATATTACCTATCAGACATAGTACCCTTCTACTGGGTTTGATAAAAGCCATTTCAAAATGTCCATCTTCTCTGCATCAACCTGTGTGTATATAACGCATTTTTTCTTCATATTTCTCTTTGAGAACCACTTTTCTGTGATATTATTTTTTATACCGTAATTTCAATAAAAACAAAACTATGTGTAGGTTTCTGGCTGTTGATAGGGTGTGAGCTAGGTTTCGGATTAGTGTCAATTACGTTTATATTTTTTCTGAAATTGTGCCAAAATTTAATGAAAACATTACTTTAAATGTCATTTACAAATCTTTTTCAATAATTTCTTCGTTAAGTCTCTAATTAGAGTAATAACAACAAGGGATGGGATTCTTTTTGTTGGAAGTGTGCATCTTAGCGCTAGACCCGTTTAAATATATAATGATTTTGATGCTTACCATATTAAACGTGATTATAGCTTTCAATTTCTTGTTTAGAACGATTTTCAAGTGATATATCTTCTGCTGTAATTTAAATAATAAAAGAAATGGTCAGGATTCTGATCGTTGGCAGATTGAGACGTACATTTCGGTTTAGTGCCAATTAAATTTAATCTTTATTCTAAAAATTTGTATATATTTAACAACATTATTGCTTAACTTTGTTGCTTGGAAAATATTTTACTATGCAATTTTAACTAACGTAGTAATTAACCCACTAGGGCCATTCGTATCATATTTGATACAGTATTTCCCTATAAGGAAACATTTGGTATTTCCCTATAAGGAAACATTTGGTATTCATTGACTGAGCAGTCAGTACTGCTTTCATTTGAAATTTATAAAATATTTCTCTTAAAAAATTTTTCAGGAAAATATTTCTTTCAAGGCTTGTTTTCATACTGTATCAAATATGATACGAATGGCCCTAGAGGGTTAATCTCAGTCTGTTTATCTATCTATCTATCTATCTATCTATCTATCTATCTATCTATCTATCTATCTATCTATCTATTAACCCTCTAGGGCCATTCGTATCATATTTGATACAGTATTTCCCTATAAGGAAACATTTGGTATTTCCCTATGAGGAAACATTTGGTATTCATTGACTGAGCAGTCAGTACTGCTTTCATTTGAAATTTATAAAATATTTCTCTTAAAAAATTTTTCAGGAAAATATTTCTTTCAAGGCTTGTTTTCATACTGCATCAAATATGATACGAATGGCCCTAGAGGATTAATCTCAGTCTGTTTATCTATCTATCTATCTATCTGTTAACCCTCTAGGGCCATTCGTATCATATTTGATACAGTATTTCCCTATAAGGAAACATTTGGTATTTCCCTATAAGGAAACATTTGGTATTCATTGACTGAGCAGTCAGTACTGCTTTCATTTGAAATTTATAAAATATTTCTCTTAAAAAATTTTTCAGGAAAATATTTCTTTCAAGGCTTGTTTTCATACTGTATCAAATATGATACGAATGGCCCTAGAGGATTAATCTCAGTCTGTTTATCTATCTATCTATCTATCTGTTAACCCTCTAGGGCCATTCGTATCATATTTGATACAGTATTTCCCTATAAGGAAACATTTGGTATTCCCTATAAGGAAACATTTGGTATTCATTGACTGAGCAGTCAGTACTGCTTTCATTTGAAATTTATAAAATATTTCTCTTAAAAAATTTTTCAGGAAAATATTTCTTTCAAGGCTTGTTTTCATACCGTATCAAATATGATACGAATGGCCCTAGAGGGTTAATCTCAGTCTGTTTATCTATCTATCTATCTGTTAACCCTCTAGGGCCATTCGTATCATATTTGATACAGTATTTCCCTATAAGGAAACATTTGGTATTTCCCGATAAGGAAACCTTTGGTATTCACTGACTGAGCAGTCAGTACTGCTTTCATTTGAAATTTATCAAATATTTCTCTTAAAAAATTTTTCAGGAAAATATTTCTTTCAAGGCTTGTTTCAAATATGATACGAATGGCCCTAGAGGGTTAAGGCTTCTACTTGTCATAAAGTGGGGGATCAGTTCTATATTGTTATGAAGTAATAAACAGATCCCCCACTAATATGATACGAATGGCCCTAGAGGGTTAAAATAATAAAAGCCATATTTAGGATATTCTTTGTTGAACGGGTGGAAGTTAGGGGTATGGCTAGTGTTACGTCTATATTATCATAATTCTGAGGTTTAACTATATTTAATGCGATTATAGCTTTAATATTTTTAACTACGTTTACTTGATATTTTATCTTATTCTGTAATTTTAATAAAAAAAAGCAGTGATTAGGCTTCTGACAGATGGCAGATTTAGAAAAATCGTTGGTGTTAGTGCCAATTACGTTTAATCTTTATTCTGAAAATTTCGCATATATTTAACAGAATCTTTTGCTATAAATTTGGTTTTTAAAATACCTTTCTCTATAATATGATAACTGACTTGAAATTTCAATTATAAAGACATGATTAGGATTCTATTTGTTGGAAGTGTGAATGTTAGCGTGATGCTTGGTGTCACGTTTACATTTACCATAAGACTAAAAGAAATACATTAGTTTAACTCTACACCTAAACCTAAACCATCGAATAGCGACACATCAAACTCTACCTTTGGATATTTAAATTAGAGTGCTAGCTAAATATAATAGAAAAATAGGTCTACAGGGCATATTTAAAACAATAATTGTTTTAAATGTCAAAATTATTTCCGAATTATGAGAAACATAAAGGCTACAATCACCATAAAGTAATCTTTAAAATTACCAGGTATAACGTTTGCTATTTAAATTACAACATAAGCTAAAATATCAGGGGAAACATTTCTAAAGGACATATTTAAAACAATAATAGTTTAAATGTCAAAAGCCCTCTGAAATATGAGAAACATATCGACAGCACTCACGATAAAGCTAACCTTAAAACTCCCAAGTATCACAAGTCTAACTCTTGTTATTTAAATTACAGCGTAAGTTAAAATGGCATAGTATAATACCGCAGAAAGTAATGGCAACCTACTGCTGAATAATCTTCTGCCCAGTCAGTCATGTCTCTTTCGAGACATGATCGCCCAAACGTGTATCACGTATAGCACTTAACTGACTGATAATACGTCTAAAAGACATATTTAAAACTAAAATTGTTTTAAATGTCAAAGGAACCTCCGATTTGTGAGAAACGTAAAGGTAGCACCAACCATAAAGCTAAACTTAATCCTAGAAACTATCACAGGTCTAACCCTTTTTATTTAAATTTCAACATAAGCTATAATATCATGGCAAACATTTCTAACGAATATATTTAATACAATAATTGTTTTAAATGTTAAAATGACACCCGAATTATAATAAACGTAAATATAGCACTAAAAATAAAGCTAAGCTTAAAACTACCAAGTATCACAAATCTAACCTTTGTTATTTAAATGAGAGCGTCAGTTAAAATGTCATGGGAAAATACGTCTAAATGACATATTTAAAACAATAATTGTTTTAAATGTCATAAGAACCTCTGACTCATTTGAAACGTAAAGTTAGCAATCACCATAATGCTAAACTTACACCTGTCAACTATCACGAGTCTAACTCTTGTTATTTAAATTTCAACTAAGCTAAAATATAGTAGGGAAATACTTGTAAAAGACATATTTGAAACTATAATTGTTTTAAATGTGAAACGTAAATGTAGCAATCACCATAAAGCTAAATTTAAACATACCAAATATCACAAGTCTAACCCCTGTTATTTACATTTCGACGTAATGCTAAAATACCATGGGACATATTTCTAAAGTACATATTTAAAACAAGAACTCTTTTAAATGTCAAAAGAACACTCGAATTATAAGAAACGCAAAGGTAGCAATCACCATAAAGGTAACCTTCTTCTTCTTCTATATGCCCTGTCCCTTCAGGACGTAGGCGATCATGGCTCTCCACGTCTCCCTATCCCTTGTGGCTCTTAGTATGTTTGCTCCTGTTGCTCCTGGCACCCCCGTTCCCTCATCCACCTGATCAGTCCCTGCAAATATGTTATCCGCTGCCTTCCTCTGTCTCTCCTTCCTTCTATCTGTCCAGTCAGTATCAGGTTCTCCAGGCTCTCCTTTCTCATTGCATGTCACAGGAACTTTACTTGTCTCTTCCTGATGCTCAGCATCAATTTCCTTTTTGTTGCCATTCTTTCTAACACCTCGTCGTTGCTTGTATGCTCAGTCCACGATATCCGTAGCATCCTTCTGTAGAACCACATTTCGGCCGCTTCCAGTTTTGTCCTCATTTTCGATGATATTGTCCAGCATTCACAGCCGTATTGAAGAACTGACATCACGTAGCAGTCTAGCACTCTTTTCTTCGTTTCTATTGAGATTTTCCTGTGTGTTAGTATTTTGCTCATCTTCTGGAACGCGTTTTTTGCCATGCCAATTCGCCTTCGGATCTCCGTGTCCCACTTTCCATCTCCTGTCAGAACACTTCCTAGGTACTTAAATTCTTGTACTTGTTTGATTCTGTTATCCTCCACCTGTATTTGGCAGTTTGGGTTGTATCTTTTGCTGATGACCATGCACTCAGTTTTCTTAAAGTTTATTTGTAGTCCCTTCTTGCCACTCTCCACTCCTACTTTCTGTATGAGGTCTTGTAGTTTCCTTTCCGTGTCCGCAATCAGCACTGTATCGTCCGCATATCTTATGTTGTTCAGGTTGTGGCCTCCAATAACCTTAAACCTGCCAAATATCACTAGTTTCACCCTTTCTATTACAATTTCAACGATGCTAAAATATCATGGGAAATAATTCTAAAGGACATATTTAAAACTATAATTGTTTAAAATGTTAAAAGAACACCCGAGTTATAAAAAACGTAAAGGTAGCAATCACGATAACGCTAATCTTATACCTACTAATCATCACAAGACTAACCCTTGTTATTTAAATTTCAACATAAGCTATAATATAATGGGAAATTATTTCTATATGACATATTTTAAAAACATTATGGTTTTAAATGTCAAAATAACTTCTTATAAATATTGCAATAACCATAAATCTAAACATAAACCTACCAAATATCACAATTCTAACACTTGTTATTTAAATTTTAACGTAAGCTAAACTATCATAGGAAATATTTTAAAGGACATATTTCAAACAATAATTGTTTTAAAGTTTAAAGAACACCCGAATGATAAGAAACGTAAAAGAAGCAATCACCATAAATGCAACCTTAAACCTGCTATCACGAGTTTAACCTCTTTGTTATTTAAATTTCAACAAAGCTAAAATATCATAGCAAATACTTCTAAAGTCATGTTTAAAATAATAATAGTTTTAAACGTCTGTTATGGTGCATAAAATGGCGAGTATGCTAAAAATAGAAAAAGGTAGACACACTGACCCCAAGAATTTAAAATTGGCCGGCAAAACCGTTAAACAAGTTAACGTTTTCTTTTGGTAGGAGTAGGAGGAAGAAGTAGGAGTGAAGGAAAGTAGTTTTGGTAGGAGATATGAAAAGAGGAAGACGCTGTCAGTTGACCACTAGAGTCCAGAAGGGATAGGCGCGTTTACTACTATCATCCAAGAGTGAAGAGTGTTCAGCTAGTGTGCTCCTGTATCCATACACGAAAATTAACGGTTGTTAACTCGATGTGAAAACATGAAGTTTTATATAAAAAATAAACGTCATTAATTCAAGTTTGTGTAATGTGATAGGTACTGATCTGGCGACTCGTCTGCAGCCACTTTCCCATCGTCGAAATGTGGCCTCCCTCTGTCTCTTCTATAAATACTTTCATGGCTTCTGCTCGGATGAGCTTAAGTCACTGATGCCTCCTCAACAGGTGTTTACCCGTTCAACCAGACTGGCAACTGGGTCCCACCCATTCACAGTCAGGTTAGCCAAACGCAGACGACAATTCTACTCCTGCAGCTTCCTCTCTCGCACTTCCCGCCTGTGGAACTCTCTCCCGTATTCTTGCTTTCCTGACGGCTACGACCTCCAGAAATTTAAAAGCAAAGTTAATACTCACCTACTAACCACTGGCCTCTAGCTCTCTCCCCTCCCCTGTATAACCTTCACTTTCTCTTCGCCCATGTACCTGTCATTGCACCTGCTTTCTCAGCTTTCTATTGTTCCTTTCTAACTAGCTTGTACTCCTCACTCTTTTCTAATTAATCTTTTTACATTTATGTAACCCCGTCACATCAGTGGCGTTTCTGCCTTGCTCGGGGTGAAATGATTAAAAAAAAAAAAAAAAATGTTCTAATTATACAAAACCAAGCAACACAACACGTCAAAAGAGACTGAAATTTGAGAAACATAAAGTTATCACTCATCATTAAGCTAAACATAAACCTACCAACTATCACAAATCTAACACTTGTTATTTAAATTTCAAAGTATGCTAAAATTTAATGGAAAAATGCTTCTAAAGACATATTTGAAACAATAATTATTTTAAATGTCACAAGGACCTCACAATTATAGCGCTCACCAGAATGCTAAACTTAAAACTACCAATTATTACAAGTCAAACCTTTGTTATTTAAATTTCAACGTAAGCTAAAATATCATGGGGAAAATATTTCTAAAAGATACATCTATAGTTGTATTCATTTTTTAGATATGATAGCATCACAATCATAATAGATGTAAATATTACACTTACGCTAAAGCTAACATTCACGCTTCCACCATCCATAAACCTAGCTCTAAATTTTATCATTTGAATACAGCGTAAGTTAAGATAGTATGTGGAAAGTTTTTATAAAAGTCATATTTAAATCAATAATTATGTGAAATATTTTTAAATTTAGATATATCATAAATTAAATATGGCACCAGCGCTAAACATATATCTTTTAACAGAGAGAAATCTATCCTTATCTTTTATTATGTAAAATTACAACCTAAGTTAGGATATTACGTGGAAGTGTTTGAAAGAATCAAATTTAAAAAAATAGTGGATGTAAAATATTGCATGTGATTCAGAATTATGAGAGACATATAATCTTGCGTTGGTGAATAGGCGTTCTTGCGGTGTGAAGGACAATATCCCCAGGAGACAACCAATGTCTGGAACGCTGGGGAGTTATGCACAGAACCCACTTTTCATTAATGGTAAGCTCTCGATTGAATAAGGATGCGGTACGGTGGCGAGAAAGCAGCGATACGCAAGATTCAAACTTGTGGACCTCCAACAGCGTTTGCGGAACCCACTTACTCGGTTTGCACGTCTTACCTAGGCGGTGCAGGTGAAGTCGGTTTCATCGAAAACGTTGAACTGTCTCGCAAGTTCACCACATGTTCCACTGTTCTTTTCACTGGCCGCCCTCAGGACTATGTCATTCAAGACCTGTGGTCGTCTACTGAGAGGCTCATCATGGAGAGACAAATCTCCTGACTTGAATTTTCGAAACGAACGCCTTGCAGTACGTTCATCCACAGCACTATCCTCAGACGCTTGACATATGAGGCGACTTGATGCAGCTGCTGAGAAGCCCACTTTGAAGTCGTAAAGCAAACAGCCCCGAACGAAAACTCTAGACACTTCCATCCTTCTCACACTTGTCCGGCTTATAACTGATGGCCGGGCAAGGTGCGCGTGTTTTTTTTATAACGTCTGATTTTCCTACTTCCGGTTGTCCGAATTTGAACACAACTGCTACCCGGATTTCGTATATATTCCAAATTCATTGAATGGCTAATCTAAAACGGACAGAACTTTTTGGGTTACCTTGTAGTTTGAGCACTCGGTTTTATTTGAAATTATTCTGATAGCAACAATGAAGGGGTCCCTGGTAGACCAAGCCTTAAAGTAATACAAAAGTTTGTACTCACCAGTACAAATTACAACGTACAAATAAATTTATCTATATAAAAAGCATGTGATCTTAGTTTATAGTAATCTTAGTGGAAATGTCATGATGTTCTTTTCGATCTTATTTCTCTTGTTAGGACCCAGAAAGAAATGAGCATGAACCAGAAACCAAAACAAATTTCGGTACGATCCTAATCTGAATGACTTTTTTTTAACCAATCAAAATTAAAATAAATATTTTTTTTTTACCGGTCACCGATTCTTTATTTGTCCGGACCCCGATATTCACCTCCAAATTCGCAAATATTCATTATCGCTTATACAAAAGTTGCTGAAATCAAATTGTTGATTATGATCAGATAAGTGGAAATAATGGGTTGTTTCAAAGAGCTAAGCATCAAATTGGATCATCCCTGCCTAAATTTGTAATCATATTTTCAAATACACAGACAGATAGATGGGAATATATCGCAGAAAAGACAACGCGAGACGCCAGTATAGACATCTCCAAAAAAGACATCTCCGTGTCGCGTTTTCATTGATGACTTTCGTGATGCATTCTTAACTATTTCAAATGGCAGCGTGATTTATGCTTCTATTCATTGCGTCTATCCCGGTCACACATTTAATCAGTTACATTATCAGAATGAGTTTCCCTTCACTTTTAACGGTAACCCTTTCTTTTCAATTCTTGATTTCCGTTCAATTGCCTTTTCCTTTTTTCCATAACTGATTTCTCTTCAATCGCGCCTCTCTCTCTCTCTCTCTCTCTCTCTCTCTCTCTCTCTCTCTCTCTACTCACACACACATTTTCAAGATCAGTATCTATTAGTAAACAGATTGTGTAGTTACTCTCTTCTTTTTTATTTGTTACTCTATCAGAATCATTTCCCATTCTCTTTCAACGGTTGTTATAATTCTGTTTTTTTTTCAATAGCCTCTCTCTCTTCTTTTCAATACCTGCTTTCTATCCAGTCACCTTCTTTTCCATTTCAGCTCTTGATTTATCTTGAATCCCCTGTCTCTTCTTTCTCAATTCTAAAATTATTTTCTGTTAGATAGCCCCTTTTTCATTTTACATTAGATATTTCTTTTCAACCACCACCTTTTTCCTCAAATCTATTCAAAATAAGTATCTATTTTTTGACTCATTCTGAATTTTCTCTCGTTTTTTTTATCCTTATAAAATTTTTCTTCATCTAAAACTAATTTTCTTACTTTTTCAAGAATGTCTACTAGACATGCATTGCTTTCACATTATTTTTCAATGACCCTTCTTTCTAGCACACGCTGATATTAATCTTGATACTATCCTTTTTCCTTTATTTATTTATTATCTCCGTCTGTCCAATAATTTTACCAGTTTCTTTTTTGTAATGCAGTTTCTACTCATCGGAAAGCCTTCGCCAAAATCTTTTGTCCGTACGACCATAATTTTTAGGTCATCCCAATTCTTTGAAAGAAATGATGTATTTAATACTATTTTTAGTATTTATTGCCAAGTGGATAATTCTAAATGGAAATAGAATGTTACTTTTGTTATTATTACTTTGCAAAATTTCACAAGGCAAGGAAACAAAGATGAACTCGTCCGAATCACCCTAAATTTCATTCATGCTTTCATTGATAAAACTGCAATTTAGGTAATTATTAAATATTTATAAATTCATTTGATGCACATGTTATTGTGTGTATTAACAAAAGATCAATTCTATTTTTATATACAATTATTCACTTGGGAATAAATACTACAAAATAGTATGAAATACCTCAATTTTTAAAACACTGGAGTGGCCTAATAATTATGGCCGGTAGTGTAGTTAAACGCCATGCAATAATAGTTAATGATTTTCCATTTCCGATATTTATTTCCGTTTTTCGGTTTTAAGATACGTTGAAAACTACTACAGCAGTATCATAATACGCAAAGAGTTTATCTCACACCAGAAAGACTGTTGGCTTCTGTAACACTTCTCTCTGAAAATATGAAAAATATAAGAATCAATTGTATAGGCCTGAATAAAATCAGAAAAACACGTGTTAAACCCCCTGTTTTAATTTTTCTTTCCTTTTTCATTTTTTTATAGGAATTATTTGTAAGAAAAATACCATGTAATGGTGACAGCATACAATTATTGATCAACTTACCAGCAGAAATTATATTATTAAACACATTTTAAAGTATTTGACTATATTTCTGAGATGAGGTAAGATTTACACTGTTCCCATTATTCGGATTGTTATCCTCATCTTTGTTGTCACTTTTTACGTGGATAAAAAGGGGTTAAAAGGATGTAGAGAAAACAATGACGCATTTCACAGCTACGATTTAAGAGTCACCAAGCCAAGAATGGTAGGAATCATCGTCTAGAATTAGTTCACCGTCTCTCATTCTAGAATGTTCGCGAATAATTATGTGTATTCCCGCTATGAAATATGATTCTGCAAAACGTGCCAGAACCAAAGTCGAATGTTGGAAATCTGCGTCTAGAATGAGTTTATCACCTCTTATATTAGGTGTCTAGAAAGTAATCTATTTCAACGTGGTAAATTAGGAACCAACCAACCAAGGTATATCCAAGGTTGAATAGTAAGGCACTGCGTCTATAAATAATTTATAACATTCTGTATCCAAGTCTGGTACTTTTTCTGAGTTTAATTAGGAAAACAGTAAAAAAGAGATTTTAGTTTCCTCGTTATCTCTGGCTTGTGAAAAGAATACAAAGTTCAAATCTATGCAGTAGTCTTTTATCCAAGAATGCAAAGCTTTTATGTCTCTATCGTCTATGATGAAAAATGTATTTTGTATGTCAACCAAAAAAGAAAAAAGGAAAATTATCATCAATAAATCAAGAAAGTTTTTTTTTTCTGGGTAGGATGTTAAACTATATCCGGCAGCAAGATTTGAGAAGCGTGGAACCATTTCTTAAATGCCGATGTCCGTATGTACACTATGATCCCAGTTGGTAGCATCTGTTACGGGTCCCAGCTATGATCAATATGGAACGCACAAACAAAAATCAAAAGTAAATTTAATAAAATGACCGATAATATATTTTATAGCAAAATGTCAATCCATGCAACATTAAAAATTATAAAAATATATTTTATAATAAAAACACCATCAACACATTTTTATGATCTAATATATATCTAAACTTATTTATAAATGGAACTTTGTCTGTGCGTGTATGTGTCAGTGTGTGTGTGTCCGTTACCTATAGAGACTGAAACTGCTGAACCGATTTTCTTGAAAATTTACACAGTTGTACTATAAGCATCTGTAATTGTTCTTAGCTAGGTTTTGTATCGAGACACCTCCCGATAAATTTCGAAAATCGATAAGTTTCAAGGAGTTTCAGGGTTGCAGCTTACAATAGTGCAGAAAATCGACAATATATATATATATATATATATATGTAAGGCAAAATGTTTTGTATGTGTTTGTTTATATGTATGTATGTCCTTTATACAAATCCACAATTTTTATCCGATTCTCACCAAACTTCACACAAATATTCTTTAGGCTGAGTCTGAGCTCCAGGACCATGGATTAGTTTTAAAGATTTCATTACACCCGAGCAATACTGTTAATGTATATATATATATATATATATATATATATATATATACTCTGGAAGTTTGAAATTATGTAAAAAAAATATTGGTCTATAATTCTGAGATGAGATAATATTTACACTATTTACATTATTCGGATTATTGTCTTTTTCTTTACTGCTATATTTACGACATTTCAGACATTGTATACTCCGGTCTTCTTCAAATGCTTGGCCACAAGGCCCAGTCGATATAGAAGTTGATTATTTCCAGTGACTTTACGCTTGAATTCTGTACTAGGTTACAGCGTGGGAGTTTTATAAAGTCTATAATTTTGGCTTTAAAAATAGACTCCCTTTGTATTACGACTCCCGACGGCCTCTTCGTATGTTCGAACTCTCTCCGTCTACTCTGCTGATCTACAAAAGTGTCACCGAGGAAGATTAAAAATATAGAATTATATTTTTTTTATGTACGTGTTCCTCTTTGTCTGTTACCATCTAGAAATATTATACTACCAGATTAGTTTTACTTCAAAATAAAGCATATACATTTACTGTTTATTTAATTCAATTCCTAAACTTAACTATTAATAAAAATAAATAAGCTTTTTTCGTTGAATGATTATGTGGTCCACAAAAAAAAAGAAATATGAATAAAAGTGTTCCAGAAATAAAATATGAAAAGAAATATGAATAAAAGTTCCAGAAAAGAAATATATTCCAGAAAATATGTTCCAGAAAAGAAATATGAATAAAAGTGAATATGAATAAAATATGAATATGAAGAAATATGAATAAAAGTGAATATGTTCCAGAAAAGAAATATGAATAAAAGTGTAAAAAATGTTGTGAATCACTTTTTTATATCATGATTTAATTAGCTGAAGAGTCAGAAAGAATGATGTTGTTAAAAAAGGCTATCGAAGAGATTTCAGAATATACCACTAATTTTCTTTTAAAAAAAAGGTATCGAAAAATTATTTTATTATTGTGCTATATAATCATAGGTATTATCAGATACGGTACACGAAAGTTCACGAAGGAAGAATATGGTAATTAAAGTGGGAGTAAAATGCATTCATGAAACCATCAAAGAAATTGATCATCTTCTGTATTTCCCTTGAGGATCGCCTCGATTGTGATGGGTTCAAACTAACCAGCTCTGTTTTAATTACATGCGCTTCGAACTGATGACTACCTAAAGTTAATCATATTATTCACCAATGGGGAAGGATGTAGTGATTATTTAGTAAGCATACAGAGGAAGGCTTTCCTGACATTCGTTCATGTGATATGGAGCTGCCAAGGCGAATGTTTATTTGATATTTAATGGGTTAATGATCTGTGAAATGAGGTGCCGACACGCTTTAATGACACTATTCCTATTTATTTTAACTTTCCAATATTAATTCCTTCCTTATTCATTCTTCACTTTGATTCTTTCTTTCATCTTTCTTTCTTTTAATTTTTTATTCCTTTATTTTTTCTTTATTATATTTTTCTTTCTTTTTTTCTTTCTTTTTCTTTCTTTCTCTTTTCTTTTCTTTCTTAATCTTTTCTTTTTTCTTTTCTTTATCATTTCTTTCTTTTTTCATTTTTTTCTTTCTTTCTCTTTCTTTTTCTTTCTGTTGTTCTTTTCTGTCTCTTATCTTTCTTTCTATTTTCTTTCTTTACCATTTCTTTTTCTTTTCTTCGTTTTTTCTTTCATTCTTCTTTTTTCTTTCTTTTTTCTTTTCTTTTTATTATCATTTCTGTTTATTTCTTTGTTCATCTTTCTTTCTTTCTTTTTCGCATTTCTTTCTTTTACCTTTTTCTTTTTCTTTTTTCTTTCGTTCTTCTTCTCTTTCTTTTTTCTCTCACACACACGCACTACAAACACACAAATATACACACACACACACACACACACACACACACATACATACATATATATATATATATATATATATATATATATATATATATATATATATATGATTGTTCCTCCGATCATCGCCGCTGTCACAACATCTAATAATCACTTTGTCTCTCAGAATGTTAATTTACATTACAAACCCTTCGTTTAGGTCGGTCACGCCGTTTGGATGGGTTTTGTCGGGCTAGTGGGATTTGAGCGCTGTCCACAAACCAAAATCTGTGACACGTATCAGTTCAGCAGCTAAAAGTAATACAAGATTAATTTGACTTTTCATGAGAAAATTGCACTTACGCAGCAACGTTGTTTCAGAACAAGACAGTTTATTCGAACGAAACAACGGACATGGCGTCATACAGAAGGATGGTGTGGGTACCATGGACTCAATATGTAAGCGTGATGTTTTTGGAGAGAATGGAAAACAAAAACAATACTTATACTAGATATAAGGGGGAGACGGTTGAAGTTTCTGCGACACGTAAAGAGGAAAAAGGCCCTGGAAAATCTGATACTCACAGGAGAGACAGAGAAAAATGAGAACAATGAAAATCAGCGAGTGATGTTATTGATGAGTCTAAGCATATGGATGGCAGAGCAAGCTTGGGGTGAAATAACAAGACATAGGCTCTGAAATGACACGACAGGTAAAAGATGAAGAATACTACATGGTATTATGAAAATGGTCCAAGCGCATTAAGATCGTTGGACTTGTAAAATAAGCAAGACTTCTTTTCAATATTTTCAGCACCCGCTTTTATCCAATACTGGTTAGATTCACTTTTTTGAGCCAAAGAATATCGAGTTCAATACCTGGCTGCAGCAGTTGTGAACAAACAACTTAGAGAGCTGTGTTGAAGTGAGATAACAAAGAAATCCGGAAATACTTGGCACACTGAACGAGATCAATATGTCCCAGTGATCAAAATAAAGGGCCAGTTTCAAATTCCAAACACCTGAAGAAGGTTGGACCGTAAAACGACCGAAACGTCTTAAATATAGCAATAAAATTGAGGATGACAGTTCAAACAATGTAAATACTACCTCTTCTCATAAGTACAGAAAAAACGCCTCAAGACAACAAGATATGAATACTCGGTTTCGTGTTTCCACTTCTAGCTGTTTCTCATTTTTACGATTATATTTGCATGTACAAATGTAAGCGCGTTTATAATTATTTCCTCAGAGTTATCAGTCGGTTAAGTGCCATACGGGATACACGCTTGGGCGATCATGTCTCGAAAGAGACATGACTGACTGGGCAGAAGATTATCCTGCAGTAGGTTGCCATTGCTTTCTGCGATAGACTGGTTGCCGACCAAGACTATAGAACTCAGTCTGTGTTGCTATTCAACCCATAACTGGAAGGAAGCAGACGGATTAATACCTTTCCCAAGGGTATTTGCGCGTAAGTGAATACAATGGATTCAACTGGAGTTCGAACTCGACTCCCCGGTTTCTCGTTCTGAGCCGATATCCACTGTACCACAACGAAAATGCTTTGTCCATTCATATTTTATAGTTTTTTTTGTTTGTTTGTTTTTTTGTGGAAGGTGGCTTAATTAACCGGAAACAGCCAAAAATGACACCTTTCGCCTTTTCTAAGTTATTGTGTTTTACCCAGCATATAGTTGTAAAAAATAAAGTTCAAAAATAGATTTAGATAAAGTAATAATTATTATCCATCTCTTCTTATTAAAATAATCAGAATAAAAATCAAGAACGTTTCAATATATATTTAGTTGAAAAAGAAATGTCATTGCTGTAACATTTGTACAGTATTATGATGTCAGTAATACGAGGAGTACTAGGAATTTATTACTATTGTAGATACAAAAAATGATCCTGAACACTGCTCGCATGCAAAGTTTCGGGATGTAATGAGCTCAATAACCGTTAAGAATAAACGTCAGGTCTCAGGAATTTAAATTTACAAACTATTTTATTAAACACCAATTCAGAAAAAAGTGGAAATAATAATAATAATAATAATAATAATAATAATAACAATAATAATAAACTGAATTTTAATGTTAAAGCGAAAATCTGGGTTCAATTTTTTTCTTTCTTTTGTATTTGAGATATTTTTGTTTTGATTTACTTGCCATAATGTATGTACTTTGGCAATGTAATAGCGGTTTCACCAGACCCTACTAGTCGTGGGTGTCCGTAAAAACAAACGCGCCTTTTTTCCACGCCACCTCTACCCTGGCCGTTGTTGGAGTGCGACCAAATTTCAGGGTGCTTTAAGCGTTGAGTAAATAACCTGCACTGCGTCATTTCAACTCATAGAATACATCCATTGGTTATTTAAGACGTTTGGCATCATTTGTGAAGTACTCGTGGCCAGCAAGGAAAAATAAAAGCCTATACGGTATAGAAAAGTCCAAAAGGGGTAAAAGATGAGTCAGTGGCTGGTGAATATTAGACACAGAAAGAGAAAAATTGACGGGCGGGACAGATATAGCATGAATAAAAGAAGATGAGAGAGATGATAAAAAGTATACACTGCCTTAGAAATAGCGACGAAGAGTACGCTAACATGCACGTTGCACACGCGCCTACATATACCCGTAAACACATCAATACGCCCGTAAAGAATGAGGGAAAAGCATTTATTTTATTCGAAAATGTTAAATTTTCCACATAATCCTCGTTTTAGAGATGCACTTAATCCATTGATGAATATTGGTCGCATTGTTCGAAACTTATACATTTAAATTCAGATAAAATCTCAGCGGTTATTTACATATCAGGCTAGGGAATTATCGACCAAAAATCGGGTATCCATCTACCCGTGTGTGTGTGTGTGTGTGTGTGTGTGTGTGTGTGTGTGTATTTGCATACGTGGGCCTCGCATCGTAAAGTTTTTATCGCCCTGATTTATGTGAATTTTCTCATGTTAGTTCAATCCGCAGTAAGTGCCTGAATTATGAAGCCCTGCAGTAGAATAAGATATGCTTCACAAATTCCTCTATGCAAATATGTCAATGCATATAATAAATTGTGGATGAGAGATTAATAGATATATAATGTTAGAATACAGTTATAGATAAATAAGCAGATAGCTATTAACATACTCATAAATATATGTATATATATATATATATATATATATATAGATTGATTGATTGATTGATTGATTACTTAGTTAGTTTTGAGTCATAATAACATTAGACCAGCACACATTTGTATTAAAAAGTATTCAATATAATTATATTGTAGAAGTTTTGAATATTTTACATTTGTAAACATGTTATTACGCGACCTAGGTTTCTACTATGAGTGGTGTCTTCAGGCGATTTGCAATAACTGATTTTACCATTTACCGTTTTTTTAAGGATGCTCACGTAACGTTTTTTTTTTTTGAACGCTCAAGTGGCCGGGAATTTGAACGCGCAATTTTTAAAATTACAAGAAATTATAACATTTTCATCCATGCTTGTATGAAATTATATATATATAAAGAGAGAGAGAGAGAAATAGATATTGAAATTCTTATATAGCAGGTTTCATTAAAAATGATAGACAAGGTATCATAGTTATGTTTTGTTATATAGCTTTTATGTTATGTTATGATGTTTTTCAGGATATACATTTTATAAAATTTGTCCATATGTCTTGTTTATCCGAACGTTTTCAGCTATACTTTTAGCCATTACCGACAAGGGATGCTATTTTACGAGTAACAAAATATATGTAGTGTTATGTATGTCTGTAGAGTGGTGTGTATGTGTTATGTATGTGTTAAGCACACTGTTAGTGAGTTTGTCGTTAATATTACTGAGTGTTGTGTTTTTCTTTTTTATCAATAATGCCTCCATTATTTTTAGTTATTTTTAGATGTAGAAGGTGCTATGATATTTGTGTTGTCAACAAGTCTTTTCCGTAGAGAGTTTACTATGTTTCTGTGTTTGTTCAGAAAGATTCATCGTTAGCCTTTGAGATAGTTCCGTAGTTGTAAGTCCGATATAATTATTTACAAAATTAGGTGGATAAAGTACACAGTTGTTCAAAGAATGTAAATTCGTAAATAAAATTGGATTTTTGTAATTTGAATCTCGCCGGCAAAGTGTTATTTTTGATGATCAGGTTAGCTGTTTTAAATATTGCATAATGGATGATTAATTATGACTGACTGGGCAGACAATTATCCGCAGTAGGTTGCCATTATTTTCTGCGATAAAGCGGTTGCCGACCAAGGCAATAGAACCCAATCTGTCCTGTTATTTAACCCATAATTGGAGGGAATAGAAGGATTAATAGTTTCCTCAAATGTATTTGTGCGTAAGTGAATAGAAAGAATTCATCTAGAATTCGAACTCGGCTTCCCGATTTCTCGTTCCGATCCGATATCCACTGCACCACAACGCACATCCGCATATTGAGAGATACATACATATACATTTGAATACTTACATATTAACAAATACTACGATATATAGATAGATAGATAGATAGATAGATAGATAGATAGATAGATAGATAATGTTAGAATACATCTATATATATATAGAAACAAATAGCTATTAACTGGGTGATTTATAGTTAGGTACAAGAATACGTACATATTTATGTGTAAGAAAGACAAAGATATATAAATGAATAGACAGGTAATGTTAAAAAAGAGATATCGGTAGATAACTAATAGCTATATATATATATATATATATATATATATATATATATATATATATATATATATATATATATGTATATATATTCTAAACATATGCTGTTAAATTTAATAGGCAATGAATGTCTATTATGTTTAATCATGAGCCATTCTAAACGTCGTATTTTTGCTTTAATTTCACGGAGAATTACAGATTCTCCATTCCGTAAAACCTAAGAATCAAATAATTGCATCTTTGGTTGTCCAATACATATTCACAAATGTTCCCGTCCCGGAAACAATTGACATCATTATCCGTAATGTATACAATCATGCTACTCTCCCATCAATCAATATTAAACCCACTATATTAAAAAAAACTATTATTAGCATGAACCACACAAGTACCCTTTCACGATCCCTTAGGTAATATTTATACACAAATAGCTGCTATTGCTATGGGATCACATTTAGGTCCCCCTCTTTATATGGCAAATCTAGAAAATAAAATAATTAATGACAACAATAAACCCTCTATATATGTAAGATACATAGATGACATCTTTGTTTTAGCTAAGAATATCGATCAAATTAAATATCTTAAAAAAAATTTGAAAGTCACTCCGTCCTCAAATTTACATTAGAACATAATATTAATAACAAACTCCCATTCCTTGGTGTATGCATTGATTCTAGCACACATAAATTTACTACTTCTCTATATAGGAAACCAACTAGCATAAATTCGTGTCTTCTTAATTATAATAGTGAATGTCCCCAACGATATAAGTTAGCTGTTATAAAAAAACTTACTTGAACGCACACAAATGATATCTTCTTCCAAATCTATATTTTATAAAGAATTACACAACATTAAGCAAACACTAGTCAATAATGGATTTCCTAACTCCGTTATTTATCAACAAATTAAAATGTATCTCAACAAAATTAACAATAGCTCTAACAATAATGATAATATTAATAATAATGGTTTACACCAAAATAAACATAACACTATTAACTTATACTATTGCAACCAAATACATAATAATTATAAACAAGATGAAAAAACTCTCAAAAACATAATACGTAGAAATGTTAAACCAGTGGAAAGTAATAATCAAATTAAACTCATTATATATTATAAAAAGTTTAAAACAATTGACCTCATAGTCGATAATAACCCAACAACACTAAACTAAATTCTCTACAAAAAACCAATGTAGTGTACCAATTTACATGCCCATTCAGAGATTGTATCTCTGATACTAATCAAAAACCTAGAACATATGTTGGTTTTACTAAAACCACGATCTCCCGTAGACTTACATGTCATCTTTCTGATCAGCGTACTATTAAACAACATTTCTCTGAAAAACATAAACATATAGGTAATATCAGACAGATTTTGGTCAACAATACGGTGATCCTTACTCATACACACAGTAAGAGGAACCCGCAGATATTGGAGGCCATGTACATCAAATCGAAACTACCAACACTCAATAAAATCAATTTAAAACAGGAAATAAAATATTACATTGCATTTGACTACATGGTTTTGTTGTCATTTCGCGCTATCCCGCGGTGTGACGTCATAAAACCGCATCGCAAATTTAAGAACTGCGTTTATTATTTTTGGTAACTATTGCCGTTGCCAAGCGTAGTTTCATGTCAACACAAAATAAAATCGTCGGTGATGGTGGATTTTATAATATTTCAGTTTAAACAACCTCTCTGAAGATGGCTCGTGTGAGCCGAAAGCTTAGAAGAAAACCAATAAAAAATTCTCCAAATGTTGGAGAATTTTTGTCTTTATTTTCAACTGAAATTAAAGCAAAAATACGACGTTTAGAACGGCTCATGATTAAACATAATAGACATTCATTGTCTCTTATATTTCACAGCATATGTTTAGAAAATTACTTGCTGCCTCGATATACTATATATATATATATATATATATATATATATATATATATATATATATATATAAATGGTGGTGTTGAACAACACGGTTATCAACGCACACATCTCAGAAAAACGCTCTTTGGTAAACACATATATACTTAGACAAGAAAATAATAAACAGAAATTCAAAATTCTGGAAGCTATCTACATTAAACAACTTAAACTTGGTTTGAATACGATAAATTTTGATATCTCAACTAACATACTTAAATCCCTGTAATCGGATCAGGGATCACAACGCCACCATTTTGTCATTGTCTGCGGCCATCCGCCACGGTAGGGATGGACTTGTTTCTTAGATTTAATTCTCTTTATTGTTGATAACTTAAATGTTCTATGTTTACTGTGTGTTAATATTTATTCTTTGATAATGGCTTATGTGAGCCGAAAGCTTAGACCCGATAAAAAAAATCAACAATTACTGTGATTTTTTTGTTGTCTTTCAACGATATCACCATCAAGTATATCAGACGGTACGGACGGATCCTACACAATATATATATATATATATATATATATATATATATATATATATATATATATATATATATATATACTGTGTTTCAAAAATAGATGACATAACTTCGGGACTGTGTTCCCTATACCTAAATAACGAAAACATCCCCCATAAACATATGTATGGAAACCTTTTGTTTCAGAGTTAAAACCTTTTCAAACATGTGCTAACCAGAATGCCTCTATTCTTCACATCCAACTCATAAGGTGTTTTCGAGTGTGCTTTAACAAGTGTTCAAAATGTACACTCTCCATATTTTTGGTGTTTTTCTGATTATCTCGCACGCTGCTACAATTTGGTTGTGGTCCTCCACATCATCAACTGTATACGAAGACACCAGTTCTTTCAAATGGCCCCACAGGTAAAAATCTAAGATGTGTATGTCCGTTGAGTGTAGTGGCCATGCAATTAGCACACTTTTTCCTATCCACCGATCATTAAAACTTCGAACTAGTTATCTGCAGTCTGTTTAACTGAAGTGTGTGAGTGCACCGTCATGCATGAAATGCAGTTGTCGACAAGTGAGAAGTGGAATATCTTCAAAGAACTCAGACATGTTGTTTTCCAGGAATCGCTTGTACAAATGTACTCATGTAAGCCTTCTCGGAAGTACATTTGGTCTTAATAACCTATCACCAACATAACAAGTCCAGAACAATTGCATGTGGATTTTCCTTTGACCATACATGCTATCGAATTCCGTGTAAACTGTGCTTCATCTGTCAAGACAATGAAGGCAAGATAAATTGAAATTGTACTACATTGCAGTAAGAACCATTGACAGAACACAACTTGTGCACAGTAATTTCCTTGTGACGACGTCTGTACACGTGGTATATGCGTAACACTGTTTTCGCAATACACCAGAGACCTTCGAAAATGTTTGTAAAGCGTTACCGTCCGCCAAACCATGCACGGCGTACATATCTACCCTCTCCTGATTTGGGTACATGTCCAAAATTTATTTATTTTGCTTTTATAAAAAAAAAAAGGTAATAATTAAATTAAAAAATTGAACAGCAAAAAAAAAAAAGCTAACGACAAGCAGCCCTGACGAGTGAGAACATCATAACGGTGTCTTCGCGTAACTTCAAATTTGTCATGAATAGCCTCTTTTAAAGCGATTTTGTATATATATATATATATAATCGTGTATACACACGCCAGTCACCGAAAGAACTTAATTCATTGCTGATGAGTTATACATAAATTGCAGAAGTACTAACTGTTTTTATTTATATTTTCCTCTCTAGAGAGCTCAATCGTAATGAGAGTATAATATATTCGTCATCCACACACACACACACACACACACACACACACACACACACAACATATTTGAATAGTATGGGCAAATGGATGGCAGAGCGAGATTTGGATGGGGTAACAAGAGAAGCGTGCTAAAAGCCACCAGAAATAAAGAGACGTGCAAGGCCGGGATCGCCTACGTCCTTAAAGGACATAGCACATATAAGAAAAAAGTTGAAATTGTACTATTTGTAATTCGCTGACTGATGAGACGGGAACCAAAAACCTACCTGTCTAAATAAATTATAATTGGTTTCGATGATGCTTTAATTTTTATTTGATGTATATATATATATATATATATATATACTCATCAAGATGAGCTTTGCTTTATCAAAGCTCATCAGTCCGTTTAGACATTAGATTGCTTCTAGCCCGGATTGAAACTCGACCGAATTGACATCAGTCGGCAATTCTACCTATGAGCTATAGACGCTCGGTAGAGAAAGACGGAATTTATACAATGTAAACATACACTGGTAACCGAGATTGTTTAAATTCATTACGGAATGAACGATGCGTAGGTGCGTGTGTAGCTGCTGTTTTTTCAAAGTCTACCCCTCACACATAGTACTCAATCGGGGTGTGAGAGTGTAAATAGTCATCCGCAGACAGATATGCTTCGCTGTATCACAGCTCATCATTACGGTTAGAAATTCGATTGTTTTTATACATATATATGTGTGTGTGTGTGTGTGTGTGTGTGTGTGTGTGTGTGTGTGTGTGTGTGTGTGTGTGTGTGTCTGTGTGTGTGTGTCTGTGTGTGTGTGTGTGCGAGAGATCGAGAGAGATAAAGAATTAGAAAGCTGCGCTAGGGTCGTTTCGGGAAAATTGTGGCATACTATGCACGAGTTTTTGTCTCTTTCTTAGTCTTTTAATCATATAATATGCACGGTTACTTTGACCGTTGGTTCTAAGAACTAAACTGCTTGGCCTCCATATATCGAAAAACTAAATTATTGACAATGTGTCATATTTCCATTATTTTTTATTTATACACACTATTAACTTGTATTAACCAGGAAATTTTCCAGCTCGGTCTCACCTATTCTCTGTTGGAAAGAGGATGTCTTGACGTTAACATATAGAGGCTAATAGCCAGCTCCACCTATTAGAAACATATAATATTAGAGACGATCCGATTTAATGTTGATTGCAAATGTGAAAAAAAAAAAACTTCTTATCGTAAATCACGTGTCTTTTCAGG
>JBBBDQ010000472.1:1597500-1600000 GCA_037127315.1 Ascarosepion bandense | reverse complement strand
TAATATCATAAATATTTTGATAATAAAACTTTGTGTTCTTTATGTTGTTTTAACATCATATGTTTAGCAGTTGAGTAGAGGTACCTAAATTCGTAGTCTCTTTCTTCTGTTTAACTACAACCTCCATCTCATAGATGATCAATAAATAACAAATCTGATTTTCTCAACGATTTTCTATAAAAAAATCACTAACTGTATAATTTGTTTTTCGGTGCGTGGTTGAAAGATGTATTTCAAATGTTCGTTTTTACCTTTCGTAAGCGGAGAGGAAATATAGGATAATATTTTCAAAATGAGTTTCTAAATATCTATGAGCGTTTTTAATCTGGGTGACAGAGACATTTTGGCTCCACCCTGAAAACGGTAATTAAACGAATGTGTACACTGACCAAGACGACAAAATTTCAGTGTTCAATAATGTCATTGTAGGTAATTCTAAGTAACTTGTGAATCTTCACTGGCATACTTTCGTGTTGTAAAAGGAATCAGATTTCCTTTTATTTTGAATTGACTGTGAGCGAGTAAAGAAAATAAACTTTAATCGCTCAATTAAATTTTCATCGACAGACTCGATCGGTCGAGTGAAATCTCAAACGCTATATATATATATATATATATATATATATATATATGTGCTGTTAAATATATGAGACAATGAATGTCTATTATGTTTAATTATGAGCCGTTCTAAACGTTGTATTTTGGCTTTAATTTCAGTTGAACATAAAGACAAAAACAACTCAATAAAAAAAAACACTCAATAAAATCACATTTAAATCCGGACATAACACATTACATTGCATTTGAATACATGGTTTTGTTGTCATTTCGCGCTATCATGCGGTGTGACGTCATAAAACCGCATTGCAAATTTGATAACTGCGTTTATTATTTTTGGTAACTATTGCAGTTGCAAAGCAGAGTTTTATGTCAACACAAAATAAATCGTCGATGATGGCGGATGTTATTGTATTACAGTCTAAATAACACCTCTCTGAAGATGGCTCATGTGAGCCAAAAGCTTAGAAGCAAATTAATAAAAAATTACCCAAATGTTGGAGAATTTTTGTCTTTATTTTCAACTGAAATTAAAGCCAAATACGTTTAGAACGGCTCATGATTAAACATAATAAACATTCATTGTCTCTTATATTTAACAGCATATGTTTAGATAATTATTTGCTGCCTCGATACACTAAATACACACACACACACATACACACACACACACACACACAAACACACACATATATATATATATATATATATATATATATATATGTATGTAATATTCTTACTTTTGAACATGTTCAAAAATATTTTAAAAAACTTCCCTTTTTTGATTTTTTTTTTGTACGAGGTAAAAAGACATTAAAAATTTGTGGAAAGAAAAGAGTAGAAAAGATAAGAAAATAGGAATGATATTAATAAATGGATTTTCTGATATATTTTTCGCTCTTTCTTTCCCCACTTTTTAAATGTCTTTTTACCTCGTAGATAAAAAAAAATTCAAAAATTAAAGTGAAGTTGCGTTTTTTTTTCTTCATAAAACGTTTATTACCATCAATATGAACTGCCTGGTGATACATAATTCTTTCAATGTCGAAACAAAATGTACAGTTTTTGTAGCAGTTCGTAGTTTACACATTTTCTAACGTAATAATCAATAATAAATATTCATTCCTCTATTTTTTATATTGAGCACTGTTTTAATTAATATATTGAACGTTGCAAGAATTTTCTTTGTTCTAATTCATTTATTGTATGGAAGCCTTTTAAACTCAATTGTTTTCCGTCCCTCACCACCAAAAAGATCTGAGAAACTTTAAGAATTAAATATGAATGCAGTAATATATAATTCGCCATCTACATACAAGCCTGTTTCGCAATTTATCAGTATGGTTAAATATCCACTTGCTTTTGGCTGGGATCAAAACTCGACTGATTTGGTGTCAGAGTTGTTAACCCCTAAACCAAAGGAGCACGGTATCAGTAGAGTGACATTTTTAGAGTGTTATATATAAGTGGTGTATACACACGCCAGTTACAGAAACAACTTAATTTACTGCTAAAAAGTTATGCATAAGTCGCTGAAGTCGTTACTTTTTGTTTTAATATATATATATATATATATATATATATATATATATATATATATAAAGAAAGACTTTTATCAACAGAAACGAACAATTGATTTGAACAAACAGGACGTCATTTTTATTTCTTTTTTATTTCTTTAATTTTTTAGACCTTAGACATCTTTCGGCCAACGCTCATTCATATGTTGTCCGTTGGCACTCATAATAATACATGGGACACAAAAATTCCAATGTTAATTACAACAGAAGGAAACTATGAGCTCGTTTAAAATTAAATTTATTAAAATAATTAAAACGTAAGGGGTGTGTAAACCCCACCTCCACAAGAGTTGATAAAATTAGGAAAAAATACCTCAGAATCCTTCTAAAAGTCTCAACGATCTCGTACAAACTATGCTTCA
>JBBBDQ010000472.1:1285000-1592500 GCA_037127315.1 Ascarosepion bandense | reverse complement strand
ACTATTTTCTCAACACTAAGAAGAATTTTTCTTCTTTATTTTTTTCTCTTTTTCGTGCACAGTCTATTGAGGTTATGTCTAGGGTATAACGCTTACAGAATGCTCATCGATTTTCGGTTTCTGTGAATACAAATTTGTCAGATCCTCCCATTTCCAGGTCAGGGAATTGTCCAGAATAACTTCCAGTGGGTAACAGTCATAACTTTTTTGTTTTGTTTTGTTTTGTTTGTTTTTGATATAATTTTCCTTTCCTTTTGTATTTATACATTCGCTTTCTTTTTGTTGTTATTTTTTTGATATTCCGGATTTATTGATAAGGCTGCGCCATGTTTGTATTTCTCTGTCACAGTCAATGCCTGTATGGTATGCAGGGTTTGATCGTTGAGTTTTAACCAATTTTCATTATCACTGCCTCTGCTATTTTACAATTCCAGTTTACATTCAAATCTTCTTCTAATAAGTGTATCCCTTCAAGATGTAAGTGATCTGTTTTGGGTACTCTTCTTTTTCCAGGATAATAGACTCGTCTAGAGTATACATATACTCCTACATAGAAGCAAGACGTTAGATAACGTGAGACATCATTAGACATCGTGAGATCCGCGAGATAACGTCAGATCCGTGCGATATCGAACGATACCGAAAGATACTAAGAGATACAGCGTCCGTAGATCATAGTACAGCACCTGGACATAATAATTCTACTACGGCTTTCCTTCAGAAACATTATATATATATCCGACTTTCTAACTGTATTACTGGATTACTAAGCTGCGTGCAAGTTTGTATTCTTTACGTTAAATATACTTATTTTTCTGTCTCAAATTCTGTTTGTCGTTCCTTTATTTTGTGCGGTTCTCATTCCCGGGATCCACTGCATGATCATTGCCTTCCACAACTTCCAACCCTTTGTAGATCTTAGATTTTTTTTTAACGCCATTACACCCTCTCCTGACAGCCATTTACACAATTCGTTATGTAGATCCTGCATTGCTTTTCTCTGTCCTTCTTGCTGTCACTATATCTTGTGAGTGTCAAATTTTCTAAGATCCCTTTCCTCATTGTTTGTCCTAGAAACGTTGTAGATCTGTTTTTGATTTTAACAGTAAGTATTTTCTTTTTCTTTTTGTTTCTATTTTACCTGAAAATGTGTCGTTGCACACATGTTCAGTACATCATATTCTCAGCATCCTTCTGCAAAGCTAAATATCTGTTGGCTATAAAGTTAGAATTATTCTGTCCAATTAGAATATTAGTCAATAATTGTAGCACTTAAAAATTCAGCATATTATTATGATTCTTTTATATTTTCTTATTTCTCTATATTTAAAATTATTCATCCATTGCTTTATTACACGTGACGCGTATTTGACCAATGAAATATATCAACATACTGTCTCTTCAGATTTAAATATTTTTAAAAATCATTCATATTAAAAAATATCTCTTAGGAAGCTTTTTAATGTGAAACATGTTAGATTACAGAAATTTTTTTATATCTATACTTTACTAATTCTATTCATACTAATCCCTTTATGAAATATTTTCAATGGCTTTCAATGTTATTTCTACTGCCACTAATGAAAAGAAAATCATGAAAAAACATAAATAATTCGAATTCTTTATAGAATATTTTATATTACACAAGTTACATTAAAACTTATGGCTTCCTTTTCTCTATGACAAAATTAGTTAAAAACCTATTTAAAATATGTTTCTCTTTTTATAAACGAAAAGCGAGATTTCCAAGATTTGTCGCATTACAACGATACACATTTACTTCAGTGAGATATGCCGAAAAAGGAAGCTTCACGGAACAATTAATAATTACTGTAAAATATAGAAGACGCTGGTGTTGTAAATTGTTGGTCGTTTAAATTGCGAAATCGATACCAGTCAGGTTTGTTACATCCAGTGTTATTTTTCTTTTGGAAGAATGTTACACTGTGCAGTACCCGAGTGGCACTCAAGCTAGTGACTTACAGAGTATCAAGCACCTCTTATGCCGGAATATGCGGAAGCTGACTATTAACATCAGGCTTGAACAAGATTGGAGTGACAGGGGTAGCATCTTCTTGAAAACAGATCTACAAGACAGCGGTACATGAGAAAAGTAGAACTTAAATTTCATCACTGTAATACAAAAGGAATGAAGGTAGTTCACATCTATGAGTTTGGTTTGATTATATAATAATAATAATAACAATAATAATAATAATAATAATAATAATAATTGAAATAGAAAAAATGTGGAAATTGAAAACAAGAGTTGTGCCAGTGATAGTGGGTTCACTTGGAATTATAAAAAAATGGAACAAAACAACACATAGAAAGAATCCCTGGAAACCCGAGCTTAAGAGATATCCAAAAAATTGTCTTATTAAGTACAGCCTACATACAAAGGAGAACTTTGATAGGGGAGATAGAAAAAACATGAAATGGAGCCATAACAACAAGCTACAACCTGCCTTAAGTCTTCCCGCAGGCTTGGTTGGAAATGCGACCATAGCAGAAATCGAAATATGATGAAAAATGACATAATAATAATAATGCTTATGATTGCTAACGCCCAACAAAACAGGCCAGACAGTAATTATTGTAGTTTAAGCCTGGTTCTGCAAACACCTCTTCTTCTATGTGCCGTGACCATGCTATTCATAACGTAGGAGATCTAGCCCTCCACTTCTCCCTACCATTTGTTTAATAGTCCTTCTCATGTTATTCCACTAAGCGCCCTCTCAATCATCAATCGGCTCAAGTCCATCAAGTATGTCATTGCTTTCCATAGTCTCTCTTCCCCTCAACACGTCACTTGAGCATCAGGTTCTTCAATCCCTCCTTCCTCATTAAATGTCCAAAAAACTTCTGCTGTCTTTTTTTTCTGATGTTAAGTATCAGTTTCGTTCCAGCGTCCATTTTCTCCAAAACCTCGTCGTTGCTCACGTGTACTGTCCATGGGATCTACAGCATTATTCTGTAGAATCACATTTTGTTTGTTTCAAGTCTTTCCTTGATGAGATTGTCATTCGCTGCCACATTGAAGAATAGACCACAGAACAAGCCATTACCCTCTTTTTTGTTTCCTGCGAAATTTTTCCGTATCTTAAATCGGAACATGAATATGATATGCCAAAATTATTAAATAGAGAAAGTAACGTTTGAGAGCTGCTCATAGCCCTGGAAGAATTCGGCATGGAAAAAATTACCGAAATAATAAACGAAATTTATAATAGTGGAACAATAGGAGACGACCTATGCAAGTCGATATTGATAGCACTGCCTAAGAACCCAGGTGCAAGCGAGTGCGAACTACACAAAACTATCAGCTTAGTGAGTCCCGTTAGAAAACTGATTGCCAGAACCGCCATATTTATGATTAGGATGCTCTCCGAAAGGGCAATACAAGCGGAGGACTTGTAACTTCTGTTTTATTAATTATTCGAAGGCATTCGACAAAATATGACACAAAGAACTGATGGAGATTCTCGGCAGCCTCGATATTTTTGGGAAAGAGCTAAAATTAATCAAGAACCTCTACTGGCAGCAAACTGTCTGCATACGGACAGGCAACGATTTCAGAAGATTTACAAAGATAGAAAGAGGCGTAAGACAAGGATGTGTATTTTCACCGGATCTGTTCAACTTGTACAGTGAGATTATTTTGAGGACCTTAAATGCTAAACCAGGATTTGTTATTGGAGGCTACAATTTGAGCAACATAAATTATGCCGTTGACACGGTGCTGATTGCAGACACTAAAAGTTAAAGAACTCCTACAGAAGGTAGCTGTAGAGAGTGACAAAAAAGACTACAAATAAACTGTAAGCAAACTGAATGCATGGTCATCAGCAAAAAGAGCAACACAAAATGCCAAATAAAGGTGGGGAATACTAGATATCAAACAAGTACAAAAATTCAAATACGTAGAAAGTGTTCTAACAGGAGATGGAAAGTGCGACACAGAGATCCGAAGGCGAATTGACATGGCAAAGGACGCATTCCAGAAGCTAAGTAAAGTACTAAGACAAAGGAAAATTTTACTAGAAACAAAGATTGCTATGTGATGTCAGTTTTTCAATACGGCAGTGAATGCTGGACAATATAATCGAAAATGAGGAAAAAAATTGAAGCAGCGGAAATGTGGTTCTACAGAAGGATGCTGCGGATATCATGGACCGAGCATGCGAGCATTGATGAGGTGTTGGAAAGAATGGCAACCAAACGAAAATTAATACTGAGCATCAGGAAGAGACAACTGAAATTCCTGGGACATGCAATGAGGAAGGAGGGCTTGGAGAACTTGATACTGACTGGACAGATAGAAGGCAGCTGATAACATATGTGAGGGGCCTGATTAGGTGGATGACGGAACAAGGATTGTGAGGTGCAAGGAGAAAAATCATACTAAGAGTCACCAGAGATAGGGAGACGTGGAAAACCATGATCGACTACGTCCTGAAAGGACAGGGCACATTGAAAAAGAAGAACGTTGAAAATACTTATCCATTCGATTTCAAGTTTAGTAGATATACCACTATATGGCATACAATCTATTTTTTCTGACTATGACTTGGCATGTGTCTGCGAAAGTCGAAGTGGAATAGGCAAGTTTATTGAAATTTACTTTATCTATTCAGTAAGACTGGCCATGCTTATTTAATAACAATATTTCATTCGTAGTGGAATGCTGAAAAAACTTAACAATAATACTTATACAGAGCGTGATTACGCTACTTAAGAACACACTGAATATTGTATGAAAAGCAACCACGCCTTACAAACAAAAAAAGTAATTGATACAAAACCTATGATGTAATGGTAGAATTACATGTTTATTTGATGCACGTGCCTTTACTTCCAATGAGGCTTCAATTTGGAACCGGTATTATTGACATGCGCACATCACATGGTCTCTATTGATACTTAAGTTTATGTAATCAATGTCGGCTTTCAGGGAATCAGCGGTATTGTTAGAACGTTGATTATTATCCCGTTCAACGGCTTTCAATATTGGCCTCCGTTCAAACATGCACCACCAAAGCTTTGTGAACAGGTACAGAGTCCTGATTTAAAAAAGAAATAAATTGCTCTCTTTTCATAGTTCAAGAGAATCCTTTTTACTTTGCATCAGCTTAGACGATGCTAACTTCTATATAAGTGAGAAAAAGCGCCTTTCTACAACTAACAATTTTTGCTGATAAGAAATAGGAAGAGTATATTGAATCAATTACTAAATCTGCTGCTAGTAATATTGTGTCACTTTTTCGATCGAGACATTTTTCTCGCCAAAATTTATCTCATTTGAGGATATCCAGCGATATTTATGATGCATACAAGGTGCCTCCAATAATTTTCCGGACCTTTTTTGTATGGCTACTTTTTTTCATTGGACACACAAAACTCTAGTTCGTGTCAAAGTATTCTCCACTGGCTGCAATTTCTGGAAGACCCCTGGAAGTTCTCCAGTATGAACGTGTTCAATACCCTCTTGACAGCCTCTTTCATTTTCTGAATTATTTCAAAACGACTCTATGGGTTTCTTTGAACTAAGGGAACAGCCACAAATCACAGAGAGCAAGATCTGGACTGTAGAGAGGGTGAGGAACTGTCTTGATGCCTATCTCGGTCAAATAGGTAGAATTAAAAATGGAGTTGTTGCCTGGTGCATTGTCCTGGTGGAAATGCCAACGATCAGATCTGAAGAGTGTTGGCCCTCTTTCGACGGAATCTTTTCCTGAGCTCCCTTAAATCCTCAAGATAGTATTCTTTGTTGAATGTCCTGTCTGTTCAGAGAGAACCTTAGTGCAAATAGATCATGCCCTTGCTGTAAAAAAAAAAAGGAGGATCATCATAAGTTTCTTAACTTGCTCTGTCTGGTCATCTCCAGTCTGGGAGAGACAGCAAGATTCCACTGGAAACTCTGTCTCTTTCTTTCTGAGTCTTAGCTGTAGATTCAGCTTTTATCACAGGTCACGAGGGCCTCAAGAACCTCAGGGTCTGAATCAATAATATGTACCTTCTCCCTACTCTCGGTATTATGTCTTTTCTTCTGTTCTTCACTGAGAACCCTTGGGAAAAACTTCGCACAAGTCTTCCGCTGCTTTACTTACTCAGGAATGTTTGTGTACAGTTCCCACACTGACATCAACCTTTGTACTTATTGTCTCTATAGATGAACGACGGTTCTCATCCATAAAATTACGGATTTGCCCCAACGATTCTAGTGTTCTGACTTCCCTACTCCTCGCACACCTCTTATTGTCCTTCACAGACCCTCTGCATTCCTTGAATCTCTTGTGGCAGTCAAAAACCGATGATCAGTCCATGCAGTAGGCTCCGTACGTAGTTCGAAACATTTCATACGTTTCTGTGGCGTTCTTTCAAAGTTTAACACATAATTTTATTGCTTATTGTTCTTCCAAAGTGTCCTTTCGCCCGGACTGCATTTTCAAAAAACTTCAGCTGTGACGACCAAGTCTTAGTAGGGTGTGTTCCAAATCCTGCTGCAACCGTCTCTTTCAACCTGAAATGATAAAAATGGGTCTCTTATCAGATTTATAGTAATAACATAATACAATTTCAAGAGTCTACAATAATTTTAACTGCATCTACTAAAAAGTCCGGAAACTTAGCTCGTATTTCTTATATGACGCGATAAGGAAGTAATTACATAATGAACTTCCACACTTTTTCAAACAAAATTTTGAAAAAAAATCCCTTAACAGAATCTGGAAATCGTGAGAAAACTTAATTGGCGTGAGAAATCCATTTTCTTTTAAAAACAAATTGTCTAATAGAAAGATTTTATAAATTCCAACTGGTTGTAAAAATTGATTGCCCGGTTAGTGAATGTTAGATATTTCCTTAAAATGAAAAAACTAATATTACAATTATCATTAACTTCTAATTCTGTAATACATGATCAGAGAGTAAATTGATTTTCCGTAGGTTTTGACAAATTGATCAACCTCTTCTTGCAATTCAGAATGTACTTTTTAAAGCTGATTTGTCACCAGGCGATGTTACATGTTAGTTTAATGAACGGTATTTCGAGAGTTGTTGTATATTTATGTAGAAATATTTTGCCCTAAGCAGGGCAGTACTGTCACTGGTGAGTAGGGGGCTACATAAGAAGACAGTGAATGTTACATAAGAGGAGAGAGAATAGAAAGTGGAACAGATTACAGAGGGTGTCAGAGAATGGTAAAGAGAAGGATGGGAATACTGGTGTTAGAGTTAGATGAGAGTAGGTGTAAAATGGAGAAGAACAAGATGCAAGGGGTGTTGAGGAACGGATAAGAGAAGGATAGAAGTCAAGGAGATAAGTGATTGCAACTGACGTTGCATTTGAACTTTTGGAGATTGTAGCTATCAAGGAAACAATTAAACGGAGGGAGTTCAACAAACAGGAAGTGCCAGAAAAGCAACTATTATAGTAGAAGAGATGTTTATATTTAACTTTTTGACGGTAAAAGGATGGGACCTAATAGCCAGACTAGTTACACGAGTAAATTATTGAAGAGGGGCACCAGGGTGGTAAGCATGTTTGAACAGAAACCGCGAAAATATTTGTAAAAGAGACAGAGGGAAGATATATCTCGTCGATGAGAAAGTGACTGGTGCCGAGTTTCAAGGTCGAGATCGATTATATTGCAGATTCTGCTTTTGATTTTGTTGAGAGCCCAGAGATAACTAGCAGGGGCGCCCGACTACATATGGCAACAATATTCAATGCAAGAATGGATGGTTGATTTGTATACGTATAAGATGGATTCAAGAAAGAAAGACTTTTTCGACCGTCACAGTGACCTGACTTCCTAGCAGTAGATTTAGATATTGATTCACTGTAGTCGTTCCACTTAAGGTCAGTTGAGAGAGTCGGGCCAAGGAAGCGTACTACATTGCTTTCCAGGAGAATAGCTTGATCCATGTTGATCGTGTAGAGGAGAAAATGTATATGGGGGTTAAATAAAAGCACTCCGTTTTGAAAACATTAAATGCTACGAACCATTTCTTAATCGTTTCCACTACTGACTAGATTTCTTTTCGAGAGTAGCAGCAAGGTTAAATTTGTCAGCCTTGGCAGACTTGTTACTGAAGCGGGAGTAAATCCTGGTCTGATCAGTATAAATGCACACATGGGATCTGAAAGCGAGATCATTGATGAAAATCAGAAAAGCGTTGAAAATACGATAGAGCCCTAGGGGACACTTGCGTTTGTATGATAGGATCTAGAGATATGTCCGTTGAACAGGACATTCATTACGCAATTTGATGAGAACGATTGGATCAAATCAAACAATCATCCAGTTCTACCAGAGTTCTGTAGCTTGCGCAGAATGCCAGCGTACCAGACTCTGTCAAATGCTTTGGAGGAGATATCCCGGGCAACTGCTATAGTTTCGCCGTTCTTATTGAGAGCCTGGTATATGGATTCGATGATGGCCCTTAGTATATCAACTGTAGACCTGGCGAAGCGGAAACCGTACTGTCTGTCGGAGAATAGGCTATGGGCTGTGAGAATTTGAACCACTTCAGCATTGATGATAGCCTCGAACCCTTTGTCAAAAATCGGTAGGAGGCTGATAGGGCGATAATTAGATGGGTCTTAGGATTCATCAGTCTTCTTAAAAATAGGAACAAGCAAGGAAAACTTACATTAGACAGCAAAGCAAGAAACAGAGAGACAGTTGTTATAGGTTCAAGACAGTTGTTATAGGTTCTACATAACGAATACCGGAACTGTTACTTTCGCTTGCCTTATGGGGGTCAAGTTTTGAAATTATGTTAGAAACTAAATATGGGGTTATGTATATGTCCTTCATTTGAGCATCAGTTCTAGGTAAGAAGTAATGCGTGGATATTCTAGATGAGTCAAATATAGAGTTAGAGGAGATTCTCTGTGAGCAAAGTACTCGGTCTTGACCGCTGTGACTGTGAGGTCGTCAAACTTATTGATTAAATTATGGATGGAGGTTTTCTGTGGTTCAAAAGACTTTTGCAGAGTTGTCAGTAGTCTTTGGAGACGAAATTGCGGAAGGCTACACATTGCTTTGTTTCTATAGCGAGCAACAGCTGAGCATCATTTACGATCCTCTTGCATTCATTACGAACAGAAGCAAAAAGGCTTCTATTATGGTCAGACGCGTGGCTCAGATAAAGCCAAAAGAAGAGATTCTTATGGGCAGTGACGGCCATTATTTATTTTTGTATTTGATACAAAACTGTGGCACAAGGCCGAATACGGGGATGGGGAAGGCTGGTCTTCATCTAGTCTTAACGTTAAACTTAGCTAGTCACAATCACTGACCCAGGCATGCCACAGTATTCCTTTCACCAAAACAACACTTTCTTACTTACCTTTCTTTCCACGTCCACCATAATACCACAGTGTCTCCATGAAGTCCTAACTAAAATCCCAATATGTACAATAATTTTCTGTGGGGGGAGGGAAATAACAATATAAAAACCCCCAATGAATATTTACAAAAAACAAAAACAAATTATATACAAGAAACTAAACAAAACTGTATTAGTAACAACCTCCCCCCACATATTCTATCACGTGATAGATATATCTGTTAACTGGACGAAATCGATGCAGGACTATAAATAATCTAAACCATTTATTCCTCCAACTACGCACACATGTATGCACACATCCAAACACAGAAACAAATACAAAAGTCACACCCGAAATACGAAAAGCGTCCTGCATTCACCAGAGAACTGACATATCTAGTCACCTAAACAAGGGAAGGGAAGGGGAGTTAAACTAAAAAATAAAAATGGGGACAGAAATAAAAGGGGCCAATGAGCAATCAAATCCTAGCTAAGAATAAATTATAAAGACAACTCAAGACAAAATCAAGCCTAAACTAGTCTACATGAGGGCAGGGGTGCTTAGGTTCAAAGTGGTTGGAACAAAATCCCCATGCCTAACCGGCATCGATATGTCACTCCAAATCAGCTCCTCTCACTCGGCACAATCGCGCAAGATGTACCCACCTTTTGCCAAACTCAGGATGGAGGGAGCCGCCGCCTTTCCGTCCTAATCTTGACTTTAAGCTGACGCGTCCTCCATATCACGACTCTCATAACTCCTAGCAAGCAAAAGAACAGATAGTGCTCGGCCTTCCTCAGTGGCGGCAACACATTACTACAGAGAGAACTGGCCTAAAGGACAAAGAATTTTCAGAGCAGAATGCAAACCATGATGCCTTCAACAAACTTGCACAGCGGTACTACGATTCTGCACTGAAAGAAGACGTGGTCCACGGACTCCACCTCCCCAGTGCATCGCCGCAGTTTGGAGTCTTCTCCAAGCCCGCTGCACAAAGCCTCTTGCCGACCCAGAGGGCCTTACGTATCACCAGCCAGGTGAGTGATGCCTCATCATTAGTGAGACATTTTCAACTGGGGGCCCACGGCCATAATGAGCGAGCCACCTGCTTTGTAAGACCGAGCTCGTCAATCAAATCATCCTGAACGGCTTCCCGAATTAAAATTTGATATAATGCCTTACTCGACAACGCCTGGACGTCGCCCGTTGGAATCGTTTCAGAGCTATCCGACATTCACGATAGAAGGCGCACTCGCCACGTGGTAAACGGCTGGCCTCTTCTTCAGACGAGTGCATACTTCTCACGGATGGCAAGTTCTTATGGACATCTTCCTTCCAGAAGTCTTCCTCCCCATCCGTTTGCTGACACATTCGGGTTAGGAACTCGATGCGAAGCGTATGTTGACGAATCTCAATGCTAGGCATGCCTAGACCACCCTTAGAAGGGTGCAGGTAACAGATGTCGCGAGATACCTTAGAGGACTTGCTCTCCCACAAAAGGGAGAACAACATCCTAACTAAACCCATTAGCGTGGCGCACGGGAGTGGCAGCACAGAAAGATGGTAAAGGAGAATGGGGTAGATGTGCGAGGCACATACTTCTGCCCTCCCCTTTAAGGAAAGATTCCTCCGAGACCACAATGAAATTGCGGCCTCGGCCTTCTCCTGCAGCTCCGACCAATTTATCTCCAACTGGAGATCAGGACCGAAAAAGACGTCGAGTATCTTAATCGGCCCGTCTATCCCGAGGAAAGGTCCGGGAAGAGAAACTCCCTTCCACGCACCCAACCGCAAGACAACAGACTTATCACGGTTGATCTTGGCCCCTGTTACCGTTTCGTACCCTCTGATTTCTTTACCGACTTCGTCAATCTCGGCCTTACTCGACACCAGAACCGAAACGTCGTCAGCATAGCACCATTTAGTTAAATTCCCAGCAGGACCGGATTCGTCTTTAACTTACGAAGGAACGGTTCCAACGCAAGCACATATAGCAAAGGCGATAACGGATAACCCTGACAAATGGAGCGAGACAATACGAAAGGTTTCGATCTTACCCCATTCACTTCCACCAGCGCACCGGGAGTTGCATACAAGAGGCGAATCCAGGAGCGAAAGTACGGCCCGAAACCAGCGGCTGAAAGGACAAACTCCAGAAATCGATGGTCAACCCTATCGAAATATGGGCAGTGACGGCCGAGCAAGCAGGAGATAACCAGGAGACGAATGAGGTGTAAGATAGATTTTTTTGGCTGGGATGAAAGGATCAATGCCTGCTTTCACCTAGGAGGAGATTTCGGAGGCGCAGTCCTCAATAGAAAGGCTAAACAGAAATTCGCGTAACGAATCTCAGTCTGTTCTTTGGTAGCAGTAAGAAATTCTGTTGGTAGGAGATTCCTGGAGGGAGTGGGAGTGGAGAAAGATATTAATGGAAACGACAGCCTGATTGGATTTTCTATGAAGTCAAACTGCATGGCATGGCAGGAGTCAGGGATAGAAGTGAAGCAAAGATCTAGCAGAGAAGTGTGTTTTAGAAGGATATCGAGTTAGCGCGTGGGGAAATCCTCCATTTGCGTGAGAAACTGAATGATTGCAAAGTCCATGTTATGGATGCCAGCAGGATCAATGATAGATGTTTTAGCAACTGAGTATGGTGAACATTAAAGTCATCTAACACGAATATGTTTGCGAACGGGTAGAAAGAAATGGCCTTATTTATATTACCCGAGATACTGTCTATCAAGGAACAGCCAGAAGAGGAAGGAGAACCTAGCGAAAGAAAAGGTAGATAACTGATTTGAGAAGTGAAAGACAAAGACACATGTATAAATAGTCAGGGGAATTAAGAGAAATTATCCTCACGAGATGTTCACTGTCATAAACACCCAGGCTATGCATATAGACAATACAGTCCTTCCTTAAGAGGGGAAGGTATCTTTAGATATTCCATGCAGGTAATATGATAATCACTTAACGCAGTGTTTATAAAGCTTTTTTAACCATCGGTACACCTAGTAGAGGATGTGCGTTGTGGTGCATTGGATATCGACACGGAACGAGAAATCGGGGAGCCGATTTCGAATTCCAGCCGAATTCAATGCATTCACTTATGAGCAAATACTCTTGGGAAAGGTATTAATCCGTCTCCTCCTTCCAGTTATGGGTTAAATACCAGGACAGATTGGGTTCTATAGCCTTGGTCGGCAACCAGTCTACCGCAGAAAGCAATGACAACCTACTGCGGGATAATCTTCTGCCCAGTCAGTCATGTCTCTTTCGAGACATGATCGCCCAAGCATGTATCACGTATGGCACTTAACTGACTGACACCTAGTAGCCAATGAAAATTATATGGCACACTGAGCAAGAATTTTCGAAGATTATAAATTTAGCTTTAAAGAAAAGCAGTCAGTCAGTTAGACAAATGCCGTACGTCATACACGAGACATGACTGAAAAGACAAAAGCTTCTCCAGCAGTAGGTTGCCATTACTTTATGTAGTAGACTAGTTGCCAAACCAAGGCTGTAAAACCCAGTCTGTTCTGTTTTTAACCTGTAGATGTAGTGAAAAGATCCAAATTTATACTTTCCCCAAGAGTATTTCCGCGTAAGTAAATTTAACGAATTTGCCTGGAATTCGAACTCCTCTCAGTGATTTCTCATTTCGAGACAATATCCACTGCACCACAACGCACATTAACGAAACAATCCACACAAATAAAGATTTATTTCAGAATTGCTGTTAAATATTTGTGCAGTTTATTTAGTGTGATATACTTTTTTGCGATTTCTTTAATGTTTGGTCAAATGTGCAAAAGCAGGCCTTCCTTTTCTTATTCAGGTTTCTTGCTTCTTATATTTAATGTTTTTACGGTTGAGAAAACTTATTCTCATAAATAGGAAGTAGAAAATTGCAATAAAATTGATAAAACATTTTAAGCTAATGTGGGTTAATGCCTTTTGCATTGAAACTTACATGTCGTGACAAGATTTCGCGGCACATTTAAGTGGATCGAGCGGCAAGATTCACTGTGTTAACACCTCATGGAATTCCTTTGATTTCCCCATTATGAATCGCTTCTCGCGTACCCTTTAGGTATTTGGTGACTGTTAGAAGTTAACCAATATGCTGTAAGTTGTGAAAACGGACGTTTAGTTGGTCGGCGGAAATTTTAGCCTACACAGATTTAGTTCTACATCGTTGTCGACGTCCTGCGTTCTTGGACGATATAGAACTTACTACTCCCCTCCATTTGGAACCCTGGCTCAGTTTATAGCGAAATTTATAATCTTGTTAAATAGCTGAATACTTGATGCTTCACCAGGGCTACCAAGGGTGATTTTATTGTGACACTACCACTAGATGGGTTGCTTCCAGGCCCCATCTTGTCATTTAACCCAAAACTGGAGGGAAGTGACAGATTAATACCTTTCCCAAGGGTACCAGTGCTTAAGTGAATGCAGGGTAATCAACTGGAATTCGAACTTGGCTCACCGATTTAACTTTCCAAGCCGACATCTACTTTACCACAACGCACATACGTCACTGAACCCTTACAGCGTCTGGATTTCCCGAAGCGGTCACCCATCTAAGTACTGACCAGGCTCACGTTGCATAACGTCGGTGATCGAACGAGTACCGGTGTATTCAACGTGATATACCTTACGGCATATCAAGTTGATACATAAGTGTGCTGAACATAGAATGAATTAAGTATATGAGCAATGCAAAAATCACACTTACGCTTACAAGCAGAAAGGTACAGCTGAAATTTCTGGTACACATAATGAGGGAATGAAGCCTTAGAGATTCTGATGTACAGAACATCTTGAAGGCCAATGGAGGTAAGAAAGAAATCGGGTACCTAATTTAAGGGGCCTTTTTACATTAATGATAGGACAAGGTTTGCATTAATAATTGAATAAGAGGAAAGACATGGTATAGATCCCCAAAATGATCTGAAAGGCATGTTCAGCGATGTCTTGAATTGATGCAGAAAGCAGGAGAAGGGCGAGAAACAGAAGGTGAAGAAAAAATAACAAAGAATATGGGTAAGAAGAATGACATGAAGGAGAAGAGTAAGGGCTATAAGAAGAGACTGAAGAAGAAGAAGAAGAAGAAGAAGAAGGAGGAGGAGGAGGAGGAGGAGGAGGAGGAGGTTGAGAAAAAGAAGACTGGAAGAAGAAGGGCAAAGAAAAGATAAAGAAAAGAAACAAGCAGATGGGTAGGTAGAAGATTAATGAGAAGAAGAAGAAGAAGAAGAAGAAGAAGAAGAAGAAGAAGAAAAAGAAGGAAGAGAGGAAGTAGGAAAAGAAAAGAAGAATGAGAAGAAGTGAGAAGAAGGGCGAGAAGAAGAAGCAAGATTAGAAAAAAAGAAGAAATGATGATGAAGAAAAATATGTTGGTGATAAAAAATATTTTTCAAAGATTCTACTAAGGAAAATGACATTAATCACATCAACCAATAAGAATTAAAAAGAAAACCGATGGCTATGTTTGATAGGTTGCACAGAAATGTGTATTAATCTGTTTTGAACACTCATATAAGGAAGATATCAGATTCATCTGGAAGGTTTACTGTAAACGAAACATCTTGCATAAAGTGAAAGAATGACCTGAACACGTACACAAAACAGAAGATAGCGTTAGACAAGCACACTTCTTCTCGTGAGGTTTATTCATTCTAAACAGTGAGGCAAAACTGAAAGAAATAGAAAATCTATCAAGATTTATTGTCGGTGTTTTTAAACTTAAATATAAAGCTACAAAGATGACACGGAATTGACAATGAATGGGGGCGTACACGTTCGATTAGAATATTGGGATTGCCACTATGTTATAAATCCCACCGAGGTTGATTTGTCAAGGCTCGGCGCGACGATCCCACCATTAAGCACTCACTTTTCGAGCTTGAAGAAACCATAACATGGGTTGATTCAAGCAGTGTTAGTGGAGTTTGGTAGACAAAAGCCGATGATGATCGCGCTCACCATAATTGACAAGTCATCAGGACCCAGATTTACTGGCCTTGTTCTACGACTAATCACTTGCGGTTGCAGCATAAACCCAAGATTAATCTGGAAGTCACTGACATATAAGGGGATGGGCATCAGTCAGTCAGTTAAGTACCATACGTGAAACACGCTTGGGCGATTATGTCTCGAAAGAGTCATGACTGACTAGGCAGAATATTATCACGGAGTAGGTTGCCATTGATTTCTGCGGAAGATTGGTTGCCAGTCAAGGCTATAGAATCCAATCTGTCCTGTTATTTAACCCATATCTGGAAGGAAGAGACGGATTAATACCTTTTCCAAGGGTATTTGCGCGTAAGTGAATACAATGGATTCAACTGGTATTCGAACTCAGCTCCCCGATTTCTCCTTCCCAGCCAATATCCACTGCACCACAGCGCACATCCACACGGATTAATACCTTCTTAAAAGGTATTTACGCGTAAGGAAATGCAATGAATTAAATAAAATTTCGAAATCGGGTCTCTGACATCTCGTTCCGCGCTGATATCCACTGCACGACAACGTATATCCAAGCCAAAACGCATAACCTTCGCTCTCAGTATAACCAATTGTAGGTACCTCCACTAAATCGCTGAAAAACTAGTATAGTATGAATAAAAAAGACCCCAAACTAAAAAAACGAACTTTTTCGTCAAAATGTTTATGTTAATTAATACAAAAAATGAGACAATCATTTGATTAAGAGATATAACGATTGATTATATTATCATTGCCTCTATGTTATGAATCCCACTGAGGTCGATTTGTCAAGACTTCGAGAGACGATCCCAATATTCAGTACTGATTTTTAGCGTTTCAAGAAAGCAACATAGTATGTTTCAAGCCGCGTGAAATCTTGTAGACAAATCTATTCAGAAGACATTGATAGTCGCGCTGTCATTTTGACCGAGATTTAATGGTCTTGTTCTACGACTAATCACGATAGAGTAAGTGGCAGTTGCAGTATAAACCGCAGATGAGTGTTGAAAAAACTAACATATAAGGGGATGGATCTCAAAAAGCAATTAGGTAAATGTTTAGATCTTTCCAAATATTTCTTTTCAGTTTATAAGTACTTTGCATAGAATTTGGAATGCTTCTTTCGCTCGAATTTCAGTGTCACATACTTTATCCTCTTTTAAAATATTTTCCAGATTGTTAATCATCTGTACTTGTTTGAAGTCGACATCTTCAATTTGTAACACGCATCTTGGCATTTGTTTTACTTGCATACAACTATACGTTCTGTCTTTTTGCAGTCGATGGCTTTACACTGATTAGAAGGGACTGAAATACTATTTACGAGTCGGCCATCAACACACAGTCATCGGCATATCTAAGATTACCCTCATAGATAAAGAAATCATAGTAGGGAGCGCAGTTTCTTTAGAATACCCTTACTTTCGAGGTTGATCAAATCTGGGGAGATGAATGCTGCTTTTTTTTTTACCGGGCGTTACCTTTGTGCAGTTGAGTAGCTACACAAAAATAGATATTAAACATACCTCAGCTCTGTCGCTACATGGACCCCACACCTTTAAAATGGGTCCCCTTGATGATACCACTGAGTTTGGAGAAAAGAAAAAAGTCACACGTATCAAGAACGGGTGAATAAAAAGGTTGTTCCACTACAGCTCCGTATCTCTCTGACAGGAACTGCCGGAACTGTCCCATTCTTTAACCCATGACTAGAGGGTAAAGTCGGATTAATGCCTTTCCCAAGGGTATTTGTGCGTAAGTGAATGAAAAGAATTCAACTGGAATTCGAATACAGCTTCCTGATTTGTCGTTCCGAGTCGATATCCACATCGAACATTTTTCAGAAATACATACTGTATTTATATTGCAATACAGATGAGTGGCTGAAACGTTCTCTTGATACCTATACCGGCGTTGTGAGCAGGGTGATTGTTATGCTGAAGCAGACACAATTTGTCTGCTACAAACATATGTGAAAAAAATGCAAGGATTGCAGAAAGATTAATGTTTATATATTCCTAAGATATCTTGTTCGATTATAACACAATCCAATTATCCGTCTTTCATCGGTAGTTCACAGAGCACACCAAGCCCTATTCAGTCAGTCAGTTAAGTGCCATACGTCATACACGCCTTGAAAGAGACATGACTGACTAGGCAGAATATTATCCCGCAGTAACTTGCTATTGCGTTCTGCGGTAGACTGGTTGTCAGCCAAATCTATAGAACCCAACCTGTCCTATTATTTTACTCATAACTAGAGAGAAAAGTCGGATTAATGCCTTTCCAAAGGGTATTTGTGCGTAATTGAATGAAAAGAATTCAACTGGAATTCGAACACAGCTTTCTGATTTGTCGTTCCGAGTCGATATCCACACTGAACATTTTTCAGAAATACATACTGCATTTATATTGCGATACAGATGAGTGGCTGAAATGTTCTCTTGAGACCCTATACCGAATTTCAGACTCGACAATATCTTGGGAAGGCGATTTATTGATATTATCGGCTTGGGGTTTTAACCCCAGCCTGAGGCGCCTTTGGGAAGTGCCTGAATATCATGTCACAGTTTAATCCAAGAATTCTTAGTCAAATTAGTTAGATGGAATTGTCTGTCAACAATTGTGATAATATGATGTCGCAAATCAAGTCCTTCAGTCCTACTCAGTTATAATAGTTACAGCGAGATAAGCTTGCTAATCCATACACCATCTCGAGGTGCCCAATACTGATCTGGTATGTAGCGTTCAATCAATCCCCACCGTCGTAACTTTGCCTCCCTGTGTCTTTTCTACAAATATTTTAAGGGTATTTATCTACCTTGGGTATACGTTAATTTCTATACTGGCTGAACAATAGTATGAAAATGAAGAAAACACTTAATGAGTTTGCTTGAAAAACCTAAAGACGGCGGGCATCCGTCAGGGTAACCTGCCCAAGAAACACAACTTTTACTGCGCAAGCTGTACATGTGGTGCCCCTACAATTCTATTGATTATGTCGCTCGTGATATTGATGGTGACTTGAGAAAAGCCCAAAGCGAAAAGTCTTCAACATCCCGTGAGATTTAGAATTTTCATATCACTACGTATCTACGAAATCGATTTCGTAACAATTACCACACGGCGAAACAATATCTTGGTTTATTAGCCTTGATTTATTGATGAATCGCCACAGATGTTCAAAACCAAAAATTCAATAAAAAAAACTTGATAAACTATGCTTCATGTTTATTATTTAATAACATTTAGCCAATTCAGATTTAATACTTCAAATAAATGATTAGGAAAGAAAGTTCCATCAATCTTGAAAGAGCTGTGTTGATACCGAGCAAAAGGGATGGACTAGATGTTTGCGCTTTCACGACCAAAAAGCAAATGAACAAAAGTCATCTCTGCGCCGCCGGCTCCTCGCAGGTGTTCCGGTTGAAAACTAAAAAATAATTAAATATTAAATTTCCAGTTCGTGAGCCTACGCGAGTTTTATTTATCAGGCAATGGGAAGCCCAGAACCAAATACAAATGAGATGCTGTGATCCAAAAGAAGATATAAAAAGCGGATACAGAAAGCATCACCAGACAGACCGACGCAGACCGACGCAGACCGAGACACACGGACTGACTAGAGAGAGGAGTGTAATTATTAGGCCCCTTGACCGAAGTCAAGTGGCTTACTATGTTCACCTCCCTTACCTCTTTACCTTCTTCTTTGTCTCAAAAACTACTTACTGACCTAAGGAGCGAATGCATCAAATACATTCCTTACTTATACACTCCCAAATTCCTAAGCATTAAGTCTCTTTCAGCTTTTTATTGCCATGAACATTTTGACTTCCGTTGAACCTATATCTCATGTATTACTTCAATTGTAAAAACATTAATTGATATGTGTTATATATAAAATGTTATCTTTCAACTTAATTTGCCTTTCTTGGTTTATAATCTTTCTTTATGATTTATAGTGGGCTATCTACAACAAGGCCAAATTCCGTTAACCTGCAACAGTATACAACTACCCCTCACTAAAACGAATTCTCCACTATTAACAGAAAAGAATAGATAAGCAACCCACTATAGAACAATAACAGCTATTGAACTTTCTTCAAGATTTCTTTTCCGAAAAAAAGATTGTTAGAAATTTAAACCGATCGTAGGACAAGCTGCTTGATTAAATAAGGAAACCTCTTATATTATCATCACTATTGTGGAAAAGAAAATAATATATTCATGTCTCTTGGTACTGTCTGCATTTGAATTTACAAAATAACAGACGTAACATAGAAATCGAAAGCCGCATTGGAATAATGAAGGGCGTTGTTTAGAAACTAACCATGAAATACAGCAGAATCGGTCAAAAATGCTTGAACTGTGGGTTGTATACAACCCCTTTTCTTATATCGAAACTAACTAAAATTGTCTTCCGGCGTGTAGACTTCAGCAAGTTCCATCCTTCTTCGAACCCCGTGGAGTCTTTACAGAATCACGATTAAAACTACTGGATAACAAAAAACTGCATGATTCAAGACTTTCAATAGCGGTAACAACTAAATTGTATAGGACATGTAACTCAAGCGGAAATAATGACATAACTACAATGCAGACGTTTCAAAAATCCCCAAAACAAGGAAGTCACTATCAGTATTGGAAAGAGTGATAAAAGTTATCGGACTTGAGAAACGTATTTTCATTAGTTAATGTAATATAAATAAATTTTAATGAATCTCAACCAATGACAGTACGAACCGTTCGGGCAATGAATGCCATTTATTTCCTTATAAGATAAAGGATAATATTACTACTATTTAGAAAGGCTTTGATGTTTAATAACTGTTTCAATAATGTGATTTTTCTATTTTATTTATCAATTATTTTCTTCAAAAATTAACGACCATCTTCATTTTCAGTTATATATTTACATTCTTAACTGCTATGTACGATTACTGGTTAGGATGATATATTTTTTATACATTCAAGAGCAGGAATAACTAAAAAGCAAAATTCTTCAAAGTAATAGTTAGAAAGGACTCTTCAATCAATGGTTGAAAAAGTGATAACAGCTACTGGACTTGAGAAACGTATTTTCCTGAAAAGATGGTTTAAGAGAAACATTTTATATATTTTAATCAGTGCTAGCTGTTCAGCCAATTAATACCAGTTTCATTGAATGGAAATAGTTAATATTACCATTATCATTTGTATGTCACAACGCGGTATTATATATTGGTTTAGCAGTGTGTAATGAACTCGTCACACTGAGAGACCGGCTTCCATTCTATCCGTTTTAAAATATAGAATGGGGGCAATCGCTGATCACTTAATGCGGATCGTCGTCGTACAAGTAGCCATCATCTGTGAGACATGCCTCGTAAATATTTACCAGTGGCCGATCTGCTATTATCATTATTATTAATATAATCGATTTTTTTTTCACTGCAGTTAAAGTTCGCATCTTGCAGTGTCTATACCCGCATGTTGGCAATCATTCTTAATAAATTTACCCGTATTCGGTACCCAACCAAGATATCATCGTAGCTATGTGGGTGTAGAGGAATGTGGGCTAGTGCAGCGATTTACTCATGTGATTTCACTATATATATATATATATATATATATATATATATATATATATATATATATGCGCGTGCGTGAGTGAGAGAGAAAAAGAAGAAGAGAGAGGCACTGACAGAAGAACTGACAGTCGTACAGACATAAATACATATTAAAATGCAATTGAAAAAATAAATTACGCAAGGCATTCTTAATTCGTTGCATGTGCGTTTATGTACAGGGGATATCGGGTCGGAAGAAGATATTTCACTTGAATTCGTTCCACTCACTTACGCGTAAATACCCTTGGGAAAGGTATTAATCTGTCTCTTCCCTCCAGCTATGTGTTGAATAACAAGAGAGATGGGCGGAACTGAAGGAGACTACCACCACGCTTTTTTTTTTAGCGCAGTCTTATCGATTTTTAAATAAACAAATTTAAAGGTGGTGGTAGTCTCCTTCAGGTCCGCCTTGAGATGGGCTTCTATAACATTTGTTAAAAAAAACCTATCGTAGAAAGTAATGACAAACTAATGCGGGAAAATCTTCTACCCAGACTATTATGTCACTTTCGAGACATGATTGCCCATGCGTGTATGATTTAACTGACTGATCCTTCAAACAAATACTTTTTTCTTAATTCTTTTAAGTGGATAAAGCTACATTATTCTTGTGACTTTCAGTCTTTTACTTTGCCGTGTCCATTCGAGAAGTTAACTGTCATGATTCTCTACAATATTCTGTTCTTTGTAGATTTTAGCCAATTCTGTAATTTTGTTATCTCTCATAAAACTTGTTCTGCCATCAATTTCTCCTAGGTCACAAAGTAAGCTATGAGATAATTTTCTCTGTCCCTTTTGCCTTGTGAGCAGCCTTTGAGATTTCACTCGCCCTATCGACTCAGTTGATTAAAATCTTAACTGGTCGATTAAAGTTTATTGCTTTACTCACCCGATGTCGATTAAAATAAAAGGAAATCTGATTCCTTTTAAAACCTTTTATGCTATTCAAGATTCACAAGTTACTTAGAATTACCTACAATAATATTATTATAATAAGTCTTGGCTTTTATCGTCCCGGTCAGTGTAAACATTCGTTTAATTAACGCTTCCAGAGTGGAGCCAAAATGTCTCCGTGCCCAGATTAAAGAGAGATTTTTAGGCATTCATTTGAAAAAATGTTATCCTATATTTTCTCCCCGCTTACAAAAAGTAAAACTGAACATTTGAAAGAAAGAAAAAAGAATTCGCATACTTCATTCAACCACGCATCTAAAAACAAATTATAAAAATAAGTAATTTTTTATAGAAAATCGTTGAGAAAATCAGAGTTGTCATTTTTTTTTATCATCTATGAAATGGAGGTTGTAGTCAAACAGAAGAAAGAAACTACGAATTTAGGTACCTCCACCCAATTGCCAGAAAAAAAACAGCATATCATGATGTTAAAAGGGTTCAAACTTAATAAAAACAAGGTTTTATCATCAAAATATTTATGCTATTATTAAGAGAAAAGATCAAATTTTGTTGTTATTAATTTTTTAAAAATTAATTCCTTTCTAACAGGTTCGAAATTTTATTTTTTGTTTTCCGTCAACGATTCACGCTATGTCTATGTAAATCGACTATTAAGAAAATGGAGTTGATCGATTCAAATGATTTTGGGCGAGTAAATTTTCCCTCGATCTCGACCGCCGGTCAAGTGATTTCTTTTTCAAATCTCAAAGGCTGCTTGTGAGTATCAAATTTCTCAAACTCTCTTTCCTTATTATGTGTCCTTAAATATTAACTATCACTTTCTGTTATTAAGTATATATAATGTTAAGTTCTTTTTGTTTCTATTTGCTCCGAAACTTTTTTGTCTCACATTTTCAGTACAAGGTATGCTCAGCATTCATTTATAGCTTACGTTTCTGTTGTATCAAAGATCTTCGTCATATGTCGGGAGAATGTCTTTCATTCGCTATCATATAGAAGGACTAGAATAAGAAATGCGATATTTATGCCAAGATTTATCGCAAACAGAGCAATAGAAATGCAGACGCCTATGTTTTATCGATTTTACAAAAGTCTTTGATATATTATGTCACAAAGAATTGCTGTAAACACTAAACAACCTTCAACGATTTGGAAAATTTACAAGAACAGTTAGTTCAGATGTTATACAGAGAGCAAAACTAAGAATATAAAACGAATTCGGTAAATATTTCTTTTTTTTTTATATAAGCGTTTCACCCCGAGCAAGGCATGTCACTGCCACTACTGCGGAGGGGGCTACGTAGAGTGGAGAAAGGATGATTAAATATAGGAAATGTCAGAGGGTGGGTGATAGACGGGTAAGGATACGGAGAATGAGGGTTGGGTAGATAAGAGTGTTCTGAGAATAATTGGAAGTTAGTGTGATAGGAGGTGTCTATTGACCCTACATTTAAACACCTGGAGATTGTAACTGTCGGGAAAGCAGAGTTGTGGAAGGGAGTTCCACAGGCGGGAAGCGCGAGAAAAGAAGCTGTTGGAGTAGAATTTACGGTTACATCTTATTTGTTTAACTGTAAAAGGGTGGGACCTATTTGCTAATCTAGTATCTCGTGTAAATTCGTGCTTAGGCGGCACCAGTGATCTATGCTCATCGGAGCAGTAGCCATGAAAGTACTTGTAGAAGAGGCACAGGGAAGCCACATCACGCCGGTGAGAGAGCGGCTGCAGCCGGTCTGCCAAGTCAGTATCAACCCCGTTACAGATCCTCCTTTGTATTTTGTCAAGAAGCCCAAGGAGAGCAGCAAGGGCACCCGACCAGATATGGCAGCAATATTCAATTCACGGGCGGATACAATTATTATATTTGGTACAGTTTTTAAAAGTAGAATATCTAAAACAAGTTCACTCTTATTATATATATATATATATATATATATATATATATATATAGACTACAGGCCGTAATTATTAGGCCATTCCAGTGTCTTAAAAAAGATGCATTTCATACTATTTTTTAGTATTTATTGCCAAAAGAATAATTGTAAATGAAAATAAAATGGATCTTTCGTTAATACTGCACAATAACATGTGCATCAAATGAATTCATAAATATTTAATAATTACCTATATTATATCAATGAAAGAATAAAAAAAATTAGGGTGATTCGGACGAGGTCATCTTTGCTTCCTTGCCTTGCAAAATTTTGCAAAGTAATAATAACAGAAGAACAAAATCCTTTTTCATTTAGAATCATCCACCTAAAACAGTATGAAATAATATTTTGCTTTTAAAAAGTGGGGTGGCCTAATTATTATAGACGGTAATATATATATATATATATATATATATATAGAGAGAGAGAGAGAGAGAGAGAGAGAGAGAAAGTGAGGTGCGTTGAGTAAATTGTCGGCGTTTTGTATTTTTAATTTCGCCCAACCGATGTCTTTATTTTCATTTGTCGACTTCAGTGTAATAGAGTCATTTGAACACTATGATGTAATAGCCTCCGATAGAAATTTGGAAACGGCATGTTGTTCTGAATGGCAATCCTATCGGAAATTCGACCATTTCAGAGTTTTCGCATGTCAATATGAGGTCAGTGCAGAGCAGTCGGAAATTTTGGATGATATATCAGGTGGACAACCTAGATTTTGGAGGGCTCACTAGTGATGTTGACGCTATGTCTTCATTTTCCGCAGACTTTAGGGAAACCTACATCAAGTGTTTACCTGGGTCAAGAGGATGTCTGCTAGAAACATTATGTTTGGCAACTGGACACTGCTCCATGCCACACTAGCAAGAGAACACAGTTATGGCTGTCAGATAATTTCAGCGACCAAATCATGCCTTACATATTAGCACCTAATTTCCAAGACATCCTCTTGATTTTTATTCATTGGGGCAGTATACAGAGAGACCAAGAGAACACCTTCTAACAGCAAAGATGAACTGAAGGCAAGGATTATGGAACAATTCACCAAGTAGATATTCCATTAGAGTTACAGGAGATTCCAAAGTCATCTGGAGGCTGTGATTGAAGCCAATGGCGGTTTTACAGAATAAAATTACTTTTTCGTATTTGAAGGTAAATTTTTATAATTTTCGTAAATATATTAGAAGTTATGCTCGGATTCGTCATCGGAAGCCACAATTTAAACAACCTAAGTTAGGCAGATGATACAGTGCTGATAGCAGATACGGAAAGGAAATTACAAACCTCCTACAGAAGGTAGCTGAAGAGAGTGACAAGAAAAGATTAAAAATAAACTTCAAGAAAACCGAATGCATGGTAATCAGTAAAAAGTGCAGCCCAATATGTCAAATAAAGGTCAGCAATACTGAAATCAAGCAAGTACAAAAATCCAATCACCTGGGAAGTGTTCAAACAGAAGATGGAAAGTGTGACACAGAGATCCGAAGACAGATTGGCATGGAAAAGGGCACGTTCCAGAAGATGAGTAGAGTATTAAGAAACAGGACAATTTCGCTAGAAACAAAGAAGAGAGTACTGGATTGCCATATGATGCCAGTTCTTCAAGATGGCAATGAATTCTGGAGAATATCATCGAAGATTAAGGAAAAACTTGAAGCAACTGAAATGTGAAGGATGCTGCGAATATCATGGATCGAGCATGTGAGCAATGATGACATTTTGGAAAGGATGGAAACGAAATGGAAATTAATACTGAACATCAGGAAGAGACAGCTGAAGTCCCTGAGGCATGAAATGAGGAAGGATGGCTTGGAAAACCTGATACTCACAAGCCAGATAGAGAGAAAAAGAGACAGGAGAAATCAGAGGATAACATATTTGAAGGATCTGATCAGGTGGTTGACGGAACGAGCGTTGCGTGGTGCAAGAGAAGAAAGCGTGCTATGAACTACCAGGGATAAGGAGACGGGGAAAGTTATGATCGCCTACGTCCTGAAAGGACAGGGCACATAGAAAGAGAGAAGATCTGTTAAAATTAGATGTCATTGTTACTTTCATTTTTGCATGATTTAGACGACAATTTATCCTGTTAATCTTGTACAAAGCTGAGATATTTTCAATAAAAATGTTATAATTTATATCCGACGTTGTTTTGAGCATGTAGTCTTATGTCGGTCCTGGCTTAGCGTCTTCTTGTGCCAACATTACCAAAATATGACAGTAATGTCCAACCAGGTACATAATTAAATATGTCCAATTAGAAAACAGAAGGCGGAACACAAGAAAGCATAATTGGAAAACTCATAAATAACTGTGCATAACCCACAGAATTTTCGCTTTCCTTTTACTTGATTTTATTTTATTTTGCATTAAATATTTGTTGGCGTTCTGTAATATTATTTTCTGCTGGGTGGTGCGGTATGTAGTTACCTTTTTGTATTTAAAGAAGACAATTTTCTTTTCCTTTTTCTTAATTGACGTAAATAATTCAATTACTTGGAAAATTGGTTTTGCCGCTAATTGGAAAATTAGCGGGAAGATTCGAACGTAAGTTAAAAATGTACCAGGACAAGAAGCTATAAAATAGGATAACTCAAAGTTAGCCTGGAGCGTGTAGAAAAAAAAATTCACTCAAAATATTCTCTCTCCGTCTCTATATATCTATATATTTCTCTATCTCTCTCTTTCTCCGGCGCACTTATTCTTTCTTTCTTTCTTTCTTTCTTTCTTTCTATTTCTTCTTCCTTCTCTCTATACATATATATCGCGAAACGGTCTTATATATATATATATATATATATATATATATATATATATATATATATATATATATATATATGATTTACTGGTATGCTATATGGCTAACAGTTCCTGATATCTGATACAGTGTATTGACCCAAAGAGTTGTGAGTTCAATATCCGGCTTTAGCAGTGGTGAATAAATAACTTAGAAAAGATCAGTTAAAAGAAGAAAACTACATGACGAGCAGAAGTATCATCGCATAAGAAACGAAAAAATATATGCCAGTGATGGTAAGAAAGTGCTCAGTTCGAAATACCTAGCGCCTGAAGAAGCCGACTGTAAAGATGAGGACAATAGTCCGAATAATGTAAATAGTGACACTGTCCAGTATATATATATATATATATATATGTGTGTGTGTGTGTGTGTGTGTGTGTGTGTGTCTGCGTTTTTGTGCGTGTGTGTATGTTTTTGTATACTTGCTTTTAAGTGAATTAGATTATACACACACGCATACACACACACACACACACATATATATATATACATTTAAATATTAATAAACATATATATAAGGGTACGCACATGTATAATATTATTTTTAGGTGTTAATATAACAGTGTTGAATGTAATATGAACAGATGAATTATATATATATATAAGAAAATATGAATATTATCCTACCTCGATGGCACGACTCGGAGTTTCATGCGTTATACAATCATCATTTTCAAATTACAAACTGTATTATAAAGTTTATGATATGCACCTGACGATTGCATAATGCATGCACGGCACAATATATATATATATATATATATATATATATATATAGAGAGAGAGAGAGAGAGAGAGAGAGAGGGAAAGAGAAATAGAAATAGAGAGAGAGATAGATAGATAGATAGATAGATAGATACGCATTCCAAGGAATTGACTTATTTTTTTATCCGCCATTTGGATTACTTCAAATGGTATTACTAGTGAATATTCTTATGTGAAATAAACGACCATTTGTTTTCTTAACCTTAAAGAAAAGTTGTGTTCCGGCAATGCTAGAAACTGCGACTCCTTTTGTTTCGGCGTGATCACAGTTAAGCAAGGTTCCTTTTAAGGAAAGCAGTTTCTCTTTATCCCGCAAAAGCCCGTCACTGCTCAGCTTCATACCCGAAACAGGAACCAATCAATATGACCCGCTGATATTTTTTTTGTTAGGTTTAAGAGAAATTATTATTAGTGGTATTATTAGTTGTGATTTATTGTAATTTGCGATCTGAGCTGATGTAAAAGACTATTTTTAATACTAGCGTGTACTTGTAAAATCCGGGGAATAGATAAATTAGCTGACAATTTGAAAAAGAGAGAAAGAAATATAGTTTTCTTTCTTTTTCATATATGAAACGGATTGTTTTGGGCAAGCTAACATTTTGTAGGTAGCCATAACAAAATGTCAGGATTTACTTGATGTTGTAATCGAAAGAAAGAAGACAGAAAGACATTACGTCATGTGAGCTGTTGATATTTCATTCCTCGAGTCATAGCTCCCCGCAAATCGTGTGGTTGGAAAACAATCTCATTGGTCAAAGGCTTTGCGTCGGCTAGATCCCCCGAGTGGATTGGGGATGGCTATAAAAATGGCGAGAAAAATCAGAGTTGAGGAAGTTTTTGTGGAGAGTTTCTGGTATTGCAGTTGAAATGTAAAGACTGTGGAAATGTGTTCCCAGCTGGAGGAGCCATGTCCCACGGCTGGTCACCTACCTAACTTATGGCTAAGGAGTTAATGTCGAATGAAGCCTGCCGCCGATTAACTTAAAGAGTTAATGTTGAATAATGCGCCTCCGATAGGAATCCCGAAAGAATGTTATTGTTTTAAAAGTAATGTGGAGAATTAAAATTTCTGATTCCGTTGAGCTCCGATAAGGACCCGAAAATACTTTGTTGTTTTAAAAGTTACATAGAGAATTGACAGCTCTAATTTTAGAGAATACGTGAAAAGATTTTAATGAAAATTTGAAGAGCTCTGTTTACTTTAACGAAACTTAGAAAAATATTTATATTTTGAAGATTGGAAGCTCTGAGATTTTGAAAATGAAGGAACTCTCTCTCCGTTGTAAACTGGCATTCCGACAACTGTAATTTCATTCCGACAACTGTAATTTCATTCCGACAACTGTATTATCTACTCCTGCAACTGTATTATCTGCTCCTGCAACTAATAATTATTTTTTTATAAAGACCTTATACGTAACTCTCCAGCCATCATCGAACTTATTCATTTATTTATATATTTATTTTTTTATTTTTGGTTCCGTGTTTATTTTTAATCACAAGTGTACACAAATGTCCGCTCTATATCTGGGACGGCTACTGGAGTTGCACAACGCGACTTTCTGAGATCAAATCACAACTTGGGCAGTGGTCCGTTGTTGTAATAGACGTCTTGAAGACCAGCTTCTATGACGAGATCATCCCGACCAGCAACTGCTGCCCGAAAGCGGCGACATAACTGGTACCGTTTCGGCATCATCGCAGCGGGTCTGTTTCCGAACCAGCAAGCGACCGAACCAACCAGCCAGCCGGGTGTCAGTGTCCCAATCAGCCAGCCCGGGCAAAAGTGTCACAAATATCTAAAGAAATTTATGGACTTATGTGAATCTGATATTTTTATTCTATGAAACGTTATAATAGTAGATACTCATATTTGCAATAGACGAAATGACATATGGTAGCAAATAACATTTATTCGACGTCAGGTTTTTTCTAGTATTTTTGCAAATATTATCAGTGCTTAAATAGAAATTTCAATTTCCAATAGTAACACAAAATTTTGTGATTTCTAGTATTTTTGCAAATATTATCAGTGCTTAAATAGAAATTTCAATTTCCAATAGTAACACAAAATTTTGTGATTTCCACTTTAGTGTGGGCTTGCACAGACAGGATTTTGAAACACCGATTCTCTTAATGCTGTCATTTTGAAACTTCATGAAGTAATAATTTTTCTTTTCATGTCAAATCATTTTTTCTTTTCATGTTAAAATTTTGCTTTACAAAAAATATAATCAGATAATGAAAATTTGATTAAAAATTCCTTTACTGAAAGTTTTTACAGTCAGATTAAAAAGGTATCACAGACTGTCAATCAAACATCCAGCGTGGTCATAACCTAGATTGGTAATCGCCAGGATATGCAGATGCTTACAAGTTTAAATTTACGTGTGGTGTATTAGATATTGGCTCAGAATTAGAAGTCGAAGAGCCGAGTTCAAATTCCAGTTGGCCATGTATATTTACTTACGCGCAAAGAACATTTAGAAAAAGTATGAACCCACATATTCTCCTTCTAGTGATGGTTTTATTAGATAGATTTGGATTAGTATTTGTCTCTAAAAATATATTATACATCATTTCTGGCTTTAAATTAGCAAAATCTTGATAAACCGCTAAAAATCAAATCAATCAATATAATCCAATGTATTCTAAGTAGAATAACACAAAATATTATATCTCAACCATACTTATCGTAGATCACCTCAGGGTTTCAAGGTGGTTTGAACTTTAGGACACAGATAAGAAGAAATAATTATAACCTAAATCTTTAAGAGAGAAGCACCGCTATATTCTGAGTTGATCTGCGATAAGTTTTGTGAACGTGTTAAATTTTTGATAAAATAATGTTTGTATGCATATCTGTAGATCTCTATCGGTCGATTTACTTATATTTATCTATTTATCTATCTATAAAGAGTAAGAAAGAAACATATATGTGTTTGGATAAACTTATATACTTATAAAAATAAGTAATACAAAAAATACATATATATATATATATATATATATATATATATATATGGCTATATGCGTGACTCTTCAGAAATGAATTGAGTTCTTTCGGTGAATGGCGTCTGTATACACTGCTTATATACAAGACGTTAAAATTTCCCTTCTCTGATGCCATGCGCCGATGGCTTAGGGAGTAGAGACTCAGACCGACACCGACACCGACACCAAATCTGTATATATATATATATATATATATATATATATATATAGTGTGTGTGTGTGTGTGTGTGTGTGTGTGTGTGTACACTGGTACACTGTGTATTGTTCAGCTTTTACATATAACATCGATTATCAGATTTGTCGGAGCATATCAAATAAATATTTTCCGTAATTAATAAATATTTCACAATTTTGAGGAGTACCGCTAAACCGCCCACACTCTCACTGAGGTAGACCTACAAACCCTACCAAATATATATATATATATATATTGTGTGTTAAATTATTTGACTGATTATATATTACGGGATAAAAATCAATCTCGCTAGTGGTTTCCTTGATTTTTTCTCATAGTTAGGCCATTATGTTCCCTAGGCAAAACACCACTACAACATTTATAAGATTTCAAGATTTGCTATTCTCCTTACTAAAAATAATTTTTTTCTAAATATCTTTACTTACGTTGACCATGTAATAGTCGTAACTGGTGATACTGAATATAGTTGATTCCTTCATATTCTTCAGCTGACCTATTTTTTTACATTTTACCCCCATAAAGACAACATAGCCAATACGATACAAGAGGTTCACGAATCTGAATAATTCGGTGAACGACACTATTAAATGCACAAACCAATAAAATTAGGTCTTAAGGAGACAGAAGATAACTATTGACGTTGTATTTAAAGTTTGAAAATCAAATTTGAGTAGAAAGGAAGAAGCCGGGTGATAGTTCCACGAGCCCAAAACGTAAATCAAGTAACTGTTAGGATAGAACTTACGGTTTCATCTCGCCATTTCAGCTGAAAAAAACAATCCAACATACATGTTACTCTAAGCGTTGTTATTCATAAAGTTAAAGTGCAAATGATAGAAGCACACTTAAACAATTACGATGAAAATATGCCCAGAAAATACACAGTAAAGCTTCATTACGACGGGCGAGACCGACTTTCGCCGAAATGTTATGTCACTTTGATAGATATTATTGCGATTAAATAAAACCTTAAGAGTACATTTCTTATATATATATATATATATATATATATATATATATATATATATTAAAAAAGGATTAATTCAAAGATGTTGTATGGCCATTTCGATATGAAGATCCCCACGGGGGACGACACATCACCTCAGCAACAGAAAAAACCTTTCAGAAACTGGAGAAAAATTAGTCTACTTTTCCTTTTTAAATAGATTGCAAAGAAATTAAAAAATAAATAATAAAATAAAATAAAATAAAATAAAAATAAAAATAAAGGGAAAGAAAAAGAAAAAGAAAACGAAAAAGAAAAAGAAAAAGATAGAATAAAATCAAATAAATAAGAAAAAAATTGACATCGTCTGGGTTCGCAAAAAAAAGGGAGAATGTAACTAAAAATTAACAGACAGCCGTGTTAAATCGACGTCAGTTTAAGCGACACGGAAAAAAGGTGGTAAGAGAGATAAAAGAAGGAAGGGAGGGAAAAAGAAAGAAACTAAAGAAAAAAATTTTTTTTAAATATTACAGACGCTGGACAAATTCAAAAACCTAATTTCTCCAAAACGTTTTCTAAATACATCAACCTTTTTTCCGTGTCGCTTAAACTGACGTCGATTTAACACGGCTGTCTGTTAATTTTTAGTTACATTTCCCTTTTTTTTGCGAACCCAGACGATTTTTGCAATCTATTTAAAAAGGAAAAGTAGACTTTGAATTAATCCTTTTTTAATATATATTTGCTCTGTAATATTTTATTACATGGAGCTCTCTTCCTGTATCATTTTTTAATATTAAAATAAATTTTTAATATTAATTAGGATCGGGTTTTTTGAATTTACCTTCCTGCTTTTTTCCCTTGGATTGAAGTATCTGAATTAAAATATATATATATATATATATATAGAAAATGTCTATTCTCAATATGGACACGTGAGAGTCTATGTGGAATGATTTTCGGAAATATTTTTAAGATTAAATGTTGTATCATTTGGGTCTGACAAGCCGGAAGATCAGCGGCGCAACACGCTTTACACATGAAACTGTAGAATATCTAAGATTTTTTCTAATATATATATATATATATATATATATATATATATATATATATATAGGAAATGTCTATTCTCAATATGGACACGTGAGAGTCTATGTGGAATGATTTTCGGAAATATTTTTAAGATTAAATGTTGTATCATTTGGGTCTGACAAGCCGGAAGATCAGCGGCGCAACATGCTTTACACATGAAACTGTAGAATATCCAAGATTTTTTCTAATATATATATATATATATATATATATATATATATATATATATATATAGGAATATTCATTCTCAACATACGTACGTGAGAGTCTATGTGTGGAACACTTTTTGAAATATTTTTTAAGATTAAATGTTGGTATCATTTGGGTCTGATGCCGGAAGATCACAAACACGCTTTACATGTTGTGAAAACTGTAGAATATCTAAGATTTTTCTAATATATATATATATATATATATATATATAGTAAAAATGTCTATTCTCAATATGGACACGTGAGAGTTCATGGGAACATTTTGGAAATATTTTAAGATTAAATGCCATCATTTGGGTCTGACAAGCGAAAGACTGAAGTACATAAACACGCTTTACACATGAAACTGTAGAATATCTAAGATTTTTCTAATATATATATATATATATATATATATATAGAAAATGTCTATTCTCAATATGGACATGGAGAGTTCACAGTGAATGATTTTGAAATATTTTTTTTAAGATTAAATGAAAGTATCATTTGGGTCTGACAAGCCGGAAGATCAGCGTGTTACTTTACACATGAAACTGTATATCTCAAGATTTTTTTCTAATATATATATATATATATATATATATATATATATATATATATATATATAGGAAATGTCTATTCTCAATATGTGGATACGCAGAGTCTATGAAATGATTTTCGGAATATTTTTAAGATTAAATGTTGTATCATTTGGGTCTGACAAGCCGGAAGATCAGCGGCGCGGCAAAATATTGCTTAAGGTGGCGAAACTGTAGAATATCTAAGATTTTTTTTTCTATATATATATATATATATATATATATATATATATATATAGGTACGTTATTCTCAATATGGACACGTGAGAGTCTATGTATCGATTTTCGGAAGTTATTTTTAAGATTAAATTGTATCATTTCCAATTGACAAGTTGAAGATCAGCGGCGCGTCGCTTTACACATGAAACTGTAGAATATCTAAGATTTTTTCTAATATATATATATATACATATATATAGGAAATGTCTATTCTCAATATGGACACGTGAGAGTCTATGTGAAATTTTCCAGATTTTCGGAAAATATTTTTGGCAGATTAAAATGTTGTATCATTGGCCCGATAAGCCGGAAGATCAGCGGCGCAACACGCTTTACACATGAAACTGTAGAATATCTAAGATTTTTTCTAATATATATATATATATATATATATATATATATATATATATATATATAGGAATGTTCATTTTAATATGGACACGTGAGAGTCTGTAACGATTTTCGGAATATTTTTGGTTTTGAATGTTGTATCATTGTCTGACAAGCCGGAAGATTTAAAGTGGCGCGCCACGCCAAAGAACCGTAGAATATCTAAGATTTTTTTCTAATATATATATATATATATATATATATATGTAAATGTTTATTCTCAATATGGACACGTGAGAGTTCATACAGGGAATGATTTTCGGAATATTTTTTTAAGATTAAAATGTTGTATCATTTGGGTCTGACAAGCCGGAAGATCAGCGCAACACGCTTTACACATGAAACAGTAGAATATCTAAGATTTTTTTCTAATATATATATATATATATATATATATATATATATATATATATATATATATATAGGAAATGTCTATTCTCAATATGGACACGTGAGAGTCTATGGAATGATTTTTGAAATATTTTTAAGATTAAATGTTGTATCATTTGGGTCTGACAAGCCGAAGATCAGCGGCGCAACACGCTTTTACACATGAAACTGTAGAATATTCAAGATTTTTTCAATATATATATATATATGTATATATAGGAAATGTCTATTCTCAATATGGACACGTGAGAGTCTATGTGAAACGATTTTCTTGAAATATTTTGAAGATTAAATGTTGTATCATTTGGGTCTGACAAGCCGGAAGATCAGCGGCGCAACACGCTTTACACATGAAAACTGTAGAATATCTAAGATTTTTTTCAATATATATATATATATATATATATATATATATATAGGAAATGTTCATTCTCAATATGGACACGAGAGTCTATGTGGAATGATTTTCGAAAATATTTTAATACTGAAATAATAAAATATTTGGTTCAAGGCCAGAAGATCAGCGGCGCAACACGTTTACACATGAAAACCGTAGAATATCTAAGATTTTTTCTAATATATATATATATATATATATATATATATATATATATATATATTGATTGATTGATTGATGTTTAATGACTTAGATTTTGGTCATAATAAAATTAGACAAGTGCATATTTGCATTAAAAAGTGTTCGATACAATTATATTATAGAAATTTTGAATAGTTTCCATTTGTAAACGAGTTATTATGTAACACTCTCTCCAACGGATATACTTTCTTTTGTTTGGTCTAATACTACAGAGAGAGGGAAAATACTATTACTAGTATTATTTGTTGTGCTTTATTGTGATACGCGATGTGAGCTCATGTAAAAAAAATATTTTAATACTATCACGTACTTGTAAATAGAAAGATTAACTAATTTGGTGCTATCATTGACTTCTAAATCCGTGGAATAGAACAATTAACTATTTTGGGGAAAGAAAAGGTTGTTTTTTTTTGGTAAAGCTAAAAGTTAGGTAGCCAAAACAAAGTGTCAGTTTTGGTTTGATGGGGTCAGGCGGGGTTAAAGTCCCCCAACAGATATTTTCTGAGAACAGAATTTTATGGGAAATTGAAAAATACGAATATGATGTGAGCTGGCGATATCTCATTCGTCGAGCTTCCCGCTTTCACAAAACGAGTGGGCGGAAAATGATTTCATTAGCCGAAGGCTTCGAGTTGGCTAGATTCCCCCCAGAGGATTGATGAGGGTTATAAAAAAGAGACTCGATGAGAAAAATTAGTTTGTTGAGTAGCTGTGAGAAGCTGTGAGTTGTTTTCAGTTTAGAGTCGGCGTGCGTCTTTAGATATACAGTCGAAATGTAACAATTGTGGAAAAATGTTTCCAACTGGGGAGACATGACCCACGGCTAATCGCCTACTATAGAACTTATGGCTAAAAAGTTAATATCGAATGAAGCCTGCTTCCGATTAACTTAAAGAATTAATGTTGAATAATGCGCCTCCGATATGAATCCTGAAAGAACGTTATTGTTTTTTTTTAAATCATGAGAGTATCGAAAGTTCTGATTCCTCGTTTATTCTACTTCGGTAAACTCCGTTAAACTCCGATAAGGACCCGAAAGGAGATTGTTATTTTAGAAGTTGCATAGAGAATTGAGAGCCCAGATTATAGAGAATATGGGATAAGACTTTAATGAAAATTTAATGAATAAATGAAAAGACTTTAGTGAAAATTTGAAGAGCTCTGTTTACTTTAACGAAACTTAGAAAATACATTTTATTTACGGATTGAAAGTTCTCATATTTTTAAACTCTCTCTCTCTCTCTCTCTCTCTCTCTCTCTCTCTCTCTCTCTGTCGTAAACCGGCATTCCAACAAATTTATTATCTGCTCCTGAAAACAAAAACATTGTTTTTTTTAATATAAAGACATACTTCGTAACACTCCAGGCGTGTTCGACCTTATTCATTTATTTTATAAACTTTCTTTTGGTGTGAATTTATTTTTTAACCGCAAGTGTGCACCAGTGTGCGGACTGGCTCTAGGAGGCAACTGATAAAATTGCATGACGCGACCTTTGGGATCAATTCACAACGTGAGACAGTGGCGCGTTGTTGCAAGAGACGTCTTGTGAACATGCTTTTGTGACGACATCATCGGACGAGATCATCACGACCAGCATCAGCGACTGAACCAAGCGGCGAGCCGGGTGGCAGTGTCACAACTGGGATCGTCACCACCGTCGACGGGAACGACCGAGCGAGCCCCGGGCATAACGTGTCACGTTACGCTCGTTTACAAAAAGATATATATATATATATATATATATATATATATATATATATATATATATGTGTGTGTGTGTGTGTGTGTGTGTGTGTGTGTGTGTGTGTGTGTGTGTTTGTCGGTGTGTTACATACGTCCGTCTTGAACACATATATTCAAAATAAACAAACGTCCGAAACCACCTGGTAAAAAACGAGTTTGTATTTGTTTATTTTATTTTTGTGGTATCTTCTATTTTGTGTCGCTAAATTCTGAACATATAGGTAAAAATGCATATTTTCAATAAATTGAATTTTCAACATTTTATTGACCTGCAGTATTAACAAATAACATCTTCAAAATGATGTTCGTCATTTCCAATGCAAAGGTTGATGCGCCTTACAAGATTTACGTGAACTCGATGCGGTCTCAATTTTAGCGCATTCACCCCATATGTGTTTAAACAACTGCGTTGCATCTGAGATTTCCATTGAATACACCTTCATCTTTAGCATACCCCAGAAAGAGAAGTCAATAATCTTTTATTTCAACAAATCATGTTTAATCTGTAGAGGTAAAAAAAAATTAGTTACTGAAATTTTCTGTGTGCAGACTTTACGGACACTCTGTATTTCGTAAGCACAAAACGCAGTTTTCTCGTTTATATATCGGTATGAAAAGTGTCATTTAATTATCATCAAGGAAATGTCTTCTTTTGGAAATTAGCAGCTTTATGCCTATTTATTTTTAAGACTTTAATTGGGAGAATTTATTCCTTCAGGAAAATTCTCCATCTATTTCCAAGAAGGAAAAAGAAGAGAAACAAACAAAACTTCCTTCTTCCTGAAAGAATGTATCAAATTACATTACTAGAACATAACGTAATTAAAAATTAAAACTCTCTTTTAATTGTCGGAGTTATCCTGCTGAATTTTAAAAAAATCATCTTATACAATGCTCAAGAAAATATCAAAGTAAAGGACTAGTGTGGCTGTTAATAATGTATAACTCGTGAATTTGGATTTGATAAGGCAAAGTTTTACGGTTCTAAAAACATCTTATCAAAGTCTGTTGCAAATGGTTTGGGCACTGGGGAAGAAGCTATTCGAATGTAACTTACTTCTTACAAATAGAATGCAAAGGAAATAAGGATGGTATGCTACTGTGTACATCGTAAGCTGTGTCTTAGAAATAATGTTCTGTACTAACAGACAGACGGAATATAGCTCGTCAGAACATTAGCCATGGAAATAATGATTGTTTAAGCAAGAGACTTGAGATGTTTCGTCTGTGATAAACTGGTTGTGGGGTTAAAAAATAATTCAGGTGAGGATTATGCAGCTTCAGACCAGACAGTGCAATAGTGCTTCATTTATTGGTGTAATGTTATTCTACAACATCTTTACGAAGTAGAATCGAATGCTTTCTGGTGTCGTACAAGAAACCAATCAGTTTCCAGTCTCTTTATCAAAGGGTCGTATATAAAAGTTCTACATGAGGCCTGGTGGGTGACCTTTTATAGCTTAAACTGGTTTCCTTATTAACTGTTGTTGTTATCCGTTGTTTTCAAGAATATATTCATCACATTTTCATCGTGTCCATCTTGATATTTTCGATCGATAGAGGCTAATTCTTCTAAAAACATTTAGAAATAATTAAGATACGTAAAAGTGTACTAAAGTTCTAATCTATTTTATTATTATCATGTCCCTTCGACCGATAAATCTTCTGTCCTTCTTCAGACGTTTATCTATCTGAGTAACCTTGAGGGAAATGTTACAGAATGTCCAGGCTGGTTCAAGATTGCAATCAAATGGTCACCAAACCAAGTTGTCAAATAATTCTACTAAATGATTCCTAAATTTTAGATTAAAACGAAAATACCCCAAAATGTAAAAGCTAGCAGAAAAATTTTGAAAACTGCATCCAGATTCCGTAGAGAGGCTAACCAATACGCAGCGAAATCCTCAGCTGACAAGTGGGTATTATTTCCTATGAAAATCATCCGGCTCCTTTTGTATGACAAAGCGAATACGCAAAAAAAATTGTCCATTGTTGATACAATTTATCATGTGGCGTTTAGTGTCAGAAGAACTGATGTCAGAGGTGACACTGAATGTAATCGGAATTTCGAATTGAGCAATTTCTGGAGTCTACGGTGAAGGAGTGTTCTCAGACTTCTCTGCGTACCTAGCAATATTTTGTCATATTTTCTTAATAATAGAAGTAGTAGTACGACTCTTGTCGGTCAGGTTTAACCATACGTAACATCTTAAATGTCTGCTTGGTTGGAGCATTGGGGTCTCTGAGTGTGTAAGTTATTGTTACTGCCTTTTAAACTGAATCTGAATCTGATGTCCCCTGGTCAATGATTGAACCCATAATTGGAGTAGATAGGCTAAACTATCGCCAGGTTTGACACTCCACCCACGTCTATTGAACAGGTGTAGGGCTCATCCGTGGTTCCCTGTTTAGGATGTGGTCTCCGGCTTTCTCTTTTCCTATCTTTTCACTCTTTTCTTTTCTATTTTTTTCAATTGGAGTAGATAGGCTAATCTATCGCCCGGTTTGACACTCCACCCACATCTATTGAACAGGTGTAGATGGTCATTCCTTTTTTTCCCTGTTTAGGATGTGGTCTACGGCTTCCTCTTTTCCAATCTTTTCACTATTTTCTTTTTTCTTTTTTTCAATTGGAGTAGATAGGCTAAACTATCGCCCCGTTTGACACTCCACCCACGTCTATTGAACAGGTGCAGAGGCTCATCCCTTGTTTCCTCTTTAGGATGTGGTCTCCGGCTTTCTCATTTCCAATCTTTTCACTCTTACGTAGCCCCCTGCATATCAGTGCCGTTACTGCCTTGCTCGGTGTGATATGATAAAAAAAAATAATTAAAATGCTATCAAATTTCTACTTCGGTTCTCTGTATCATTATAAAATATATCCGACAGAAAGGCTTATTATGACATTGAATGTTTTGATGAGCGAGAAACCATTCGCAGGTCCACACTGAGCCGTGGTGGTAGAACATTTTCTAATCCCAGCCACGGACAAATAGTGAATCCCCAGATTACAACAAAACATTATAAATGTAGAAAAAACATTTTCATAGTAAAAAAACCGCAAGAAAGGGTAATAAATAAATAAAGTTCTTGGGGGAAAGATAACGACTAACTCTAGACTTGAAGATGTCAAGATCTAATAAGTGAATAACACTTCTAAGTTCAATCGTAGATTTTAGAAGCATAGTGTGGAAATATAAGGAACTGGAAACTCAATCCTAAACTGGAAACAAGGTATAAATACCGAGTTCAATACACTGAGGAGAAGTGTGAACCGGACGGTATGCGAACCTATCTACTCTTTTGATTATCACTGACGACAGTGTGATTAACACATGTCTCTGCGTTGGATTTATTCCTTATTTATTCGTTTAAAGAAAAAAGATTTATTCTATAGAAACAAACAACGTCGTGGGTAAACCAGATCCGGCATCAATCAGGAAGTTTTGAGGGGCGTGTCACAATCTCTTAATTGTTGTTGTTCCCATGTCCACAATGTGGCAGCACTTGTTAGGGTCCCAGATATGGGCAAATAGTGAATCTCCGAGCAAAAACAAAACATTATGAAAGTATAAAAATACATTTTTAGAGTAAATACTAGCAATTAGTATGTGGATATGCGTTGTGATACAGTTGAACGAGAAATCGGAGAACTGTTTTCGAATCACATATTTATTAACTTACGGGCAAATACCCTTGGGATAGGTATTGATCCAACTATGGGTAAATATTCTTCGTCAACCCGCATTCCCAAGCGGGATATGCACGGAAAATCCGAAAATGAGGGGCACGAAACCAGTGGAAGTCATCCAGGGAGGGCTTCGTCAAACAAAAGTGAAAAAAGGAATCCCGATCCAGGTCCATGCTAGCAATATATATGAAAAGTTACCTGCCATTCAAACCTAAACAAAATGACCAGCAACACATATAATAGTAGAGTTACTAACAATACATTTTGTAGCAAACTCTTACACAACTTTTATATCTTAGCTGAAATCATACAGTTGCATTCAAAATATATTTAGTTGGAGATATAATATTCGGTTCAAATTATTTCAATTACATTTTGGCATAAAATGAATTATATGGAATTTTTATCGCGTTAAAAAGCTAATAACACATCCTTCTAAACATCTACCTCGAGTATATTGGCTCCTTTTTAAACTCCTTGTCAGTAGATTTTATATCTATCTTTCTTCTGAATTCATTGTCACAAGATCGATGGTCGATTTTTTTCATTTGCTTGCATATAGTTTTGCCCATTCCGAAAAGTCAGAACATCTCCATAACTGGAACTCTACAAAGCAACTTGAAAAATTAAGCAATTTTTTTATCTATTCTTTTTTTTTTGCACCGTGTCCCTTCAGAGTATCGCCAATGACAGCTCCCCACAACAAAAATGTAGAGTTGATTTGAAAAGTTTAAACCGTAAAGTATATGCTAACAATTTCTTTTCTCTCATCTCTCGCCTCCATACTTTCCCGTCAACTCTAATCTTGAAAAAATTATACGCAATCGTTATCTACTGTTCTCCTGGTGACAGGTTTTTTGTTGTCCCGCGTTAGTAATGTTTCTGTTTTCTAAATCTTCCACACCGCGTACCCCCTTTTATATCGGTGACTTTACTTCTTGCTCTGGCCGAACTCGATAAAAATAAAAATTATGTCTTTGTATCTATTTGTCTTTTTGTTATCACACTTAATCCCAGTTCTGCCACCCATTTACACTATCTCGTAAAGTCGTTTATTCTCCTCAGCCCCTCTTCTCTTTAATTTGTCTTTTGCGTATCGAATTTTCCGAGCTCACTTTCCACGTTATATACCCCGGAATTCTCAACTGTCACTATCAAATATAAGAGTCCTTTTGATTTTCTTTTTCTCTAAAATGTCGTGGTTTCTTAGTCCATAGTATTCTCAGTATCATTCCGCTGAGACAAGTCACTTCCTCAATTCTCCACAGTTCCCTAAGATACTGGAGGTTCTCTGTGACATAACAAGACTGCAGGATTTTCTTTCATTCTAACCAATTTTGTTAGCAGTATTCATACTAACATTTGATTCGCTAAATATCTTTATTTATTAAATAAACATTTTGACTTCAAAATTATATCTGAAACAAACTAGACTAAATTATTTAAATTAATGATACTTTACAATCCATGTAAAAGAAAAACTAATGCAATATGTTTTTAATTTTTTGCCAGATACAAGGCCCGAGATCTACTCACGGAAGAGTAATAATGAATTTTTCCATGAACGTAAGAGGAGGAGTTAAGGTGTAAATTGTGGGGATATGCAGGAAAAGATAACGGTTGGATCTACTATTGAACAGGTAATTTCCATTCCTAACACAAATACCAAGAGAAACCTAGATATGCAAATCGGATGACAGTTAAAAAGAAATCCATGCAGATCTCAGGAAATAATTAGGCATGCGTAATTGAAAGTAATCCTTTTCTCTCACCCAACAAAACAACTCTCAGAGAAAACATGATAATAAGACTTGAGGCAACAGGGGTGGGTTTTCAGCAGTTTCAAATGACAACGAATAAAAGACCTGCAACAATAAAAGTTTGAAGGAAAATAATATAGGAAATAATAAGAGAAGTGTTCTGCGGGGCATAGGAAATTAAGAATTAAAATCAAGTTTCTTCTTCACTTTTACAAAAATTCACAATGACCTGTGAAATCTTGGATTTGCCGCATAGAAAAAAGATTGACCTTGTGCTTACAGAAAAAGTCGAAACCCGGTTTATGTTAAATTGGTTTTCTGATTAATCGAAGTGATTTGCAAGACCATAAAGACTTAACGATCCCGTGCAAAAAGTCTGAATGACTATATAGGCTTTGATCAGATCAGAGCCAGTCAGAGTCAGATAGGTCCAGCGAGACGACAAGCTAAAATGTAACGGGAGAAACTTCCTCCACGACCCAGACATCAGGTCGCGTCGCACAATGTCCTCTTTGTCCTTCTTTCTCGTGTGCTGATTCTTTTTACTTCTTCTTCTCTACCCAAAGACATTCCTACCAAACAAACGCCCATACATGCATACGTACGTACTCATAAACTATATCCAAGACATTATTACGTAGAACATTTTCTACAACCCTTGATACTCTTAACCTTCTAACTGAACATTAATTTCTAGCAATTCTTGTTATTCTATTCCTTTAATAAATTTTTAAATTAACATGAAAAATGCATATATTTTTATTCTTTCACTCTTCCACACAAATACACATTCCAACCAAACAGTTTCATCCTGCTAACAAGCAACGCTCTGATGAAAACCTTCTGACAATTCTGGATAAAATTTGTAAGCTACAGCAAGTTTGGTTATGTATGACACAAGGCCAAATTAATAAACATTAATCCTCACCCTACGTCTAGAATTTTCAGGTGTACATAACGCAGAAAGTATTTACGGAAGGTTAGAGGATAAAATAAAAGAACGATTAAACAACGTGTAACTAACAGTAGATCGGGTAAAGGGACAAATGATAGTGGGGCAACGTTTGGTTTTAGCTAGACTAAATAGGAAGCTGTGGCTAGGCATGATTGCCTATATTTGGAAATGATATTGTACATAAAAGAACATATTAGTAGTTTTTTTAATAGTATGTTATTTTTTGAATTTTATTGTTTTTGTACAAGTTAGCACTAATTTTATTTACTTCGTATTATATACTGTTGGATTATATTCTTAATTATTCTTCCAGGTTAATAAATCAATAGGCGAACCATAAAATCGATGGGTTCCTTTTAAAAGTATTACATGATACAAAATGATGAAGTAACAACGTTATCAATTTTATTATTAATTACACATATTTCAATATATATATATATGTGTGCGTGATGTGTGTGCGTGTGTCTGTTTATCTGTGTGTATATATAAATTTAATATATATATATATATATATATATATATATAGTAGGTCTGTCGGAAAAGTAACGAAACATCCATTCTTCTATGAGAGAGGCACCGTCAACAGTAAGTTCTTGACAGGAGGCTAGACAATCAATCAGAAAGCTTTCAAAGAGATCATGTATATTTATCAATTTACGTCACTATATATATATATATATATATATATATATATATATATATAGTGAGGTAAATAAAAAATATATATATTAGAAAGGTGTACATATGTACAGCATTATTATTCAGGAGTTAATAATACAGTGGTCACTGTTTGAACAGAGCTGTATTATATATATATATATTTATATATATATATATGTGTGTGTGTGTGTGTGTGTGTGTGTGTGTGTGTGTGTGTGTGTGTGTGTATTATACCTATGTCTATGGCACTACTTGCAGCTTCATGCGTTATGCAATCATCAGGTGCATATTTTAAACTAACATTTTTTATTCTTAATTTTAAATTTGACCTCTCAATTTTTCTTATGATTTTTAACTTTATTTTTTTCTTCTTTTCATTTTTGTCTAAAATTTTAATTTTTCCTACATTTTTATGCACATGTAATATTTGTATATTTGAATATTTGAATTTTTAAGACTCGTTATTTACGCTCCTTTGTATTCTTTATCCTGCATTTTATTACGTTTTACTTGTATTTTAATTTTAATTCTATGTTAATTTCAAATTTTAAACTTTTATCAACATATATGCGTAGATTATTTAAATGTTTAATTTTGTTATTAAAAAGCAGTAACTTAAATTTATAAGATTTAATTCTCATGGACATCGATTCTGTTAAATCGTCAGTTTGAAATATGTACTTGATGATTGAATAGAGCATAAACTCCTAGTCGTGCGATAGACGAAGGATTATATATATATATATATATATATATATATATATATATATATATATATATATACTTCTAATCGTATTTACGCCATGCATAGCAGTAAATCTACTGATACATAAATGATTACTATGGCTGGAAAAGTCAGAAATAGAAAAATCGCAAAGGAACGAGAAAAGATAAAGTGCAATTCGGTGGATAAGTTACTGCAGTAAATAGTATTACTCACATTCAAAGACAATAAAAAATAATGAAATTTATTTTTAGAATCAAAATACAAATTGATAACGCACTAAATTTGTCGCCATTCAAAAAATAGTAAAACCGGGATGATAATTTTTACGAATTTTTGAATTTACAAACCTTCCGAATTATTAGTTGGAATATCGATATCGAAATTACGTGTCAACATTGTGTGGCCAGCTTAATCATCGTAAATGTTACATATCAGTCCTCCCATAAACACTTTTAACACAGTTAATATTAAAAATGATGATGTAAAAATATTATCAATTTTATCATGAATTACACATATTTTAATTTGTTTTCACAATGCAAGTCATTGAAATAATTATTATCCCTCCCATGATAAAATATTGGAACAAACCCGATAATCCTCCCTATTACGCCATTACATATATATATATATATATATATATATATATATATATATAGATAGATAGATAGATATTTCCCACTGTTTCTAAACATAACCTACATTTTATCTAAATTTTTCAGAATTTTAATCTTCTTTTTCTTACATATAACTATGAACAGCTGTTGAACGAAGGCTATCTACAAACGCAAGTAACATAAAAATATTCAATAAAAACAAACTGTGTGTGTGTGTGTGTGTGTGTGTGTGTGTGTGTGTGTGTGTGTGTGTGTGTGTATCCGTTACCTATAGACTCCGAAATGGGTGATCCGAATACTTGAAAATTTACACAGTTGTACTACAAGCATGTGCGAGTGTTCGTAGCTAGGTTTTGTGTCGAGGGAACCCCAGATAAATATCGAAAATCGATAATCGAAAAATTCGGGTTATAGAAGACGTGGTCCGATTTTAACAAAATTTGATACACTCATAGACAAAGACATAAGAAACAATATTCAGAAGTTTTAAGGTTGCAGTCCTTAAAATAGTGCAGAAAATCGATAATATATATATATAAGGCAAGATGTTTGTGTCTGTGTCTGTTTATCTGTCTGTATGTCCTTTATACAAATCCACAATTTTTATCCAAACTTTACACAAATATTCTTTAGGCAGAGACTGAGCTCCAGGACTATCGATTAGTTTTAAAGCTTTCATTACACCAGAGCAACGCCGGGCTATACTGCTCGTACTCAAACATATTGAATACACAAACGAAGAGAAACCAAACAAAACTATAGAAAAAATATCATAATTTTATTTAATCTACGTAAACCATAATATAAAAGAAAATAGTAAAAAATATTTTTCAGCATAACAAAACCTCTTTCTCATGCACAACAAATTATCAAAATTATTAATAAAAACACTGTCAACATCAGCTTCAGCTGCATGGAAAATATAGAAAAGATAATAACAACAACCTAAATCAACAAGACAATAGGAACAAATGTAACAGTCGAAAGATGGACAACTGTCCACTTAATAAAAAATGTCTTAATAACGACATAATATACAAATCAACAGTAACAGATAACACCAATACAGATGTAAAAATTTACATAGGAGCAACAGTAAAAGCGTTTACAGTAAAAATGCAATATTCACAAAATATCTTTTAACACAGACAAATACAAAAACAACACAGTTTATTAAAATATGTGGAACAAAAACAAAAAATAAAACAAAAACAAAACAAAACAATATTACCACCAAAATTAAATGGGATATAGTAAAAAGAGCACCACCACACAGCAGTAAATGCAAATGCAATAAATTATAGCTAGAAGAAAAACTAGTAATAATTAGTTTTAAAAACCAAAGAAAAATATTAAAGAAAAAGATCGAGATAATGGGAAATTGCAAACATGCGAACAAATTCCTACTTTGTTACACAAACAACAATAAATAAGAACAAAATCAATATAAATATTATAAAAAAAATTAAAATTAAAATTAAAACATAAAAAAGTAATTAAAATACAAAACAATGATAATAAGCAGAACAATAATAAGGAAAAACAAAGTATACAAATAAAATAAATATAAAAATAAAAATACATCCAACACCTAGTCACGACTGAAACAGAAAATAATACAAAGACCACTAAATAAAACATATGTAAATCTCACAAACACAAATAAAATAACACCCAACCATGAACCAAAATGTAAACCATCATGCTGCAAAACACATTAAAAAATGCTCAAACCAATAATGAAGAGGTCAACAAAACAAAAACGCGCATTCTAATTAAACAATCCTTCAGGCATACACTAAAAATCATAATAAACCAAACAACTACACAATAAAAAAGAAGGCAAATCAAGAAATCATAAAAAAAGAGTATAACCTAACAATTACAAAGAAGAGCCCTGCCACAAAATCACTGCATATTCTCTATAAACAAGAAATAACCGGGAATTAACGGCAAACAGCCCTGACCAGTGAGACACCATAACAGTTTCCTTACGAAACTTTGAAGTCGGTATGAATAAGTTTTGTTAAAGAGACAAACTCTTTGTACCTGTCAATGATCTGTCTACACCCCGATATCGTGCACTTTACGATAAAATAACTACTAGCCAAAATACATTTTATCAATAAAACCACCAAAAAATGAACAAGCATTATCAAAATTAAACATTATATCTATATATGTATATTTCACTCCTGTCACGCTCAGTGTTACGGATGTTTTTCCTTATGTCTTCATATAAGATATTCAAGAGTAGGTAATCCAAATATATTTTGCAGTCATTTTAGACGGCCTATCGATATAAATATTTGTTCCGTCATTTTTTACGACACGGGCCCACTCATAAGTTAATAAATAGAAAGGTTTTTCAGGATTTATGAAAAAAAACAAACACTTTTTATAATATTTTCGTAATTATACTGGAAATACGATGATAGACATTAAATTATCAAACAACATAATTCAGAACGAACAATAGGAGAAGATTACCAGAATGGCATAAGACTATCATGGTTTGTCAACAGAGACATTCGGACGGAAACAGTCTTCATCTTGTTCGTGAAAAAAAAAATTGAACTCTCACAACAAAGATTTGAATTGAGGTGTATATTTAAACTAAATAATACGCCTTCACCTTCTATAAAGGAGACATTCACAACAGAAAGCAAAGATTTAAAATTCATAAAAATAATTGAATGTCCTACAGTCTCTCCAGATATTAATCCAATGGAAGATCGATATCAACAAAATTACTAATAAGAGAAATATATATAACAATTGAAAACAATATTATAGGAAAGAATTTATCTGGTAAGTAATAAAAATGCTTCGAGAAAATTTAATTTCGAAATGGTAGAGAAGTAAAGAAATCAGTAGAGAAAAATAAATTAAGGTTAGTGGCTGTCAAGGAGTCCATACTCTTCTGACAGATAAGAGAAGTCATATTTATGTTAGTATATAGGTTATTTTGTTAAACTTATGTATATATCTTTGCCTATATATTTTAAAATGAGCATGTCGGTAATAGGAATCCGACAGGAAGACCTCTGATTAGGAGGTTGTGAGGGGCATGGAACCATATCTTAATTGCTGTTAAGTTCCCAGCTATGGGCAAATAACTAACCCCCAAACTGGGGTCAAAATAATATGAAAGTTTAAATATACGCTTTTATAGAAATATATAAATAAAAATAGACTTTTATAGAAAGATATACTATTCTGAAGAAAAAATATTACCAACAATACATTTTTTTAAGAAAATATTATTACCATAATACATTTTTGAAGGAAAAATTATTCTCAGCAAAACATTTTTGATACAAAACTAGAAGTCATTTTCAGTTTTCTAAAATAAAAAAGAATAAAAACAAAACATTTTTCAATAAAATCTGACTAAATCAACCTTCTCAGTATAACCGAACATTACAAAATACATTAGAACCCCAGCTTTTTGGCATTAAATAACCCACAGAAGTAGATATGCCGTTAAGCAAAACTCAAACTCAAAATTTTAAACTATTTAGAAATAAATATTTATTTTAAACTTAGTATGTTTTATAATTTCCGACACGAAGAAAAAATAATATTACGATATATTTCTCTGTCTTTTCAACAAATAATTTCATGGCGATTGTTCTGAGGAGCTGTTATTCATAGTGTTCCGACTGCATAAATTTGAGCGTGCTACAAAATTAGCAACTACATCGTTTCCAAGGGAAAAAGCAGTAAATTCAGACAGACGTGAGATAACCGTAAAAGAATTGGTGACAACTTATATGACTGAATATTTCAGGAGGGTTTTCTGCACTATTAATCAATCCCTTCATCGAATTTTCTTTGAAGAAATACGATAATTTGACGCTCAAAATTACTGAGTTGTTTAGCCTTACAATATTAAAAAAAATAACAAAAGTTGTCTACAATAAATGATGAGTCATATGATCAAGCAGTAATTAATCAATCATAAAAGAACCAATCAGAGATAAGGATTTACGCGAGTCGAATGATTATTAAAGGTCATGAATATTTAAGTAATATATTCAAGGTTATTCAAGGTCAGTTGTTGCTGAAAGATGAAAGAGTGATAATATTTTTTCGCTTTTTTAATGGGCACCCTGTAGGTCTCAACGTTTTACTGTTGAATTAGATGAAACGTTTCCCTCCGGAAACAGTTTATGAACCATAAGATAAAGTTGATCACATGAAATTATTAAATAGTACTCATAGTTGATTTAGCAATTCATTTTAATAATATCTGTAAAAACAAACAAACAAACAAACAAAAAACAATTTTTGGTAAAAAATGAATTACTACAAATAATTGATGTACAAACAGAAAAATATATGAGCTTTTGACATTTGTCTGTATTTCTGAGATAAGGTATTACACAATTTACATTATTTGGACTATTGTCCTCATCTTTGATGTCATTTGTACGACGTTTCGGCCGTTATACGCTCCGGTCTTCTTCTGGTGCTAAGAATTTCGAACCGAAACATTTATTACAATCACTGGAGTAAATGATCTCTATTTCTTGCGTAGAGCCCATTATGGTAGTTATGAGTTATCATATACCCCACTCTACTTACATAATGGGTAAACTGTGTTTATTATTACGTTACATTAGATAGAAAACTGTTTTTTGAAACACTCACTCATAATCAGTGTAATGTTACTATACCGATGCACACATGGACTCTTCCAACTATCGTCTTTCCACGATCCAAGAATTTCACCTCGTACGTCGCAATACGAGCGGCCACGACCGCTCCCTTCGATCATTGTCTCGCCGTAGACAGAGACCGACAGATGTAGACGAGGCCATCTTCCATCATACCGTGCTTTTCATATGCAAACTTGCTCGTTCACGATGTTGGTTACAGACCCCGATCCCTATTAGCGAAGGCGGCCGATGGATTTTCCGACCCTCTCGGGCCTAGACAATATCTCCGCTGATACTTCCAGTGTAATTGTATTATATCTTGGAACTATGCACCATTCAACACAAGCATGAGAACACAGTCATGAATATCAAACAATTTCTGCGACAGTTCTTACTGCAAACTAATTCTCCATATTGCAACCCCTTTATAGTTATTTGTAGTGAACAAAACAAAACTTTGTAACAACAAGGATAAACTGAGACAAGAATTATAACAGCATTCAACAACTTAAACAAAGAGTCTGTATATAAATTTAATCTTTAGCATTTCCAGGAATTTTTGTGTAATTTTGGTAAATATATCTGCTGATATATGATGTCTGTGTTATTTTCATTTTTTGCGTCATTTAGACCTCAATTTATCCATCGCAATCTCTACTCTCAAGTCTCTTATACATATTATAGCATTATATTGAATAATATCAGTATGTTTTTTTTCTTTTGGTTTTGGAGCAGTAATTTTAATGACAAATTTTAAAATCTGACTTTTCTTTAAATATATCCTAAGAACTGATTAACAATGAGCTACATAAGAAATTACACACACACACACACACACACACACACACACACACACACACACAAATGTATATATATATATTTAGTTTTAGTGCATAGTATTTGTCAATATACCTAAGCAGGCTTATGCTGAATTCGAAATTTTGTTAGGCCGGCGTTCTAATTTATTCACTAATCTGGGCTACTAATCTGGGCTACTTTTTGTGGGTGGGGCTAAACATGGCGACAAATCAAGACTATATATATATATATATATATATATATCATGCTGAGTTTTAATGTGTTTACGCTGTCACACTCTGATTGAGCACTCTGGAAGAATGGCAAACTTTGAAAAAACAGTAGCTACTCTGGTATCTACGCATCGCTCATTCAGTAAATGAATTAGAGCACTCTGGCTCTTGGGCGCGTATAATGATAATATACACGTTAAAACGTCTGCCTTTTTCTATCGGACGCCCATAGCACAGACGCCAATTTGGTTGGGTTTCAATCCTGGGTTAAAAAGCAATCGGAGTCTAACAGTACTGATGAGCTGTGATACAGCGAAACAGACCTGTCTGCGGATGACTATATATATATATATATATATGTGTGTGTGTGTGTGTGTGTGTGTGTGTGTGTGTGTGTGTGTAATTTTACGAAATCCGTTACGAAAGATCTAACATATCTTTAAAGTTATTATTAAAAATAAAGTTAAAACAAATATATATAAATATAACATATAATTAGAATTAATTTATTCTAATTTTATTTTATTACATTCGTCTTTCATTTCTCTACCAATGTTGCTAGTATCTGTCCGACTGAATTTTTTCCAGTGTAAATATTTTCACACAACCTTTTGTTTATACTTTTCATTTTTTCCATACACCTGAATTTTTTTCTGTCTTCCATTGTTTATCAATTTGGGCTGCATACCAAGAATGTTCCTTGTTCTTCCCGTTACTTTCTTACTGATTTTACCATGTTTTTTTTCCTGTGTCATTTTATTTTGAAAACTTTCTATTCATGTGTACTTCTCACTTTCATTTCTCCAGTAATTAAGACCGTAATTCTCTCAGCTTTGATATATCTTATCTACTCCCTTTGTCACAGTCATTCTCATGTGTTTGTTTGTTGTTCCTGCAGCTTCCCTAATTATTGTTACCTATTTGCTTATCAAATTTACTATATTATTATTTTTTTATTCAATATTACCTCTCATTATGCGTGTTTTCTTTCTTTCTAACTCACATTTTCTTCTGCAGACTTTAAAGTCAAATTATCTTCTTTACAATAAAATACTATGGCCGCTTCCTAGATTAACTTTGAGTGTCATGGCTCCAACGTCATCAGCAAATATGAACTCAATTTGATTTTCTGCTCCCCTATTTTTATACTCTAACGACGCTGGCTTCGTTTTTGTTTTTTTTAAATCTTTACTGTTCTCTGTATCACTGACAAGTTATAGAATTATTTCTATGATTACACTTTCATATTCTAAACATTCGTTCACTATATTATTTTCTTGTCGAACTTACACAACAAAATAGCAAATTTTTCTACTAATGTCAATAAATTTAAATATCTAGGAAACCTTTTAACCAAAGATGGAAAGTTCGACACCAAAAACCGAATGCAAAATGTGATAGCAAAAAATATCTTCCGAAAACCGAACAAAGTATTGCGAAAAATATTGATTAGAAACAAAGAAAGATTATTTAATTGTTGATTAATATAAGCCCTCCTATACGTTATTGGATGCAGCCTTCTCACAGAGGAATAAGAGAGTTGATTCAACACGAATGCAGTTCTAAAAAAGCACATTTAAAATCTATGGGCTGAATAAAAGAGGAAAGACTTCGTCTTGGAGAAAATGAAAATAAATTGTGGTGCAGCGGATATCAGCTCAGAACGAGAAATCAGAAAGCTGTGTTCGAATTCCAGTTGAATAATTGCATTCATTACTCCCAGTTACTCTTAGAAAAGGTATTAATTCCCAACTTCATCCTCCTGCACAGATTGAGTTCTATAGCCTTAGTTGGTGTCCAGTCTAACGCAGAAAGTAAGAGCAACCTACTCCAGGGAAAATCTTTTGCACAGTCAGTCATGTCTCTTTCGAGACATGAACGCCTAAGCGTGTATCACGTATGGTAATTAACCATCCGTCCGGGCATAGAATACTGCTGTCATATATGGTCAGGCTCTCCTGATTTTCATCTCAGTGTTCTCGATAGGCTCCAAACATAAATCTGTAATGTGATAGGTTCCGACTTAGTAGCTCGAGGTGATATATGGCTTCCCTGTCTATTCTACAAATATTTGTATGGCTTCTACTCCAATGAACTTAATTCACCGGTGCCCCCATCACAGGAATTTGCTCGTGCAACCAGACTGGCAACAAGGCCCCACCCATTTACAGGTAGATCAACCAAATGCAGGCGACAATACAACTCCATCAGTTTCTTTTCACGCACTTCCCGCCTGTAGATTTCCCTTCCATATACTTGCTTTCCTGATGGCTACAACCTCCAGTAATTTAAATGCAATGCTAATAATCATCTCTTATCTACTTGACTCCAGTTCTTTCTACATCACCCCGTATATGTTGTTCTTTTCCCTTCTCGTTACCTTCGCAACTCTCTTCACATGTTTGTATTGCCCTTTTCTCTGACGCCCCCTTTAACTGGTTCGTCTTTCTCTTCATTCTCCTCCAGTCTAAACTTTTACTCTTATGTAGACCCCTGCTCGTGAGTAGCGTCACCGTCTTGCTCGGGGTGAAACGATTAAAAAAACTGACTGACTGATAATTACCATTACAAATAGGGAGTTGATATTACTAATGTGCATAATGAAGAAAGACGGCTTAAAAATACGATATTCACAAGGCAAGAGGGACAGAGGTACGCATCACCTAACCTACCAAATGGCCTGATGAAAAAAGATGGAAGAACAGAGTATAAGGGAGAATTTTCTTTTTTAATCATATCACCCCGAGCAAGGCGGTAAAGCCACTGATGCGCAGGGGACTACGTAAGAGTGAAAAGATTAGAAAAGAGAAAGCCGGAAACCACATCCTAAACAGGGAACAAGGGATGAGCCTCTTCACCTGTTCAATAGACGTGGGTGGAATGTGAACCGGGCGATAGTTTAGTCTATCTACTCCAATTGAAAAAAAAAACGAAAAGAGTAAAAAGATTGGAAAAGAGAAAGCCGGAAACCACATCCTAAACAGGGAACAAGGGATGAGCCTCTTCACCTGTTCAATAGACGTGGATGGAGTGTGAACCGGGCGATAGATTAGACTATCTACTCCAATTAAATAACAAAATGTTAAAATTGACTAAGATCTGCAATGTACAAGACAATTGTGGAGAGCCAGGATAGTTCACATTCTAATGTATATATATATATGTGTGTGTGTGTGTGTGTGTGTGTGTGTGTGTGTGTGTGTGTACTTCAATCAACCAGGACACACATTAGAAAACTGCAAAATGTTTACTGACAGATTCCGATTTTGGTTCCACATACTCACGGAGAAAGAAAGAAAAATACTGGATTTTATAATTAAATACATATAGGCTAGGGTTAAATATGGACTTGGGTATTTTGAATCTTTATAAATATTCCAATAGTTAAACATTTTTTAGATACACTTAAAAAAATTTTCTTTAAAACAACATTTAAAGATATTATTACAGTTAGATTTACGTTTAAAAATATTCAAACTCTATTACTTTCTACATCACGCGACGAACACTCTCGCGACAGACGCTTCTAGTTTAAATTTTAAAATCATTTGTTTCAGATGAAAGGCCGGTCTGAAATATCAAATATATATATATATAATAATAGAAATAATTAAATACTGTCTAAAAATACATTTTTAACTTACAACGTTTTAGTAATTTTTCATATATATATATATATATATATATATATATATATATATATATATATTAACCGATTTCATCTCAAGATAGGATACAAAGACGTAAAAGAATTACTGGCCGTCGAAGAATTAGAAAACGGAAACTTTACTAAAGAACAAGATTAAAAGATGAGTAATTCAGAAGTGAGCAGATCACGATTGACATTGCATTTAAATTTCTGAAAATTAAAGCTGGCTGGAAAAAATAGAGCCAGAAGGGGATTTCAATCGTGTGAAATATAAGAAAATGAAACTGTAAGCTTACAATTTACGGTTACATCTCGTCAGCTTAACTGTAAATTGGTCAGACCTCGTCGGAAGTCTAGCAATGATTTAATTCTGTTTGTTATTTTATTGTTTGTTATGCTTATGATATATCCTTTAAATAACGTTACCAATTCTATATTCTAGAAAAATAGTTGTTGTAACGTTGCCAGTAATTTCTGGTTGACTGATGGATTTCTTAACAATGATTTCAATCATTGGTCAAAACCAATTCTCCTCCAGCGCCGATTTGATCCAATCCAGACGGTTTTAGTTGGAGGTGTGATCAATTTAAAAAGTAGTGATCTTAGTTTGCGGAACAAATCAAGTGCCGAGTTGACCAAATAACTGCCTTTAAATATACCTAAGAACGGTGCTCATTACGTGCGACTCGGTTTTTATTTTTTCAAGTTAATGATTGAATAAGCTCATGGCGAGTTCTATCACAATGAAATAACCATCGTTAAATATTGGTGTTTAAGGACGTTAATAAAATATTGCAATAATAATCATAAATGCGAATGCTGGTCGTTTTTTTAAGTAAGACAGTGCAAATGGAAACATTCGAAATTGACGACATTTTTCATTCCATTAAAACAGACGTTAAAACGTTCTCTGTTTACTTCCTTCTTTTTCTCCTGCTTTTTCTCATAAAAACCAAGTGGCGTCTTTTGAAATTTTGTAGGAAATCAAAAGAACATCGTCTATTATTTAGAAGAGTTTAAAAACTTTTAGCTTGCCTCCTTTTTTACTGCTTTTTTTTTCTATCATTTTCTCACTGAAACAAGTAGGCCCTCTGATATTTTTTCCTCTTTTTGCTTTCCACGCGAGCAAAATCGAATAGTCAGTTATTTAAAGGCATTGGTAGTTTTTCTTAGATTGCCTTCTTCCCATTTCTCTTTCTTTTTTTTCCCCAATGAAATAATGTATCGTCTCTTATAGGTCTTTTCAATCTTTCTACAAAATCAAAACTGCACAGACTATTTATTTTAAAATGCCTCGCTGAAACTATGTAGCAGTTCTGATATGTCTTTTCCATTTTTATATGCGGTCAAAACTGAAGGAGGTGATGTTAGGAGACGCTTTATTTATTTGTTTATTTATTTATTTATTTATAATTTTCTTTCTTTCTTTCTCACAAAAAAACAATTAGCGTCTATGCTATGTTTTTCCCGTCTTTCTACGAGTTCCATATCAAATTGTTCATTATATATCAGGTATCAGCAGTAATATTTTAAAGTTTATTTTTGCCTTTCCATATTTATTTTAATTTCCTAGCAAAATTAAGTAATCTGCCTTTCGTTTACAATCAAATTTCTCCTATCATGACATAAGTTTCTGCTGTTTATCTGAGATAAACTCCCAAACGAAAATCCTCTCACCTTAATTGGCTGGATTTAGTAAAACAAAAGTGTAGCTTGGTAAACTTCTATATATAATCATTCCTAATACTAGTAAATACTTCACTGCCTGCCGAGGTGCTAATAAGGTAGTATCGAAACACAAGGGCTCTTGTCATAATTATGTTTTTCTTATAAAGTTGTAATAAAATTATTTCCATATATATATATATATATATAGAAAATAGAGGTTAGTTCATGACCTAACCGGAAATCTAAAAAATATTTGTGTGAGTTTTGGTGAGAATCGGATAAAAATTGTGAATTTGTATAACATACATACATACATACATACAGACAGACAGACAGACAGACAGACAGACAGACAGACAGACAGACAAAGACACACAAACGTCTTGCCTGATATATATATATATATATATATATATATATATATATATATATCAGAAACGTATTATCTTACATCTATAACACCACTCGGAATTTCATGCGTTATGTATTCAAGTGCATATTTCAAACTGGCAGTTTAATAGATTTGAATTTAAGTTCACTCGATGTTCATGGGAATTAAATCTTATAAAATTAAGCTACTGCTTTTTAATAACAAGATTAAAAATTCAAATATTGGACGGTTGCATGTAGATAAAAAATATTTAAACTTAAATTTAAAACTAAGACTAAAATAAACTATATAAATTAAAATACAAGGACAAGAAATTAGAGGATCGTAAATCGTGAATCTTAAAAATTAAAACATTCAATATTTCATGTAGATAAAATATTTAGAGAAAATTAAAATCTTTAAAGTTTAAATAAAAATAAGCCAAACGAAAATAAAAGAAATGAAAAATGAAAATTTAGAATATATATATATATATATATATAATGTAAATAAAACAGTGCTCCATGCAATATGCTGGAGCTATAATCTATGTATTAATAAATATGCATATTATCCTACATCTATAGCACGAATCAGATTTTCATGCCCTATGCAATCATCAGGTGCATGAGCCTGATGATTGCAAAGCGCATGAATCTTCGAATCGTGCTACAGACGGAGAAATATATACATATATATATATATATATATATATATATATATATATATATATATATATATTATCGGGTTTCAGTCCTGGGTAAAAGCAATCGGATGTCTAACCGTACTGATGAATTGAGAGACAGCGAAACAGATCTGTCTGTGGATGACTATTTACGCTCTCACACCCTGATTGAGCATTCTGGAAGAATGGTAGACTTTGAAAAACAGTAGCTACTCTGGCATGTACCCATCGCTCATTCAGTAATGAATTATAGCACTCTAACTACTGGTGTAGGATACATCATACGCTAAAAGCCTGTCTCTTTCTACCGAGCGCCCATAGATCAGAAATAGAATCGCCGACTGACGCCAATTCGATCGGTTTCCTGGGTAAAAACAATCGGATGTATAAACGTACTGATGAGCTGTGATGCAGCGAAACAGATATGTCTGCGGATGACTATATATATATATATATATATATGTGTGTGTGTGTGTGTGTGTGTGTGTGTGTGTGTGTATTCTTTATTGATTTCATTTAACATACTTCTTAATGGGTATTCGTATTTGAGTAAATATTCTGTTTTTTTAATAATGAATTATATGTATTTACAACTACTGCCAAGAATGATTGAGAAAACTTATTTAGAAAATATGCGTTAAGTGAAGGATATTTTCTTAAGAAGATTTCTCGATTATTCATGCCAGTCGATGTAAATAAATACACTATTTCATAATAATAGTAATAGAAACAGAACAACTGATCCAGTATGAGTATCCATTAGAAATAATTTTTAAGCAAACAAGTTAAAATATATCAGGTTTTATAGATTTTGTAAAGATTTCATATATATATATATATATATATATATATACTAGCAGTATAGCCCGGCGTTGCTCGGGTGTAATGAAAATTTTAAAACTAATCCATGATCCTGGAGCACAGGTTCTTTGGACGTTGATACGAAAAACGTAGGTTGTTGAAAGGTTGATATCGAAGCCGTAGAACTTACTAAAATGAATGGATGTAAGCGAAAATTTGATTTCCCTATCGATTTCAAATAGGTCTTCCGTTGCAAACTGAATTTTGAAGGATAAATAAGTCCTCTGAGTAAATGGTATCATGGCTGTGACTAAGAATTACAATTATACCTACTTAGAGCAAAACCCGAAGAAGAAACCAAAATAAAAAAAAGTGAAAACCTGATTTTGAATCAGACCTGATAGGACATCAGGTGATCGATTTCCAATATCGAAGTCAAATAAGTCATCCAAGGATAAACTAACCCAAAGGAACTTCAAGAAAGCTTATCCTACCCATCGGGAGTAAAATTAGACAAAATAAGCCATATTGATGGCTGAATATCAGATTTTGATCAGATTCGATAGAATATCGAGGGTATCGATTTCTGACATCTGGGAAAATGAGTCGTCTGAGAAGATTTATTAATGTTTGAGACTAAAAACTATAATTTTACCAAGTTATAGCAAATTCAGCAGTAAGAACCATGATAAAAGGGCTGAAATCCTGATCTTGATCAGACCTGATCGGATATCAGGGTATTGATTTCCAATGTCGAGGGAAAATCAGAAAATAGAGGTTAGTTCATGACCTAACCGGAAATCTAAAAACTATTTGTGTGAGTTTTGGTGAGAATCGGATAAAAATTGTGAATTTGTATAACATACATACATACATACATACAGACAGACAAACAGACAGACAGACAGACAGACAGACAGACACACAAACGTCTTGCCTGATATATATATATATCAGAAACGTATTATCTTACATCTATAACACCACTCGGAATTTCATGCGTTATGTATTCAAGTGCATATTTCAAACTGGCAGTTTAATAGATTTGAATTTAAGTTCACTCGATGTTCATGGGAATTAAATCTTATAAAATTAAGCTACTGCTTTTTAATAACAAGATTAAAAATTCAAATATTGGACGGTTGCATGTAGATAAAAAATATTTAAACTTAAATTTAAAACTAAGACTAAAATAAACTATATAAATTAAAATACAAGGACAAGAAATTAGAGGATCGTAAATCGTGAATCTTAAAAATTAAAACATTCAATATTTCATGTAGTTAAAATATTTAGAGAAAATTAAAATCTTTAAAGTTTAAATAAAAATAAGCCAAACGAAAATAAAAGAAATGAAAAATGAAAATTTAGAATTAGGAGTTAAAAATTAAACAATGTAAGGATCAAAAATAAAAGAATGCAACATAAAAAATGTAGATGAAAGAAATTTATAAAATATTGATATCAACTAAATGTGCCAGGTAGAAAACGAACAATGACCAGTTTTCGTAAAGCCAAATGAAGTGACACAATTATTTCTTAGTCCTACGAGCAATTCCTCATATCCAGAAAAGCGTCACGTATTCAGCGAACCGATAACGATAAGTAAGAATATAGTAATCAATGCGTCTACGAAATTAACTTGATATTAGCTTATCTGGCGATATTTTGGCCAGGTAATGTGAAATTCTCACCCAGTACGCTTAATGTAGAGAAATGAAGTACTTGAACAATATTGACGTTTGCTGAACAAGTTCAATAAACCATTCGTCAATTACGGCTCATAAACTCGAAATTTCATTAACACTGTGCGGTCAACTTTAGCTTTATCTACACCGACATTTACAGATATTTTACTCAGCGGAAACTTGAAGAATATGGTGATTTACTAAGCGTAGCTTAGATGTGGCACAAGGCCGAAAGTAAGGGACACCCAGTTGAGGATCAAACTTACTACACAATTGCAATGATTCTAGCGAGACAAGCTTGCTAAACGTTACACCACCTCGAGATGCCCAACTTGAAGAATATGAACAGGGAAGACGAACTGGAGATAGTAATTGTCTTTTTACCAAAAGTGTTTGTGAGCGATACATCTAGTGAGCCAATAGGCAACACGCAGGCCAACTGACAAATCGAATTCTTTTCTAAGAATATTTTGTAAAAAATGATCAACCTTAATACACGATGTTTCGTCGAGAGACCACATGTAAAATTGATGATGACTAAGATAAATTTTGTTATGTTGATAGGGGTCGCAGGTTCGAATCATGCCGAATGACAAGCATTTTCATAAAAAAATGATCGTAAATAATCAGGCCAGAAGAAATAAAAATATAATTCTACCGTTTGATTAAAAACAGAAAATCTACTCAAATACGAGTATCGATTAAAAATAGTGTTCAAACAAATAATTTAAATATGTCGGTTGCTAAAACCATTTTGTTAATCTTCTGGAATTTTGGTTATATATATATATATATATATATATATATATACATATATATATATATATATATATGTATTTATATATATCTGCATGTGTGTGAAAATATCTATATATAGTATATTTAGGCACAAATCCGTCTTTTTCTTCAGTTTCAGCTCCTAAACAATTTGTCATTTGGTGTCAGCTAGAAACATAAACACGAATTACTGAAATTGTGTGTCATCTTTCGACCGTTTTAGACTGGAACTATCGTTTTCAAAGAATTGTAACGTTTGGAAAGTATTTTAACAGAAGATGGAAAGTGCGACACTGAGATCCGATAATGAATCAGCATGGCCAAGGATGCATTCCAGAAGTTGAATACAATATTGAGAGACTTCGCGAGAAACAAAAAAAGAATAATGGTTTATTATGTGATGCCTGTTCTTTAATATGGCAGTGAATGGTGGAAAATCTCATCAAAGATGAAGGGGAGACTTGAAGCAACTCAAATGTGGTCCTACAGAAGGATGCTTCGGATATCATGAACGTGTAAGGGATGTTGAATTGAAACAAAAAGGAAACTAAAAATTAACACCAGGAAAAGACAGCTAACGCTCCTGACGCCTGTAATGAGAAGGGAGGGCTCGGAGAATCTGATACTCACAGGTTAGACTGATGTAAAGAGGGAGATGTGGAAGGCTATGATCGCATACGTTTTAAAAGGAAACGTCACCTAGAAAAACGTCAACTTAGGAAATAGCCCGTGAAGTATTTAAGATGTTTAGGGTCCATGCATTTAGTAGAACTTGACTTTACATGGTGATGGAATAAAGTTTAAATGTTATTATTTCTCAAAGATATTTTAACACCTTTTTTGAAAATATGGGGCATTTCGACGCGGTTAGCAAGATTGTATTGCCTGATCGCTTCGATTCTAATTGTGTGCTCTACATTTTTGGACTTATTCATAATGTTAGATACCCTTAGAAAACCACGAAAAATTTAACGTGGTACGTTGTGGTACAGTGGATATCGGCTCGGAACGAGAAATCGGGGAGCCGAGTTCGAATTCCAGCTGAATTCATTGCATTCACTTACGCGCAAATACCCTTGGGAAAGGTATTAATCCGTTTCTTCTTTCCAGTTATGGGTTAAATATCAGGACAGATTGGGTTCTATAGCCTTGGCTGTCAACCAGTCTACCGCAGAAAGCAATGGCAACCTACTGCGGCATAATCTTCTACCCGGTCAGTCATGTCTCTTTCGAGACATGATCGCCCAAGCGTGTTTCACGTATGGCACTTTAACTGACTGATAAGGCTTAAAAGCGTTCGACAAAGTACGGCACAGGGACTTGATAGAGATGCTCGACAACGTCGATATTTACGGAAAAGACGTTAGGATAATCAAAAATCTATATTAACAGCCAACTGCTTGTGTACGGATAGTAGGTAAACTCAGCAAGTATGCAAAAATAGAAAGGGGTGTAAGACAAGAATGTGTTTTCTCACCGGATCTTTTTAACATGTACAGCGTAGCAAGTATGAGAGAAATAAAAACCTCACAAAGATTCGTCTTTAGCAGCCACAGCCTCAACAATATCCAATACGTGGATGACACAGTGCTGATAGCAGAGACGGAAAAAAATGCAGAACTTTCTACAGAAGTTAGCAAAAGTAAGTGAAAAGAAAGGATTGATCATAAACCTCAAGGAAACTGAATTTATGGTCATCAGCAAAAAGAGGAGACCAATATGCCAACTGCAAGATGAAGAAGCTAAAATAAAACAAGTAATAACGTTCAAATACCTGGGAAGTATCTTGACAGAGGATGGAAAATGAGACACGGAAATTCAAAGACGTATTGACATGGCCAAAGTCTCATTTCAGAAGCTAGCCAGAGCACTGAAAGACAGGAAAATCTCATTAAAAACAAAGAAATGGTTGCCGGATTGCCATGTGATATCTGCCATTCTGTATAGAAGTGAATTCTGGACGATCTCATCAAAGATGAAGGAGATGCTTAAGGCAGCAGAAAGGTGGTTTTACAAAAGGATGCTGAGGATACCATGTACAGAGCACGTGTGCAACGATGAGGTGTTGGAAAGGAGGCAAACAAAGAAGAAAACTTATAATAAATGTCAGGAAGAGACAAATGAGGTTCCTGAGAAAAGTAATGTGGAAAGAAAGGCATGGAAAACTTAATATTCACAGGTCGGATAAATGAAGAGAGAGACAGAAGGCAGCTTGAGACGTACTTGTTAGGTCTGAGTAAATGGTTGACGTAGCGGGGCTTGGAAGAGGTACACAGAGAAAAATTATTTTGAGCAAAGAGAGACAGAGCCAAGTGGAAGTCCCTGATCGCCTACGTCCTAAAGGGACACGGCACATTAAAAACAAAAAGAAGAAAAAAGGCCTGTCTCGCAGGATCAGTTACGACTAATCGCGAAATCGATCCTCATTGTTTGCCCATACTTTCGGCTTTGTTCAAACTATCAGCTAAACTTCGAAAATGACCTTATACAAATAATATAATAAATATATTTAGTTTTGAGTAATGACTTCGTTGATCTAAATCGATTTAAAATCGACATAGTATCGTGATCAGGAGTGCATTTTACACAACCGTTGTGCTCTGATGTTTAGGGTAGGAATTTCAGAAAAGCTGGTTGTATCCTGACGTTGTTGAAGCTTTCTCAGTTAGTAGGCCAGTAAGTCATCTGAAAAGCAAGCTTAATTGAAAATCGACCTGAAAACACGATTTGACCCATTCAAACAAAAAGAAACTGTGCTTTTGATTTGCGATCGCCTCACTTTGAAGGAACAGGTATAATTTTACAACTCCTTTTTTTAGGGTTTAATCGACATTTTTGCTTTTCACTTTCTTCCGAGAGTACGAACGGAAGTTAATCGGAATGAAAAATGGTGTTTTTGTTGTTTTTTTTTCGTTTCTCTTACGAATAAAAAACATTTCTTTTTCTTCATTTTTATTTATTTATTATTTTTGTTATTATTCATTTCTTTTCATTTTATGTTTTATTTCTTTCTTTTTAGTTTCATCTGTTTAAATTGTTTTTACTTAATTCTGTCTTGTGTTTTGTATTGTCCCAAGGCTTTCTTTCCCAAGACGCTTATATTTTGTTTTAGCAACACAGAGATGTCTCTTTTTAAAATCATTTTCCCTGAGCAAGGCAATAATGCCAGTAAGACACAACATATTATTGAGAATGAAAAAAACAGAGAAAATTGAAAAGACACAAGTAAATAAAGCAGAATTTACAAATACATTGATGTAGAATTTGAATTAATGACGAGTGTAAGATTTAAGTGTAATAACGAAAGATTGAAATCCACACGCGAGAATTGTAAAAGAAAATCATAGAATTGAACGTAAGGTTTTATCTGGTAACTGAAACACTAAAATAATGTGATTCGGCTGCTAATACAGTGGCTACTTTTAAATTCATGAAGTCGAGGTACCCCAACAAAACGGTCATCAGAAAAATTACCATGAAAACTTTTATAGTAAAATAAAAAGAGGATACATTAATACAGTGTGATGTGATTGAACTTAGAATGCTCTATAGATGCTCAGAATGCTACAATATGGCAGATTCTCCTTTAGATTTTATTTCCAATCGCTAGATGTATACGGACACAGGGATTCCAAAGCACACGAAAATAACCTAGAATATGAAAGATATGGTTCATAAATTTATTGACGTAAGAATTGCTAGTTCAATTTCATGGCCAAACACTGTTTATTTTTATTTTATTTTTTTTTATTTTTTTTAATCACATTACCCCAAGCAAGGCGGTAAGGCGACTGGGGTGCAGAGGGCTACGTAAGAGTGAATAGATTGGAAAAGAGAAAGCCGGAAACCACATCCTAAACAGGGAACAAGGGATGATCATCTACACCTGTTCAATAGACGTGGGTGGAGTGTGAACCGGGCGATAGTTCAGTCTATCTACTCCAATTGAAAAAAAAGAATAAAAAAGAAAAGAAAAGTGAAAGGATTGGAAAAGAGAAAGCCGGAAACCACATCCTAAACAGAGAACAAGGGATGAGCCTCTACACCTGTTCAATAGACGTGGGTGGAGTGTGAACCGGGCGATAGTTCAGTCTATCTACTCCAATTGAAAAAAGATAAACAAAAAAGAAAGTGAGAAGATTGGAAACCACGACCGAAGTCGAAGGAAAATGTAACGGAAACCCCTTCCTAAAGAAGAAACAAGGCGATCACCTCTACTCTTGTTCAAGAGAAGGGGTTAGAGTGTAAAACCAGGTGATGGTGGGTACTATCTACACCAATAAAAAAAATTATGTTTTAACTTAGTATAAGTCGAAACGAGATTTAAACGCAAAAATTATTTACAATAGTAAAATAATTCCCCTGTTAAAATATTCAGACAAATTTAAAGACAAAAATTAAACAGACAAAAATTAAAATTAAAATAAAAAATTAATAAAAAGCGGAAATCAACATACCAGTTAGGTAAGACAGACTGAAAAAGTTGAGCAGAAATACCGAACTAGGATTCCGTTCTTTAATTTTCCCAGAGAATTTACTGGTGTTATCCACTATCTTGGGTTAGTTGAAATCGGAAGAGAAAGAAAGAAAGAAAGAAAGAAAGAAAGAAAGAAAGAAAGAAAGGATGGCCCACCGCGAAGAGGGGTTCATAATGACCGATGCTACACCGACCCTACCCTTAAAGAATTCCTTCAAGCAGTGAAACCACTATGGAAACTTTCACCATTTACGTCGAAACGAGATTTAAGCGCAAAAATTATTTACAATAGTAGAATACTACCCCTGTTAAAATATTCAGACAAATTAAAGACAAAAATTAAACAGACAAAAATTAAAATTAAAATAAAAAATTAATAAAAAGCGAAACTCAACATACCAGTTAGGTAAGACAGAATTAAAATGTTGAGCAGAAATACCGAACTAGGATTCTGTTCTTTAATTTTCCCAGAGAATTTACTGTTGTTATCCGGCATCTTGGGTTAGTTGATATCGGAAGAAAGAAAGAAAGAAAGAAAGAAAGAATGGCCCGCTGCGAAGAGGGGTTCATAAGAGGTTGAGACAATACAAAACACAAAACAGAATTAATCAGAAACAAAAACAATTTAAACAAATGAAATCGGAAAGAAAGAAATTAAACATCAAGTGAAAAGAAAATAATAATAATGAGAAAAATAAAAAAATAAGGTTAGGAGACTATTATTACATCTGACATTCCTACCATAAATAGCATTGGAAACACTACCGGAAACACCACTGGAAACTGAGCGACCAATTACTGAGCAGTACTAGAAATAATGACTGTACGAGCCATCCATAGACATGGGCAGTATAATAAGAACAATATACGCATGTATGTGATATGAAATGTTCAGGTAGGAATTAACTGAATCAACATAAAACTGATTAAGACCAGAGGACTTAACAGATGTGATAACAGCAAATAAGCTAACAAAAGTTCGCATGTAAATAACTGACTAATCAAAAAAGATAAAAAGCGAAACATTTCAGATTTATATTTGTTTCTTATGTAAAAATTTACTAAATTTAATCAATCTTTTTAAAAAAATGAATATTCAAATTTCGCAGAACAATCACTGTTTGTCTTGTACAAGAATTCCTGATGGATTCTATCACTTTTCAGTTTTGTTTAGAATTCAGGGTTGCCTCTCTTCGGGACCGGATACCTTATAAATGACAAAGAGCCTAATGTGGTTTAAATCTAACATGTCAGTTAAGTGCCATACTCGGGGACACTCATGTCTCGAAATAGACATGTGTAACCGAGCAGAATATTTTCCAGCAGTAGGTTGCCGTTACTTTTTGTGGTACACTGGTTGCCAACCAAGCAATAGAATATAATCTGTTTTGCTATGTAACCTCATAGCAGAAGGAAGAGAATATTTTCTCGCAGTGGGTTTGGCATTATTTTCTACGGTAGACTGGTTGTCAAACAAGGCTATAAAAACTAATCTGTTCTGCTACATAACCTATAGCTAGAAGAAGAAGCCACTGATTAATAGCTTTCCTATAAGCATTTGCAAAATGAATGAACTGGATTTTGAATTCGGGTATCTGATTTCTCGCTCACAGCAGAATTTACCATGCAGCTACAGAAAAACGGGTACATATATTCAACGAAACAGCCTGGGTCAGAAATTGAATAAGAAAATAGCTTAACGCAACGATAATTGCTTCACTAATCGCATGGACCAAGCGAGTCCCCGAAAGCTATATACTGCGCCTCATCGGCCTTAACCCTATCTTCCAACCTCAAGTGAAATCATTACATTGAGTCACTAGCTAAATCCACTGCTAGGAAGTTTGGATAACTGTGTCAAACCAGGAAGTTTTTCCCCCTGAATCCCTCTTGCACGTATACAAATCAATCATCTGTCAGTGCATAGAATACTGCTGTCATATATGGACAGGCGCCCCTGATGTTCATCTCAGTGTTCTTGACAGGCTCCAAAAGAGAATTTGTAATGTGATAGATTCCGACTTGGCAGCTCGACTCCAGCCACTTTCTGACCGGCGCGCTGTTTATTTTACAAATATTTTCATGGCTTCTACTCCGACAAACTTAAGTCACTAGTGGCCCCGCCACAAGAATTTATTCGTGCAACCAGACTGGCAACAAGGTCATACCCATTAACAGCTAGATCAACTAAATGCAGCCGACAATTCTACTTCACCAGCTTCTTTTCTCGCACTTCCCGCCTGTGAAACTCCCTTCCATATACTTGCTTTCCTGACAACTACAGCCTCCAGGAATTTAAATGCGATGCCAGTACCCATCTCTTATCCACTAGACTCCAGTCCTTTCTACATCACCCCGTATATCTTGTTCTTTTCTTTTCTCTCTACATTCACAACGGTCTTCACACATGTTTACATCCTTCTCTTGCACTTTCTCTGATATCGCCTGTAACTGGTTCGTCTTTCTCTTCACTCTCCCCCTGTCTAAACCATTACTATTATGTATCCCCCTGCGCAACAATGGCGGTACCGCTTTGCTTGGGGTGAAACGATAAAAAAAAAAAAAAAACATTTTATCATCGAATCTGAAGAAAATGAAATTTGTCCGATTGGGAGAAGTTACTATAAATTCGAGATTCCTTTTTTTTCAGCAGAAACCCCTTTTAAAATGCTTATTAAGATGCAAGCAAGATTTACACCCTTTCTTTTATTAAAAATAATCACAGCAAATAAGAACAGATAAATGAATCTTTATGAAGTGGATTTTAGTAAATTTCTAAACCAATACATTTTCAGACCTGGTTAAAAATCATACTCTTATTCTAGGTGACGTATTCTTTCAAAATGTGAGTAAACACGGTTCTTCATAATTTCCTGTCTATTTTAGCTTTTAGCAATGTTTTCCTTTTTGCTAACTCTCCTAATCCTTGTTTTAAAATATTTTTTTACAGAAACCATTAGGCAAATCGCTCGTTTCTTTCTTTAGTCTTTCTTACCTCAACTACTGCGAGTGTTAAATTTTCCAAGCCCTCTTTCCTCATTATGTGTCTTCGAAATTTTCATTATTTCTTTTTTATTCTATTTGTACTTTTTGTTTCCATTTGTCTTTAAAATCTTCCCCACTGCTCGCATGTTCAGTCCATGTTATCCTCACATTTAAATCACATTTCTGTTAGTTCAAGACTTGGATTGATCTTTGAGCAGTCGCTGCCATATAGTCAGTCAGTCAGCAAATTCCATACGTGATACACGCTTGGGCGATCATGTCTCGAAAGAGATATGTCTGACTGGGCAGAATATTATCCCACAGTAAGTTGGCATTACGTTCTGCGGTTGTCTGGTTGCCAGCCAAGGTTATAGAACACAATCTGACCTGTTATTTAACCCATAACTGGATGGAAGAGACGGATTAATACCTTCAATTTGTGCGTAAGTGAATGCAACCAATTCAACTGGAATTCGAACTCGGCTCCCCGATTTCTCGTTCTGAGCCAATATCAACTGCACCACGACGCACATCCACAATATATATATGAGAACCAATATTAGATAACAGTTTAGTAAACATTTCTTTAGCGAAATATTTCTGTTTCTTAATACCTTGCTTAACTTTTGGATGGTAACTTTTGCTGTTCTTATGCTTCTTCGTATTTCGGTGTCACACATTCTGTCCCTTTTTAAACATTTCCAATATTATTTACATGGTTTAATTATTAATTTCATATTTATGACGTTTAGGTCGTTGTACAATTATTGGAAATAAATAGTGATTCAAAATTCTGCTCACCAGAAGAAGGTCGAAGTTTACAACAGCCGAAACGTCGTGAATATGACAATAAAGATACAGACAGTAGTCCGAACAACGTAAATAATATAAATATCTCATGTCAGAAATATAGACAAATATTCCCAAGACATTTAAATGTTTGTACTTATTTTATTTTCGTGCCTCCAGTTCGTAGTTAGCACCTTGGGAATTTTTTTTTATTTTGCTGACAGTCATTCCTTCCGTTTTCTTACAACTGTTGATTTGTTATTTCTTCTCGCTTTCCTTTATCTTCTGTGTGAAGTTTCTTTTCTGTAGTTTCCTTTTTAGTGTCGGCTGTTAACACATTGTCATCTGCATATTGTTAAGATCGTGGCCGCTTGTAACGAATTTTGCTGAGACTTCTAATTCTCTAAGAATCGCCTCACTAAAAATGTATTATTAATTCTAATATTTTCCTTCCACTGAGAGGTAGAAGCCTTTTCAAAACACACGTTATAAAACGTTAAAAACAGATATCCAACTTAATTTAAGTTTTGAATGTGAAAGCCAAAAATAATACTGATTTAATACATCTTGCTTAGTCCCTCGTCAGTTATCTAAGAGGAAACGGATGCTATTTTGATTAGGCTTCATTTATTTCATAGATTTTCAGTCTCCGAAATAGATAGGTGAGGCATGCAAGACAATAACATAAAAACTAATTATCATTTGGCTAGGTTGCGAAGCCTTTTATTTGATTTTAAAATTTCACTATTATAATTTATTTTGTCGGAGTTCCTTCCACTGAGAGGAGCACAGCCAGCTCTTCGGCATTCTTGATCATCTTTCTTACAGAAATTGTGTGAAAATTGGCTTCAATACACCAATAACTAAATTACCTTACGAGACGATAGCATTAAATTAAAGTTTCCTATTAGAACTTGGCTTGAAAAGGTAAGCATAAACATCTAATATCATGGCTGATTTTCGTTTTTAATTTACATATATAAATTTCTGATATTGTAATCCAACTCCTATTATAGTATAATCACGCCAGAATATAATTTGCATTAAGTATTTCAACAGATCTCCAAAAGAGACGGTAAGGATTTGATCTGAAGTAAACTTCGGGCTGACAAGAGAAATATTAAATAATTTCAAAGCTGTATCCGATTTTGCTGGTATGGAAAAGACAATCGCCACAAAATGGAGTTGGTGATTCACTCAGATATTGAAGTCGAGAATATAAAGTCCACGTTAGACACTGGACTCTATGGTCGAGCTCATGCATAAAATACCCAAGAAGTGTTCTAACAGAGGACGAAAAGTACGACACTGAGATAGAAAAGCCTATTGGCATGGCCGAGGATCCATTACAAAAGCTTAGTAGAGTATTGAGAAAAAGAAAAATTTCATTGAAAACAAAGAAAATAGTACTGGGCTGTAAAGGGATATCTCCCCTTCTTTATGGAAGCGATTGCTGCATAATTCACTCAAAGCAGCGTAAATGTGGTTCTAGAGAAGGATACGTAGGATACCATTGACGGGACATTGAGCAACGACAAGTATTTTGATACAAAATGAAACCTTATATTTAACATCAGGAAGAAACAGCTGAAGTTTTTTGGTACACGCAAAAGATAAAGGACAGTTTGGAGAATCTGATACTCACAGGGAGAATAGAGAGAGGAAAACAGCGCGTAACATACATGTTGGGCTTAAACAAATGGATAGCAGAGCAGGGTTTGGGATATATAACAGGGCATCATACATTAAAAGTAAAAATGGACAGAAAGATATGGAGGGTCGTGATCACCTCTGTCTAGACAGGACATAGCCTATAAAGTGAGAAGAATTGACGTAGTCAGGAGATTAATAAAATACATATTTCAAAAAAAGAGAGATTACGTCTCGGCCATTAATGGATGTGCCCCTTTATTACGTTAAATTATAATATCAACTTATTTAACTCTATTTCTCCTTTATTTGCAAAAAAAAAGCGATGTTTTATTTATTTTTTCTTACTACTACAAGCATTATTCTTCTCAGTACTCGTACACACCTTGTATTTTAGTACTGTATGAGTTTCACTACAACCGGCGTGGTATACCCACATAGAGTCTTAGCTATGGTTCAATTGTAAACCGCTAAAAAAAGACAAAATACTATGCAAGTAGACAAATACATTTCTATAGCAAAATACCATCAATACATTTTTTATTAAAAAAATTACTAACAATGTATATCTATAACAAAAGGATCATCATTATATTTTATCTATAGTTGAAGTCATACAAGTGCATTCAAAATATATATATATTTTTTTTAATCATCTCACCCCAAGCAAGGCATTCCACTGCCACTATTGCGCATGGGGTTACATAGGAGAAGGTAAAGAGAAGGAGTGGTTAGACATAGGGAATGTTAGGAGGAAGGTGACAGATGAGTGAGGATATCGAGGATGAGGGTTGGGCAGATGGGAAGAGTGTTTGATAGAATGGAAGCAGGTTAGTGTGTTAGGAGATGTCTATTGACCTTACATTTAAACTCCTGGAGATTGTAGCCGTCGGGGAAGCAATCGCGTGGAAGAGAATTCCACAGTCGGGAAGTGCGAGGAAAGAAACTGTTGGAGTAGAAGTTACGGCTGCATTTTATCGGTTTCACTGTAAAAGGATGAGATCCAGTTGCTAATCTAGTATCGCGTTCAAATTCGTATTTAGGGGGCACCAGTGATCTAAGTTCATCGGAGCAGAAGCCGTGAAAGTATTTATAGAAGAGACACAGGGAAGCCACGTTGCGCCGGTGGGAGAGAGACTGCAGGCGGTCTACCAAGTCGGTATCTATCACATTGCAGACCCTCCTCTGAACCTTGTCGAGAAGCCCGAGAAGAACAGCAGGGGCACCCGACCAGATATGGCAGCAGTATTCAATGCACGGTGGGCAACCCCGAGGCCACATTATGTTGTAGGCCGCGCCAGTCTCCATCCTTCACAAGTTTCAAATGATTGACCGACTGATTCTATCCTAAGACCTATTTTATAATTTAGTTGAAGCCATACAATTGTGTTCTAAATATTTAGATTTCAACATTAAATATCTTAGAGAGCTTAAAATTCTGCTTAACAAAATCAACCCTCTGACCTAATTTTATAATAATGACAATATGCCTCCTTGCAGGATTCGAACCATTTGTCCTTGTTTTAGAAAAAAAAACAACAGTCTGATTCGATGTGCTTTAGAATGATAGGCGCCAGATGGTGAATTTTAATAATAATATTAGTTATTTTCTTATAAGTAAAATATTGGGAATTCATTGAAGCAAATTACAGTGTTAATGTCTCTTCACATCGATTAAACACTTTCTATGAATTATTTCATTTTTCAGGAAATTTGCTTTCTCCAATTCATTAAATGTTATAACTCTTTCTACTATAGATGCAGGCTTTCTCTGCCATTTTTTGTTTGAGTTTGAAATGTCAGCGTCTTGATAATGTTATCATTTTCTTTTTGAGAAACAATGCTATCCATTTAAGTTTTTACTGTTATTCAAAACCATCAAGTTTTGCGGTTTCTTTTATCTCTAAATTTTATGCATTAAACAAGAGATAAAACTCAGTCGTGTAAAGTGGACTATAGGCACACACACACATACACACACACACACAAACACACACATATATATGTGTGTGTGTGTGTGTGTGTGTGTGTTACTCATGAATTGATATTACGAACGGATTTTATTAACAATAAGCAGACACAATGTTTGCATTTTGTTTAATCTGGCAAATCTAAAAGTGAAGTTGCTGCCGAAATATACAAATTTATATATATATATATATATGTGTGTGTGTGTGTGTGTGTGTGTGTGTGTGTGTGTGTGTGTGGAGAGATAGACAGTCAGAGAGCTCGCACGCACGTGAATGAGACGGACAAAATGTTGGTAAAATGGAGAGTTTGTGCATTTGTAAACAACTCTTCGCCAATATCTCGATGCGAAAAGAGAAGCCATATTTCTGAAATGCCCTAAAACTCTTCAAAAATTAAACGACACCGCTAAATTATCTGAACATAATGGAAAATATGACAATCTTACACGAACATGAACGCCAGCAGCAGACGGACTTTGTCATGATTTCCAGTTATATGTTATGACTATAACAAAGAAATTGATCATTCCTTGACACAGTTTGATGTATAATGTATTCGTGCAGGTACTCTCAAACATACATCCACTTATTTGAGGAGAACAAAGCATTGTTCTTTGCTGGAATTAGTGGCTCAGATTTTAATGTACGACTTTCTTCATTTTATTACTTTTATATATTTACTAGTGCAGTAACTGCCCCTCTGCTGGGAGCAAAGTGATCATACTTAAAATCTAAATTGTCTGTTCCTATAAACAGCTATATTTGGTAGAATACTTTTGTTTCTAAGTACAAAAGTCATGACTTTAAACGACAGCACAGTTAGGATTATACTAATTTTCCTTTTAATCAAAGATTTTTGTCAAACTAAAAGGCGATATTAATACTCGGTACACAATCATCAGTTGGTTGTTTTTTTCTCAGATACTCCATTACTGCTATAAGTGAGAAAATTTACGATGAGGCATAGCCGATGGAACAGGTTCACAGTCCAGCGATCGTTTTTAATGTCCGTTGTTCGAGGCCTACTTTCTTCCTTCTATATGACTTTTCACGGAATGGTCAATTTCTGAGATAACAATTTTCTTTGTTCCGTCATGCTAGTCTAAAAATGTAATTAATCTCTAATCCACAACTTTATTTCTGTATGAACCTCTTGCTCTGTACTTTGAAGTTTACTTCACTTACTAATAACAGTCGAAATAGAATGTTTCGTTTTGATTATTTTGTCTTTAATTTAACAACAAATCCTATGACTAATATTGATGCAGTTGTTCTTATCTGAAAACTATCGCCCGGTTTACACTCCACCCATTTCTACTGAACAGGTGAAGAGGCTCATCCCTTGTTTCCTGTTTAGGATTTGGTTTCCGGCTTTCTCTTTTCCAATCTTTTCACTCTTACGTAGCCCCCTGCTCATCAGTGGCGTTACCGCCTTGCTCGGGGTGATATGATTAAAAAAATTCTTTATCTAGATCTTTTTGTTATTTTATTTTTAAAAAGTATCTCATCATTGTAGAACAACGCATTATTTTTATATAATATAAATATAAATAAAAAGCAAACATAATTTTAAAAACAAATAGATATAAAAAAAAAAGCAAAGAAAGGTCCACATTACAATACAGTTGATTCTTGAATGGTATTATCAAACAAAATAAAATAATCGAGAATAAAAAATTCAAAGGAATAAATATGAAGGGATCTGCCGAGTGTTACTTCAATATTCGTGTTACTGTGTTATTTGTACTACTTCGGTTTTTTAAAGATCCATAGTTTAACTTTTAAGTTAAATATGACTGGAAGAGAATCGTTCTAACAGTCGGGTAACATACATTTTGAGTCTTATGGAATGGAATTTAGCCACTCTCTACTCAGGGACAACCCATATTTACTAACATAAAGAACGGTAAGTATTGTAATATAACAATCTGGCCCCACCCGAGGAAGTGATGCAAGCGAAGGTGAAGGGGGCGGCGAAGCGACAAGACAGGTGTTTGTGAAATACATCCTGTCGAGGCCGGAGCGGATGTCATTTGACCTTATTTCCGACAGCGACGGAAATGGCTACAGAGGCAAACAGATCAGGTGTCTCTTAGAATTACGTGGCGTTGCGTGGGCGAGGCAAAACCGGAAGGAAAGTCCCGGTTCTAGAAGACTATATAAAGACCTCGACACACGGATTCGCCAGCAGAGAACGGCCAGTGGAAGCAGAGAAACACCACGGCAAGAATACACTCCCGTCAACCCATTCTATGTGCCTCTCACCCTTCTGTTCTCTATTCCACACGGTTCGTCGTCATTAATAAAAATATAACCTTATATTTTTATATATGCGTGTTTGTTGTTTTGTCGTCGTACGGCGATATATAACATACGCAAATTGGTGCCCAGTGACTTGCTGTTTTAAGACAACAACAACAACAAAACAGATAGATACGAGCTTGGTTACCACGGCGACAATTGAAATTCGACGGAATTAAAACTACCAGATAAAAGACGAAAATAGAAAGCAGCCGGACGACCATAGACATCAACGAAAGGTAGGTGACTTTTGATTCGATCTTGTGTGTGTTCTGCTCTTGTTCATAAGTCTAATTAAAAAAAAAAAAAAATGGAACAGCATACTTTTGTCGATTTTGTTCAAGGTCTGACCCTAGAATTGAGAAATGTGGCTTGTTCGGTGTCGAACACTTTAAGGGGAGAATCTTTTTTAAAAAATATACAGCCATTAGCATGCAAAGAAGATGGTGGTTGTAGTGCTTGGTTGGAGGATATGGAGAGGTATTTTAGAGTTGTGCGCGCGGCAGAAGAAGACAAGTGTCAGGCAGCTCTTCTCACAACAAGGGGAGCTGTTGGACACTATGTATATAGACTAATTTCTAGTAACCCACAACTCACATGGAAGGAATATTACGGATTGGTTTTAGACCCCGACGCACGGTTAGTCGAATTAGTGAACATTAAGCAGGGTAGAACGGAGGGGTGCAGGACTACATGCAGAGAGTAGTACGCCTAGCGGAGGGCGCATATGTTGGGGTTGACGGGAGGAATGAAGTTGTGACAAAACAAGTTCTAGGATTTTTCATAAAAGGTCTAAGGGATCGGGAAATAAAGATGGCAGTTATGAAGGATGAGCCACAAACACTAGAGGCTGCCTATCAGAAAGCGTTATCTGAGTTGAGATGGAAAATTCGACTCGATGCAAACTCTGAATACGAAGAGGAGCCTATGGAAATTTGTCACTCTCGGAGACGGGTACCGATAGAAGCCGTAAGCCCCGCTGAATCTAATACTAGTAATAATAATAATAATAATAGGAATAAGAACAATAGAAAAGTTGGGACTCGTGAGCGGGAGAGGAACGGGAGCGTTGTTAGGTGTTGGAATTGTGGGAAAGAAGGCCACATAGCGAAATTTTGTAGACGCGCCCCGGTAAACGGCAGTGGTCCGTTCGTGCGACGCCCAACGAACGAAACAAGACGGTACCAACGCACATAGTTGGTAATATGGGCGCGCCAAATTACATCTTTATTAGAATAGAACGTAGACCTTATAGGGCATTGGTAGATACGGGAGCAGAGGTATCGGTTATAAGCTGTAGGGTATTTAAAAAATTGCGACTGGGACTTGAACTGCAAAAGAGGGACATTAAACTTCGAACTGCGAATGGATCCCCGTTATACGTTGAAGGCCTTTGTCGTCTACAGGTCCAGATAGGAAGTAAGTCCATACCCCATGATTTTTTAGTCGTGAAAAATCTCAATAGAAATGTTATACTTGGCCGAGATTGGCTGATGCAGAACGGGGTGAGAATGTATTTCGATTTGGGGGCATTGAAGATTGGTGAAGAATACGTGGCATTAGAGGAGGATGTTCATATTTCCTCTATTGTTAGGTTAGCTCAAAAAGTAACATTAAGACCTCAACACCTGCATGCTTGTCTGGGATTAACCAGGCTGAGAAATGGACGTGGCAAAGAATATGAAATCGAACAGCTGAGTAGTGGATATGTTAGCAACTTATGTGGTATATCAGTAGCCAACGCAGTTGTAAAAATGCCAAAGTCTCGTAAGTTTCAGTTGCTGATAATGAATAACACTAACCAGACAATCACTTTGAGACGGGGGTGTCCGCTGGCTAAACTGGAAAGGGCAGGTAATATTACTGAAATTACTATGCCCGATAAACAAAATAATAAAAGTCCTGATGTAGATTTGGAACAGGTACATGTACCGGAGGAATTCAAGCCTGAAATTAACAAATTGCTAAAAAGAAATAGGGACATGTTCGTTAGTGACGACAAAAACCTGGGCAGAACAGATACTGTGGAGATGCGTATCGATACTGGAACGCATGAGCCCATAAGAAAACGCCCATATCGCACACCCCTCAAACAAAGAAAGACAATGGATTCAGCAATCGACGAAATGATGCAGGCAGATGTAATTGAGAGATCCAATAGCCCGTGGGGTTTTCCAGTAGTTTTAGTAGAGAAGAAAGACGGTGGTAAGAGATTTTGTGTAGACTTTAGAGCACTTAATAAGATTACAAAGAAATATGCTCGACCTCTTCCTGTCATCGATGATATACCGGCATCACTTGGTTCGGCAAGGTACTTTTCGAAGCTTGATTTAAAATCAGGGTACTGGCAAGTTAATCTTCATGATGATGACAAAGAAAAAAGTGCATTCACCTGCCACAAGGGTCTGTTTCATTTTAATGTTATGCCATTTGGACTTGCAAACGCACCCGGCATCTTCCAGGAATTAATGTCAGTTGTTTTACAGGGACAGGAAGATTTTGCTCTGGCATATTTAGATGATATTCTGATATTTTCAAATACGGTGGAAGATCATTTAAGACATATAGACACAGTCTTGAGTAGTCTACGTAAGCACAACCTTAAACTGAAGCCAGCTAAGTGTGAGTTCTTTAAGAAAGAGACCCAATACCTGGGGTTCAAGATAAGTGAAGAGGGAATACAACCAGACCTCAATAAAGTCAAGGCTATAAAGTCAGTTTCTACTCCAACCACTGTTAGGCAAGTAAGAGCTTTTATTGGGATGACCTCATACTATCGCCGCTTTATTAGAAATTTCTCTGATATAGCCGAACCGCTGGTCAATTTGACAAGGAAATATGCACGATTCCAATGGGACGATGCTTGCCAAACCGCTTTCGATACACTAAAAACGAAGCTCGCGGAGATGATAACACTAGCTTATCCCAACCCAAATAAGGCGTATAGGTTATATACTGACGCATCCGATCAATCGATTGGCGCATGCCTATCCCAGGTGGTGTACGATAAGGAAAATAGGAAGGATGTAGAAAAACCAATTTATTTATTGTCCCATAAATTAAGTGACACACAAACGAGGTGGTCAACTATAGAGAAAGAGGCTTATGCCATACACTATGCTCTTCAAAAACTGAATCACTACCTGCATGGCGCAACATTCACAATATACACTGATCATAGGCCCCTGGAGCACTTACTTAACTCGCCCATACTAAATAAGAAGATACAGACTTGGGCTCTGAGCATGTCTGGCTACAATTGCAGCATACAGTATCTTAAGGGTAAGGATAATGTTTGCGCGGATCTCTTATCACGCGCTGTTGATGTGAACGAAGACCATATTGCTTCTCCAGTAGATATAGATGATAGAAATTACTTGGTTAGTGTTATAAACTCCAACCCAATGGAGCCGGAAAAATTAGCAGCCCATAAAAATGTCGGAAATTCATCAGAGGCACCCGAACGGCCCACATTGAAAGGAATAGACATAATCAGGGAGCAAGAATCAGACAAAAACATCTTAGACCTGAAGATTAGATTACGAAATGGTAGGGCTACCAAAGCAGAACAGAAGAGATATATAGTAATGGATGAGGTGGTGTACTATTTGTCTCAACCTGATGATGAACCCCTCATCAGGCTGTATGTACCATCTCACCTTAGAAAAATGGTGCTAGTTCAATACCATGATGACAGTGGCCATATGGGGGTGGATAAGACATTCCAATCAATAAAACAAAAGTATTTCTGGCCTTGTTTACTTAGAGAAATGTATCCCGTGTCAGACAAGAAACCTAAAGAAGCAGCAACCCCACATACAGGAATGTGACTTCCCTCCTTTTCCTTTCGCAAAGGTTGCTTTAGATGTCTCAGGACCCTACCCAAAGACCCATTCAGGTAACCAATACATAGTTACATTCATAGATATGTACAGTGGTTGGCCGGAGGCATTTGCGGTTCCTAACAAGAAGGCAGAAACAGTGGTGCATATCTTAGTTGACGAAATTTTCCCCAGATTTGGGACACCACTTCAGCTTTTAACTGATAATGGGCCAGAAAATGTCAACAGGGTAATGAAAAAGACATTAGAAGACCTAAATATACACCATGTGACAACTTCATTTTATCACCCCCAGAGCAACGGTAAGGTTGAGAGGTTTCACAGAACAATGCATGATGTTCTAGCAAAAAAAATCGGCAACAACGAACAGTCGTGGGATATTTACATTAACCAAATGTTGGCGGCTATCCGGTTTCATGTGAGCGAAACCACTAAGTTTTCACCGTATTACTTGCTCTACAACAGGGATGTTATTTTGCCCTTGGACAATATACTGAGGCCTCGTCGCATATATTATGGTGATGAGCATCACCAAATTGCACTACAGGAAATGCATCGTAGCTTCACTTTAGTTAGGAATAATATAAGAAAAGCGAGGAGAGCCGCGATGGATAAGTCGCGTGGTAAGACGAAAAATACAACTTTTGAGGTTGGTGATTTGGTGTACTATAAGAATCACCAAAAGAAAGGGAAGTTAGATGTGCGCTGGCGGCCATATTATGTGATCGTTGAAAAGACTGGCCCGGTCTCTTATAGAATTAGAGATCAGTTAACCGGCTCAGTCATTAAGACGCATGCTGAGCATCTTCGGGCAGCGTCCATTGATGAATGGAAAATCCCTACTTCCGATAGGCCGTTACGAAAGATTGTATTGGCTGCTCCAGTAGAATCCAGTGATTCGGATGACGAATCCGGAGCGGAACAGACCGACTTTCCAGTGCACAAAAATCGACACCAACGTGTGGAATCAGACGATGAGTCTGATGTTCCATTAATGGAGCGTCGCATCATGACGCGACGTAAAATGGCGAATAAAAACGTGTCAACTATTGATAGTGATGATAGAATTGGTGGTATAAATAATGTTTCATCCACGTTCGAGAATGATTGCTCAAAGTGCGAAAAGTCTGGATCTACTCATGTAGATCAGGGTTTTTCTAGGGAATCACCTAGCAGCGAAGATGCCCAAATGAGGCAAACGTCTGTTGGGGCAAAAAGCACGGATAGACCTGCAGATTCCACAGTTGATCGGAACAAAAAGAAAGAACAACTGAAAAGTCTTGTAGACTTATTGGCTGATATGCTATAGGATTGGGAAATAAAGCAGTGGGAGGATTAACGATAGTTTAAGTGAAATAGTTAGGTCAACTTCCTTATAGCAAAACATGCGGAAGATACAAACTAAGGAATTACGAGTCACGGGTCCATTTTTTTAGACTAAATTAAGATAGATGAAAACTCTAATCCTCCACAAGTAAATTGCATGCGGATTAACGTTGGAATCAGGGTAATTTTCTTCGTTTTCTATTGAACATTTCTCGGTCAGACTATGAATGATATGTACTGCAGATAATGGCAGTTTTTCTGTGTTCAAACATAGTATGTTTGAAATTAAATTAAATTAAATGAAGTTACATGTGTAACAATAAACTCGAGCGGAAACACGCATGGTGTTGGTCAAAGGTCATTTACTCGATGTCAGTTTAGAAACTGGGGCGCGGTTACCGCCTATGATCATATGGTCGTGCATCGAGGCGTCTACGCGTATGGACAGAGTCGAGAAAGGAAACGAACATTGAAAGTTACAGAAACTTAAAAAAAAAAAAAAAAAAAAAGAACAATGAAACATCGAGCTGGGAGAACATTATCCTCTGTATAAGTCCCAAGTAATTCTATCATCACTTTTGTGGCAGTCTCACTCATTTTGGCTTCCAACACTGCATCATGAAGCATACGCAAGAGATTCTGTGTTTTTTGTACAGGAAAATTCCACAATGGACACGAACATTGTTGGGTTGCCGATGTAGGCTCCCCCATATATTTTTTTTTTTGTTGTCTTGTTTATTTCGGCGTGCACATGTTTTGTACAATTGTCGGGCTTGTGTGGCATTGTGGGGGTGTGAGGGTGTTGCGCTTAAAATGTTCTTAGGTGAACATTTTGGAAAATGGGAGGGCGAGGAGTGTAATATAACAATCTGGCCCCACCCGAGGAAGTGATGCAAGCGATGTTGTTTCCCGTCGGTGAAGGGGGCGGCGAAGCGACAAGACAGGTGTTTGTGAAATACATCCTGTCGAGGCCGGAGCGGATGTCATTTGACCTTATTTCCGACAGCGGCGGAAATGGCTACAGAGGCAAACAGATCAGGTGTCTCTTAGAATTACGTGGCGTTGCGTGGGCGAGGCAAAACCGGAAGGAAAGTCCCGGTTCTAGAAGACTATATAAAGACCTCGACACACGGATTCGCCAGCAGAGAACGGCCAGTGGAAGCAGAGAAACACCACGGCAAGAATACACTCCCGTCAACCCATTCTATGTGCCTCTCACCCTTCTGTTCTCTATTCCACACGGTTCGTCGTCATTAATAAAAATATAACCTTATATTTTTATATATGCGTGTTTGTTGTTTTGTCGTCGTACGGCGATATATAACAGTATGACATAGCATTTCTGTAACAGTCAGTTAAGTGCCATACGTGAAACACGCTTGGGCGATCATGTCTCGAAAAGAGACATGACTGACTGGGCAGAAGATTATCCCGCAGTAGGTTGCCATTGCTTTCTGCGGTAGACTGGTTTCCGACCAAGGCTATAGAACCCAATCTCTCCTGTTATTTAACCCATAACTGGAAGGAAGAGACGGATTAATACCTTTCCCAAGGGTATTTGCGCGTAAGTGAATGCAAGGAATTCAACTGGAATTCGAACTCGGCTCCCCGATTTCTCGTTCCTAGCCGATATCCACTGCGCCACAACGCACATACAGTATTTCTGTATATTAAGCTTTAATTCTAATAATCTCTTTCCTTTTAAATTTCTTCAATTCTTTGTTTCTGATGCTTCCGTATGATTTAACTTAAAAAATGGTTCCTTATTCTGAGCGAACAACTGCTTTCGATATTATATTATCCATTTTTTGCTACTCTCAAACATGATGAATCTGTTGTTTTGTTGCTCGTTTTGTCCACCTAATCATGTTTTAAGAATGTATGATTATAAAACAGAATCTTGAGGAAATAGGTTTTCAGTGAAGGAGAATGTTACAAATGCAAAAGAAAAAAAAAATTCATTTGTTAAACTTGACTGGTTAACAATTAATGAGGTGGAAGAGAAAATAGTTGCGTGTGAGCTACAAATCTGAAAATGGCTAAATGGGATGAGCTATTTTCTATTCTACTATATTTATCATTTCTACTTTCATTAGTTTTGCATGTTTAAACGATTCAGAACAGTTTATGCTCGCGTTGTTTTTTCTTCCTAAATTGATATACAAGCGTGACATTAAAATAAGAAATTGAGTTTGAATATATAATGAAAAACAGAACATTGGAAAACATAAAAAATAAAAGAGAACAAAAGAAATAGAAAGATATTTCACTGAAAATTGCAGGCAGTGAAAGATAAAAAAAGAAAAATTGAAGAAAGAAAGAAAGAAAGGTATTGGAAAATATATTAGGAAAGAAAAACCAATTTTATACAAAGAAAGAAGAATGGCATCAATAAAGAAAGAAAGCGATTTCAGTGTGAATTGTAGTTAAACAAATATAAGAAAATTGAAATATAAAGATAAGATAGACAGATATTCGAAGATAATTGGAAAAACAAAAAACGAAAAATTACCTTAAAAAGAAAAATTATAAAAAAAAACGAAATTCAAGTCAGTAATTTCAATGGGAACTGCAGATAACCAAAAATAAAACAATTAAAAAATGGAAGCAAGAAAGAAAGAAAAAATAAAGAACGATTACCAAGGAACAAAAAAGAAAAATTTTCTAAAATAGAAAGATGGTAAAAAACAGTTTTAGTTGGTTGTATTCACAAAGAAAGAAATAAAGAAAGAAAAATGAAAGAAAGAAAGAAAAAAGAAAGATGAATTACAATTGAAAAAGACAAGCTTTAGTTAGAAAACTAGAAAAAAGATGGTAAAAAAGAAATCAGTTGGAATTGGATGTAGTTACAAATAGTGAATGAAAAATAAAAAAAGAAAGATAATTTAGGAAAGTCAAATTTTCTAAATAGAAGAAAAAATGTAAAAACCAGTTAGAATTGGAATTCACAAAGAAAGAAAGAAAACGAAAGAAAGAAAACGAAAGAGAGAAAGAAAGAAAACGAAAGAAAGAAAGAAAACGAAAGAGAGAAACAAAGAAAGAACGAAAAAAGTGAAAGAAAGAAAGAACAAAACACGAAAGAAAGAAAGAAAACGAAAGAAAGAAAAAAACGAAAGAAAGAAAGAAAGAAAGAAAACGAAAGAAAGAAAAAACGAAAGAAAGAAAGAAAGAAAACGAAAGAAAGAAAGAAAGAAAGAAAGAAAAAGAAAGAAAGAAAGAAAGAAAACGAAAGAAAGAATATTATTCAAAGAAGAATTCGTAACGAAGAAGACAAATTTTCTAAAGAGAAGAAAAGTGGTAAAATCATTTGAAATTCCATTTAGCTAGAAATATTGAATAAAAAAATAGAAAGAAAGTAATAATAAAAATAAATGAATAAAGAACGAATGAAAAAGAAAGAAATATAAATAAAGAAAAGAAGAAGAAAGAAATATAAATAAAGAAAAGAAGAAGAAAGAAAGAAATATAAATAAAGAAAAGAAGAAGAAAGAAAGAAATATATTCGTCGAGTAAAAAATGAAGACTAAAAAAAAGGACAAAAACAATATCATTAGAATAAAACGTAGTCAAAAAGATAATTGACATGAATAACGATCAAGGAGAAAATAAAGACCAAATTCGAAGATAACATTAAACTGTGTGTATCTTTGAAATACTTGAGAGGAAAATTAACAGAAAAAGTAAACTGACCCTACATTGTGTTTCACGGTGAAAAATCTCAGAGAAAAGAAACACATATATTAGCAAAATAAAATAAAGCATATTACTTAACAGAAAATGAAAATAAATTACCATAAATGAATCAGGAAAATAATCGCAATATCGCGCGATGGCACATTTTATTTACTAGTCGAACTGATATATCCCGAAAAGGAATACAGTATAAATTGGTCAGGTGAAAGATGGAACAATTAACAATCATACATATAAAAGCAAGCCACGTGTTGGAGCGGAATCGACTATCGAATAGTGAATGCCTTCGTCTAAGACCTTTTGTATTTACTAGCCATCCCACGCAAGGCCAGATGTGACACATGGTCATTTTATAGTGGGTATTCCCGGCCACATAGCCAGGCCAAAAAATATCTGTCTATTTTTCCCCAGTCGTGGTTCTACCCTTCGGCGGAACTGGGTTTGTGCTCTCTGCTCGGAAGCAGAGAGCGCCCTCTACCCGAAGGCAGAGCGCTGACAGTGTCATAGAAAAGTCAGGCGAATGCCTAAGACCTTTTTTCTCGTTGTACAGCTCGTTACCGTCTTTTATAAAGTAGAGCATTCTATTCCCGGGGATAGCATGATGTTCTGCTATAACACCTTCTCCCGAGCTAAATTCTTCCTACGATCTGGACATAGCCGTTTAGTCCTTTTCCTTTTTCTGTTACTTCTTTTCCTGTCAGTCCCTGTGTCTTTACTTTTAGGAGAATTAGTAGTTCTATGTTACCTCCATAGATACTTCATTGTTAGTGAGTGGCAGGATGTTCCACTACAACATGAACAATGTACGCCGAAGTGTAAATTTGTACGCCAAGATGATCATCTTCTCTCTTTTTGACAAAAACGAATCATGCAGAGCAAACAGGAATTGCAAGCTATTCATCATCTGAACAAAAATAAAAGCATCCTGTTATACAGAGAATGTATTTTTAGGTTCACAGCATACAGCGAAAAGAAAAAGACATGATCTCTTACAGAAGGTAGCAAGGGAAAGTGAGAAGAAAGAACGATTGGCTGGGAAGTGTTCTAACCGGAGACGGAAAGTGTGACACAGAGATCCAAAGGCGAATTGCCATGGCGAAGGACGCGTTCCAGAAGCTGAGTAAATTATTAAGGCACAGGAATCCTTCACTAGAAACAAAGAAGAGAGTACTAGATTACTATGTGATGTCAGTTCTTCAATATGGCAGTGAATGTTGGACAATATTAACAGAGATAAAAGGAAATCTTGAAGCAGCTGAAATGTGGTTCTATGGAAGATGCCGCAGATATCGTGGACTGAGCATGTAAGCAATGACGGGGTGTTGAAAAGAATAAAAACGAAAAGGAAATTAATGTTGAACATCAGGAAGAGACGACTGAAGTTCCTGGGACATGCAAAGATGAAGGGGCGCTTGGAGAACCTGATACTAACAGGCTGATAGAAGGGAAAAGAGACAGAGGAAAGCAGCGGATAACATATTTGAACTGCCTGAGCAGGTGGATGACAGAACGGGGGCTGCGAGACGTTACAGGAGAAATCGTGCGAAGAGCCACAAATGATAGGGAGACATGGAAGGCCATGATCGCCTACGTTCTGAAAAGAAAAGGCACATAGAAGATAATTCAAGAAGAAGAATGTATGGTTATCAGCAAAAAAAGGTCCCCAATATGTCAACTAGAAGTTACGGATATTAAAATCAAACGAGTGTATAAAGTTAAATTTTTGGGAAGTGTTCTGACAGAACACGGAAAGTGTGACACTGAGATCCAAATGTGCTTTGGCATGACCAAGGACGCGTTTCAAAAGCTAAATAGAGTAATGGGAGACAGGAAGATTTCGGTGGAAAAATGGAATAAAGCACTTGACTGGTATGTGCTACCTGTCCTCTTATATATCAGTGAATGCTGAACAATCCCCTCAAAGATGAAGGAGAGACTAGCGGAAACAAAAAAGTGGTTCTAAAAAAGGATGCTGAGCATACCTCGAACCGAAGAAGCGAGCAACGCCGAGGTTTTAGAGAGGACGCGAGCGAAAAGGAAACTCATAATTGGCTTCAGGAAGAGACAACTGAGGTGTCTGGCACACATATCTAGATGACTTGAAGAATCTGATACTCACAGGACGGAGAGATGTAACGAGAGACAGGAGAAAGCTTTGCGAGATATGCTTAATGGGCATGAGCTAGTGGATAGTGGGGTTTGCGAGCAAGTGGAAGTCGATGATCCCCTACGATTGTCAGAAAATGATGATAGAAAGTGAGCAATCAGGGAACAATATAATTTTGTCTGATAATTTAATATTTATTTAAGCATATGATATGTCTCGCCTATTTTACATAGGTAGTTAGATGAAATAGCGTATGCCAGAAGAAAATGATCTTCAATTTTTTATATCTCTGACATGAATAGCATATAGAAATTCACTAAATATTGTTACATTCGTATTGAACATTGACATCATATGACGAAGAAGCACGCAAAAGGAAGTATTTCCCTCTTCAGAAATTTTATTAGGTTATTTTTCCACGAAAAATGAAACATGCCTCGGGTCTACGCAAAATGACGGTAAAGATGCTCATTAAATTTTTGAATAGTGAAACTTTATGTCATTTGTAAAGAAGGGTGAATGAAGAATAGACTTGTGAATTGGATAAAATACGAAGAATGAAAAAAAATGAATTAAAAAAATGAGTTCTGAAGAAAAAAATGTTTGTGTAAGAATACGATGCATGTTCAGAATAGAATACAACCATTGTAACCATCAAGAGGACTGTTTGAGATATGTCCACATAATTTCGTCAGCAATGGAAAAAAAGGCTTATATGAAATAGAAGAAACGGTTGAGGCGTTTTCTTGTGGTAGTGATATCCAACGGTCATCATGGGGACAGAATTTAAAAACTTGCAGCAAATATATGAAAGGACAAAAATAACCTCTCGCCTCAGTCATAAGATTATTTTACTTTGTTCTTGTCTATTTCTCAAAATGTATTTTCAGTTCTAACTTCACTATTTCATTTCTAACATTCACTGTTTTCTGCTAAATATGCATAGTTTCGTGATCACATATATAGAGAAAAATACATAGATAGATAATTATACATAAATTCCCATATATATATATATATATATATATATATATATATATATATACGAGTGAAAAAAAGAAGAAAAAAAATTTTATAACGTCCAAAACATTAATTTAAAATAGTGCTCGATATATATAGAGCATATATGTAGAGCTGTGAATATTGATTAAAATTATATTTTAGAACATGTACAAAATTTTTTAAACATATCCACTACAAATCGTACATTTGCTTCGACATTGAAACTACAATGTCTCTTCAGGTGGTGTGGAGAGGAATGGAAAGCCTCTTTTCTTATATTTGGTGAGTTGTGTGTGGGATGTTGATGGGGATTAGTCATAAGGGAATAAGTCTTGTGGATTGTCCGTTTGAATTTTTAAGAAAGTGGTGTGGGTAGTGGAATTAGTTGATTAATGAGTGTTTGGGAGTTTTGTAGACAGATTTAACATTAGCAGATAGAATGTAATGTTTTATTATCTTGCGACTAGATTGTATCACTTCTAATCACTCACCATCCATTATCAAGCACATCCTGTCATCAGTGGAATGCTGCATTAACATACACTCATCTGATAAAGAAATATTTGATAAACACAATTTAGTATTATATATATATATATATATATATATATATATATATATATATATATATATATAATGAACTATCACGTCGGATTTGACGTATGAGGATCGGGCAGTTTAATTGTTTCAGTTTCGAAACCAAGGTAAACCACGAGAAGACCCACACAAGTGATTTGGTTTATATATATATATATATATATGTGTGTGTGTGTGTGTGTGTGTGTGTGTGTGTGTGTGTGTGTGTGTGTGTTTTTGTGTGTATGCGTGTGTGTTCTGATTGATTAGTTTTCTACGATTTATCAACCTTTTGGCCGACATTTAAGACAGGTTGGCTGGTATTTAAAGGCATAATATTCTTTTAGACAGTATTTTTTTTTTCGTTGGAGATTATATTTTTTATTGATACAAATATTACTGTTTAACCCTTAGCTAAGAAAAAGAGGTGGGTTCTTGACTTTCCCAAGGCTATTTACATGTATCTGAATAGAACGAATCCAACGGAAATTTACAATTTCGTGCTATTATCCATTAAACCACTCACACATCCAAGCGTACAGCACCTGGTGTTCGCAAACTGACATCCATCTATGCATTTCGTGTTGGAGAGAGAGAGAGAGAGAGAGAGAGAAAGATAAAGAGAGAGAGAGAGAGTGTGTGTGTGTGTGTGTGTGTGTGTGTGTGTGTGTGTGTGTGTGTGTGTGTGTGCGAAATTTAATTTACTACTATTCTTAATTAAATGTAATTTCTCATCACAGTGTATTCTGTCATGGCTCTCAACAGTTTCCTTTGTTAAGTCTTATATGGGAAATGTGTGGAATGGTTTCTCTTTACTTTCTGTATTTTTATTTTTATTCAGAGTTAATCTACACCGGCAAAGGTTGCCTCCAATGCACAGGGAACAAATCTGTTCTACTATAAAACCTAACGATAGACGTTTAATAAAGTTCGATCTAAGTTACTCGTCAACTACTGCTGTAGCATAGTATTGAAAACCACTTACAGTTGGTTTGTTCTAGTGACTTGACCCAAAGACTTGTGAGTTCAGTACCAGGCTACAGCAAAAAGTAACTTAGAAAGCCAGGTTAGAATGAATTAACTCATGACTACCAAAAAAGGCTTCGCAGAAGGAATGAGAATGATATACCCAAGTGAATGTAATAAAGGGTTCGGTTTGAAATTTTTAGCACCTGAAGAAGGCTGGAGCGTACAAAGGCCGAAACGTCGTACAAATATTACAAATTAGACAATAGTCTAAACAACATAAATTGTGTAAATACTACCTCACTTTGATATATAGACAAATATTAGCAGAAAATTTTCCTGCAGTATTTTGGCATTATTTTCTGTAGTAGATTCATTGCCAACTAAATTATTGTATTCATTTCGTACTGCTATTTACTCTATAGCTGGAGGGAGAAGAAATGGATTAAACCTTTCCAAAAGATATTTGCCCGTAAGTGAATGCAACGAATTCAACTAGAATTCGAAATTGGCTCTTTCATTTCTTGTTTCGGGCCGATGTCGACAATGCTCTTTCAATAATCATAGACCCACTCTTTTTCCTGCTAAAACAATCTTCTAAAAAGTTCGAAAAGGAAAATAAAATAAGTGAAAATGCATCCACCGACAGAAAGTTTTTTCTACTTTATTGAACAGTTTTAGTCGATTAGCACGCAAATGGTATGTGGTGGGCACGAAAGCGAATGGATGGGAACAGGCGAAAGAAAATGCGGCAAGATAATGAAAGGTCGTTACAATGGACAGGGACGCATCAAGCATGTTGGTGAATTGGACGTCATTCGAAGTATAAAAAATAAAATAAAACTGAAAACGAGGCGGTACGTTTGCCGAAGGAAGGCCATCAATTATTTGACCAACAAATGCATTGCTATAGGCAAGGAATGGGAAGGGAGACTGATAAGAAAGTTAAAAGAAAATAAGATATCTTTCTTAAATCATTACGAAAGCACTCTCTCCCTCTGGTAGAATCATTTTACGGACAACCCGGATAAAAACTAAATCACTCACTGCGCATGTCAGACGGCGTTATTTAGAGTGGAACTCTGGCCAATAGCCTGAAGCTTTTCTGAAACCACAGCATTATAAATCTAAATTCCTGCTGACAAAAAGCCTCGATCTGATCAGTAAATATATATTTGATTTTTATCTCTGTGATTAAAGTGGATAATATGTTTTGCTCGACATTTAGACTAACAGCGTAAGTTGCATTTCTTATTTCTTATTTATTTATATATATATATATTTCTTCATGACATTCTAGATTTATTTGACCTATAATTATCATATTTAGACATTTCTTCACGCACGCACACGCACACACATACACACACACACATATATATATGTATATATATGTGTGTGAGAAATTATTAAACGCTGAAAACTGAAAATAGCACGAAATCTTAATACGTTATACCGCATTTAGTATAGAAAATAAAGGAATTGTAAATTTGAACACAGAAACGGCTGTGGTAAGTGGAGACTAAGCTAACACTGCACAATCTTATATTTACAATAATATTCACCCTTTATAAGATCCATGTGTCATTCGAGATTAATGAATCCAGATTAAGCGGTATGAAACAGTTTATGTGGATACTTGGGGAACATAAGGATTAACTCTAAATCACTACTTTAACCTAATGAAATCTAGCACTAACTGTTATATTTCTCAAATATAAAATAACTTTGTGTTGTGTTGGCCTAATCTTCACTCACCGTAGACTTTTCTATGTTTAAATTTACAATGTGTTTACCTACTGTAATAAATTTGTTATAACTGATTAAGATTTTGTTGTATTTTCAGTAGTTAGCGTTTAACAAGTTCTCGAGGATGAAGAAAGTATTATACTTTCATTACGACTGAGCTCTCTAGAGAAAAATAAATAAAAACTTACCACTTCCACAATATATGCATTAATCTCTAGCAATGAATTGTTTTCTTTCGGCAATTTCTTTTTCTATATACGCCGCTTATATAGAACACGTTCAGATTTCCCTTCTCTGATTCCATAAGCCTAAGACTTAGTGGTTCGCGACTCCGACTGACACCCAATCGTTCATTTTTCGATCCTGGCCAGAAGCAAGTAGATTCCTAGCCACACTGATGAGCTATGATACAACGAAACAGACAACTTGTATGTGATGACGACCACACACACACACACACACACACACACACACACACACACACATATATATATATATATATATATATATATATATATATATATATAAACTTATTTATAAATGGAACTTTGTCTGTGTGTGCGTGTGTCTGTGTATCCGTTACCAAAAGACTCCGAAACGGCTGAACCGATTTCCTTGGAAATTTACACAGTTGTACTATAAGCATTTACGAATGTTCTTAGCTAGATTTTGTGTCGGTGTACCCTCGATAAATATCGAAAATCGAAAAAAATAGGGTTATCGAAGGAGTGGTCCAATTTTAATCAAATGTGATACACTCATAGGCAAAGATATAAGAAACGATATTCAGAAGTTTCAAGGTTGCAGTTCTTACAATAGTGCAGAAAATCGATAATATATATATATATATATATATATATATATAAGGCAAGAAACCTGGTCAAAATCAGTTTTTCAACCCTTTTATTTTAGTTTTTGTTTCGGGTTTGGCTCTAATTAGGTATAATTGTAGTTCTCAGCCTCAGCCATGATACCATTTACTCAGAGGACTTATTTAGCCTTCAAAATTCAGTTTATGATGAAAAAACTTATTTGATATCAATACCAGGAAATCAAAATTCGCCTTACATCCATTCATTTTTCTTGCAGTCTACGGTTTCGCTTTAACTAGAAACAACTATTGCTTTTTTAGTCTTTCGTGCCAATGTCCAAAGAGTCTGAGCTTCATGACCATTGATTAGTTTTAAAGCTTTCATTACACCCAAGCAACACCGAGCTATACCGCTAGTATATATATATATATATATATATATATATATATATATATATATATAAAGTTTATATCTTTAATAGGGCAGATTCATGCTAACTTCGAAGACGACATGATCATGTTCTTCTAAAGACATAGATTCTTTGTAACTATCAATGCTCTAGCTACACTTCGATATAGAGCACTTTATGATAGGAAGGTTGCTTGCCAGAATGCATTTTATCAGCAATAATCACTGAAAAATTTCAACCCTAGCGCTAAATACTGTAACAATTAAACCACACGCACACACACACACACACACACACACACACACACACACACACACATATATATATATATATATATATATATATATATACTAGGCACTCCTTACATCTGGTCTTGTATCAAAACTAAGCTACGCTTGGAAGATTTTCATGCAGTGTCATTATTAAATGAAGTTCTTTCACACAGTTGGAGAAACACACACTCACACACACCCACAAATATATACATATTGTTAAATATAACAGACAATGAATGTCTGTTATGTATAATCATGAGCTGTTCTAAACATCGTATTTTGGTTTAATGTGAGGCGAAAGCAAAATAAATAAAATATCAAAATTTTGTACAAATTTTGTATTTATTTTCACCTGAAATTAAAGCCAAAATTCGGCTCATGATTAAACATAATAAACTTTCATTGTCTGTTATATTTGACAATATATGTTTAAAAAATTATCTGCTGCCTCAAACAAGAAAAAATTATGTATACATAATACATAATTTTTTCTTGTTTGAGCATGAATTAATTTTTTAAACATGGTAGATTTGTATATATGCAGGATGGAAAGAACGTCCTGGATCCACACAGTGACCCAACCTTTTTAGCAGTGGATTTAGGTATGGATTCCATTTGAGATCAGAAGAGAGGGTAAGACCGAGGAGGCACAGTGTATTGCACTCAGGGAGAATCACTTGGTCCATGCTTATCGGAGGCATGAGAAGTTGCCTGTGATGGTTGACAGACAACAGCTTGGTCTTGGACGCATTGAAGTTGACAAGCCACTTCTTGCCCCAATTCACAACAGAGTGTAGATCCCGTTCAAGGTCAGTAGCGAGATTATGTCTGTCCGCAATGCCAGGTTTCTTACTGGTGCGGGAGTATATTGTGGTGTCACCTGCGTAGATGCCTACTTGGGACTTGATCTCCTCTGGGAGGTCGTTGATGAAAGGAAGAGCGTCGGGCCCAGGATAGAGCCCTGGGGGACACCGGCATTCGTGCTGTAGGATGAAGACGCATGCCCATTCAATACGACCTTCATTTTGCGGTTGTTTAAAAAGGACTGGATTAGGTCAAGCAGGCGTCCGGTAATGCCGTAACCCTGTAGCTTGCAAAGGAGTCCAGAGTGCCAGAACCTGTCAAAAGCCTTGGAGATGTCGAGAGCAACTGCACGAGCCTCGCCTGACTCATCGAGGGTCCGGAGCATGTACTCCGTAAAGGTTGTTAGCATATCGGCAGTGGACCTGGCAAAGCAGATGCCATATCGCTTGTCAGAGAAGAGTTATATATATATATATATATATATATATATCCAGATGAAGAGAAAAAACGGTTTTAGATTCCCGAATTCTCCGGCATTTACTGTTTGTAAAATAGTGCTTAATATAACATAGCATGAAGAGCATTATAAAATTAAATGTGTTTTTATTTAAAAGGAATTTAATTTACATTGCGACACGTGAATGTCTATGTTTCGAGTTTTAGAATTTTTTATCCAGTCATCAGCCATGGTAAATCATTTTCACCATAGTTATAGGACATTGCCTGACGACGAGATAAAAAAAATTCTAAATCTCGAGACACAAAAATTTACGTGATGCAATGTAAATTAAAATTAATTTAAAATGATAACAAATTTAATATATATATATATATATATATTCTGTATCAAAGAATACAGCCGATTTTTCAAAGGCCAGTCTATGAATTCCATGTTTCATACATCTTCACACGCTCACACACACACACACACACAAACAACAAAAACATACGCACATACGTTTATATATATATTAGGTATGGAAATTTAGAAAGATAAGTATTCACCTCTTCTCATTAAATTATACATTCACAGAATGAAATATGTCAAATTATTATATATCTATATTGTTTTGTATACTTACCATACACTAACCCACAAATGTACATATATATATATATATATATATCCGCACACAGATCTGTTTTGCTGTATCACAGCTCATCAGTACAGTTAGACTCCGATTGCTTTATAGTTTGCGTTGCATAAATTTTCATGAGGTCAAAATAAAAATAAAACTGGCAATTCATTGTAACAGATTTACGAAAATTTAACAAAAATTCCTCGAAATAGTGAAGAGTATTTCAGGTTCTTGTTGTATTTTTACAATTCTAACATAAGGTGCTACACACTGAGATGAAACTCGTAGATAAACAGATCCAAGTTCATGCTTCAATCCATTTTCTTCAGGTTTTCTCACACATTTCCATAAACAACAAAAACTCGTTGTTGTCAGTATGGAGAATAGTCTTTGTATAACAGGGCTTAAAACCTATATATAATAGCTCGGAAGCTAGCGTACACCGGTGTAAAGCTTCGTCATATTATTAATATTATGATGTATTTTTTAATTTGTTGTTTTTCTTCAAATATCACTTGATTTGCTTCAAATATCACTTGTTTTTGAGGGTATTTTCATTACCAGAAGTATATTAAAGAAAATTTCTAAGGCCAACTATTAATAAAATTTTGGAAGATATTGAATTTTTTACACAATGATTATTTTATTTACTAAAAAAAAATGATTATTTTGATTATTTTATTTACTTAAAAAAAAAAAAATTGTGAACATGTATTCAAGGGACACACATTTGGAATTGCGCCAAAAACAACCTTCGCTTGCTCATTACCTATTTTTATGTAGTTGGATTGCTTTCAGAAAATTAGTTTTACGGATTTGGGGTGCTAAACAATTTCTCTTCCTTTAAAATTGACATAAAGGATATACTGAATACGATAAATTTTATTGGAGACAATGAAAGAGATCACAAGACAATTGACGTACAAATTCATGTATAATTACATTACAGTGGGATAGTGATGAGAAAAAGAGAGAGCGTTGTGAAACTTGGCAAGATATATGATATAAATCATTGATTTTGGAAGCATTATAATCGATTAAGTAAAAAATAATTTTCAAATGACTTTTAAATAGTTTTATTCTGTAGAAATGTAACTTTTCTGTTATTTTGTATCCTTAATCTGTTCAGAATTCTGCTATTGTGGACATATTGACATTTTTATTGCGTATATTATTATCAATAAGTCACCGAAAACGTCATTTCGATCTATCTCCATATTTTCTTTGCGTTTTTCTCTATCTCCGTTCACTGTCTCTTCACACACACACACACACACACACACACACGTATACGCATACATACACACACACACACATATATATATATATATATATATGATTATTGAAATGTAGAAACAGAAGTTTTTATCTCTTCTCATTAAATTATACATACACAGAATGAAACATGTCAAATTATACTATATTTAACATACACCAAACCACATATATATATATATATATATATATATATATCATAAGGTGAGTTGGTTAAATTGTCTAAATGAAAATAACACTGACATTTCATTTTAACATATAGATATACGAAAATTGAAAAAAAATCTCGAAATAGTGAAGAGTAAATTTATTCAAAAAAATCGCCATTGGCTTCAAGCACGGTATCTAGCAGGTTGTACTGATTAGCATTCGCGCTAGAATCTTCGATTTGAGTGTCAATCTTAGGATAGGGCAAAGGGTTTGGAAAGAGTTGGAAGAGGTGGATCAGTTTAATTGCGATTAAAGAGGTGTTTGGAATGATCACGAATGATGGCGACCTTTTCCTTCTATTCACCTTTCCACAGAGTCTCATACTAAACACAAAAGCCTACATCCAGTGTCTTGAAAAAAGTGCTTTGCTGGGTAAAGAGTATTTCTGCTGGACGACCTGATATATGACAAAAAGAATCTGCACCATGCCACACAAGCAGGAGACCCAGTTATGGTTGTCACAAGATTTTCACCAACCACATCTTACATCTAGCTATCTATCTCCCTAAGCTGACACTCAGTTGATTATTATGTTTGGGGAACAGTTGAGCTAGAGACCAACAACGCTTGATGTAAAATCAAAGATGAGTTGAAGGCAAGGATAATGGCGGCATTCATCAACTTATAAAGGAGACCGTCCAGAAGATATCTTAATGTCGTCAGGAGGCCGTGAATGAAGCCAACAGCGAATTTTATCGAATAAACTTATTATTCAGTGTTTCAAGATATGTTTGCGTAATTTTATTTTATAACTCATTTAAAATGAAATACCAGTCTTATTTTCATTTTTGCGTAATTTAGACGATAATTCATCCATTGTACCATGTAGTCATCTGTTTTGCATGCATGTTTGCTTGAACAAGACTGAAAAGTTACTTTTCTTTGTTTTTTCTTTTTGTTCATTATAATTTCCTTGAATTGATGCAAGTGTTCATTTTCTGCTGAAAAACTGTTTTTAGATTTGTTGATTGCGTGCGCTTTCGTCTAACCTATTAACGATTTTTAATAATGTCTATTAAGTTTAAATAAGGGCATGTTTTTTGTTTCATTAATAATAACTGTTTTCATCACTTTTAAACGCAATTTACAGTTGTAGAGACGAATTAACTGTTGTTACCGAATATTTTTTTTATTATCCTCATGAAGTTCTTTGAAGAATATCATCCACTATGTTGAAAACGACTTTTTTTTCACTTCTAATTATTAATAATTACTACAAATACATCTAAATGGATATTAGATGCTCATGAGAAATGTTTGTAAGTGAGTATTTTGGGAGAGCAAAGTGTTGAATGATTTGTTTAGCAAACGACATTATATAATGATTGATTCGTTTTTTACGGTTTATCAACACTTTGCAGTTTATTTAAAGTCTGATTGTATTTTTTTTTTTAGAAATAACTGAGTATGAATACAATACAATGAAAGATGAAGCTCCCCAACGTGTTAATTAAATATGCAGGCACAGATCTTTTAAATGTTAGCAAAAAAGAACGTGAACATTTTGAGCGCCCACATATAAAAATTGAATGAAGAGTAAATGAAATGTTCATGTGTAGTTCTATTTTAATAAACTATCGCTACGATGCGCCATATTTTTCTTGCTTCACACACACACACACACACACACACACACACACACACACACACACACTCTATCTATCACTCTATCTATCTATCTATCTATCTATATATATATATATATATATATATATATATATATATATATGCATGTAGAAGGAATACCCTGGTCGCTATACGTAAATTTACATGGTATAAACAATATGGATGCCACCTAAAACAAGAGTATCCACTACGTATTACGATATGACATTTAAATTAATAAAAATATGCACATATCTTGAAATAATAAAGAGTGAATTTATTCAATAAAATTGCATCAACTACGTCGTTCCGACGACTTCAAAGTCTTCTCTTCTCTCTTCTCTGATTCTTTAATATTGCCATAATCCATATCTTCAGTACATCTTTGTTGCTACATTGAGTTTTTTGGACTAACGCTCAACAGTGCCATAAATAATAATAAAAGGTATTGAAGTATTAGAAGTTACGTGGCTAGATGTAAGGGTGTATGTAATCGCAGAAATTGTCTGACAATCATGACTGGGTCCTCCTTCTGTGGCATGGTGCAGATTTTTGTTGCCGGACAAAGGGCTTTCCACTAACTACCCTCTTGAAACCGGGCAGCGCTACATTGTCAAGATACTTTATATAGGCGTCTGTGTTAATCTGAGAGCCCTCATTAACTAAATGAAATTTATCTTTTCATCCCAAACAGCTTTCCGACCTCCGTGCCTTCGTAATCATCATTAGACTGATTCAACTCTTTTCGAATCCTATGCACTGTCCTAAGGTTCGTATTGAAGATACCGGCGTGAATGCCAAGCAGAGCAGCATAGAGTTTCAAAACTTTTAGTCGAGCAAATTGTGTCGATGCGCTTCTTTTTTCCCAAAGAGGTTTCCCAATAGCCCCTTCCGTTCTGTGCAGTAAAGAAAATTAAGAATAAGCAAAGCGCATGTGCATAATAAAAAAAATGTGAATCGAGTCGTCGGAAGATATTACGAGCGATGAAACTTCAGTAAGCTTTGAGCTTTCCATTGTTTAGTGCTGATTTTGAAGCGTTTCTCTGTCTCTGTCTCTCCGTCTGCATCTCTCTCTCTATATGTATATCTATCTCTGTCTCTCTTCCGATAATCCGGGCGTTAATCTTTTTACTTTACAGAGTTTGTAGGTATTTGCCTTTCTTTCTTTTTTCATTTCTTCTCAAGGATTTTTTTTATCTAAGTTGTCAGGTCGTCTGCCGTGTTGTCTGTTAATTGCAGCGATATCGCTGGTTTTTCATTAGTACACACACACACACACACACACACACACGTATATATATAGTAGCGACCATAATATGCATGATCAGCAATGGAATTTTTAACCGAATAAAGATTAGAGTGTAATGCATAAATTTTATACAAACTTAGAAAATTTGCATAATTGTTTTTTTTTTTTAAATAAAGATTAAATGGAACAAATGTAATACGCTACTGAACAAAAGTTAAAGAACGACCTTGTTAATACTTGATTGTGAACAAAGTATCAACAAAATTTAATATTTGGTAAACATCCACTTATTTTCAATGACTTCTCTGCAACGTCGACCACATGATCTAATTAATTTATTGCAAAAACTTTATTTGTCTTTCAATAACTTTTTCGGGTATCTTTTCTAAGCTCTTTCTCCAATTATCTTCCAAATATTTTCTATTGGATTCAGGCCAGGGCTCTGGGCTGGCCACTTCATTAGGGTGATTCATGCTTCTTCAAAAAAAAGTCATAACCTTCTTAGTCTTGTGGCAAGGTGCATTTTCCTGCATGAAAATAGGAGATTCATAAGGATTATGGTGTAATCTTGGCACCACATGCTGCTGAAGAAGCCTTTTGTAAATCTCAGTATTGATATTGCCATGTACGTGGATGAGAGGGCCAACTCCTGCAGATGAAATCATTCCCCACACCAACATACTGCCGCCACCAAACTTAATGGTTTTCTTGAAACATTGAGAAGACTGTCTTTCACCTATTCTAAGGCGTACGTAAGTTTTGCCCTCAGAACTAAATATAGTAAACTTGGACTCGTCACTGAAATGAACTGTATCTCATTGTGTGTCAGTCCAAACAACATGTTCTCTCGCATACTCCAGGCGTGCCATTTAGCTTTGCTTTGAAATGAGAGGCTTCGAAGCTGGAATACGGGCATGCAATCCTGCATTTTTTAACCTGGGAGCAACCGTTTTCCCGTGAGATCTTGTTATCTGTCTCTTAATTAAATTTACGGACAATTGATCTAGCAGTTTCAAAACGGTTTTTTGTAGATATTCTAACAATTCTTCGATCTCCTCCTTGCGAGGTTTTTGGAGGTCTGCCGGTTTTTGGTTTTGCATCTAACGTTTTATCAGTTTTATACCTGCTAATTACACGATGAATCACACTTTTAGGCCTATAAACAATACAGACATTTCTGAAATTGCCTTTTTCTTGATAGTTAGCGATAATGTGTTTTTTCTTCAAAAGAGAGCGTTTCGCGTGTAGAATTTGCCATATTGCTTAAAATTAAAGTCCTAATGATAAATGAATTTTTGCTTATTGTTGAAAAGTTCCATCGAGTTTTTTTTTAAATGTAACTCAAAAGTTTATGCAAGTTATTAACATCGTTCCTTAACTTTTGTCTAGTAGCTTATTTCCTTTGTTCCATTTAATCTTTATAAAAAAAACTACTATGTAAATTATTGTATTTTTCTATATTTATATATTACGCCCTAATCTTTATTCGGTAAAAATTATTTCATTGCTAATCATGCATTACTGCAAGTGTGTGTGTGCGTGTGTGATTATTTAATATATTTATGTGTTAGGGAAAATCCTAATACTTGATAAATACTTTTAACTACCAAAATATTTCATTAATTTGAATGTTATATTTAATGGATACTCGCATTCGGGTAGATATTCTGTTTTTAATCAAACAATATATTTATATAATTATTTCTACCGACCTACAATAAATTTTGTTACAAATATGTGTGTCATTCGGCAGAATTCGACTCTGCGACACCTATCGACATAATTGAACCCACCAATTGATATGGTGCGTCTTAGACCGCTCGATAACGAATAATTCAACAGTCTACTCCAGGGTCGTCAAGCTACGGCCCGCAGGCCGCATCCGGCCTGTGAAGGCATTTTGACCCGCCCGCGAGCCTGATTACCAATGACTCTATTTTTAACACGAGAGACGAGGCCTTCGAATTCAACAAAAGACCTGTTGTTATCTTCCTCTGATCCACCCAAACAAATTTGAATACTATGACCGCAAAAACACGTTCAAAACCCAATTAACTCCATTTCTGAGTAAAAAAATAAAAAAAATAAACATAAAATAAAAAACGATTTGACCAAACGATCGGCGACAGACATGAGGCGGGACATCTTCAAACGAACAATGTTGTCTCAGTCGGCTTTCTATTTCATTCCTCTAACACCGACCCCCATCGCTTACTCCTGCCACCTACCCTATGTAAGTTGCTGGAATCTTTTAAACCTAAACGTCATAATTTCATCCATTTCACTTCGGTTGATTTTTTTTACTTTGAAGTTTTTTGACGTTCCCTAAAGAAAAGTGTCTAGATATGAAAACTTTTCCTTAATTTTTCAGTAATGGCCTTCGCCCGCCACGCGACTCGTTATTATAACACGATCCGGTCCACGGGATCTAATGATTTGCCAACTCCTGGTCTAATCGAAGTCAAATGAAGTATTATATAAGGCTTAATCTGATTCTATTAGACTGCGTAATCATTCGTGTTTGCACGATTTAAGTATATACTGTTTGATTAAAAACAGAATATCTACTCAAGTACGAGTAATTAGCTAGCGATTGTTATTAAAATTTCCAGGAATTCAATGTTTATTAAATTTAACCCGTGTCTACATATATTACCTTTTGGAGACTGAATTAAAAACTTTGGAAAGAAATAAATAGTTTTTTTCAAAGAGGAATAAAGAAATAATAAAGAATCAAAAAGGTATTATGTACAAAAGAAGCCTCGAGGAAAGAAAGAAAAAGAAAGAAAGAAAGAGCAGATGGGAAGGAATAAAGAAATTAAAAAAGAAAGAAAAATGAAGAAAAGCGTATGAAAAAAAGGCCCGTGTATCAGCGAAAACAGCAATAAAAAAGAAAGTAAAAACGTATGCTTAAAAAGATTGTTCATTTGGTGTCCTATCAACATTTTATGGGTCATTTACTGCCGAAATATAATATTGGGGGGGGGTTATTTGAAAAATTTAATGCTGGCATGATGTTTTAATTTCTTCAAAACATTTCTTTTATTTCCTTTTACCATGAAAATGCTTAGCTGATATTTTAATTTTTTTCCAGTTTGGTGGTTAACAATTTACTCATAATTAGGACTCTAACAGGTGCTACCATGCCAGTGGGGAACATGGAATTACAGCAATTAAGACGTGGCTCCATGATCCTCAGAATCTCCCATTAAGAGAGCTTGCAGCCGGATATCCTACCCAGGACGAAATATGTAAAGAAGTTTTATAAGAAGAAAGAAAAAATAAGTAATGAAAAGTAAGAAGGAACAGGTCTATTAACGGATGATCAATTTGAATTAAAAAAATGAAAATACTTATCCGTTTCGTAGAGGGTTAAACCAATGTAACTTTCGCCTGAAATTTATGAAACAGTCCTATTAAAACTATCCTGTGAGGAAAATTTATTTCTAAAATAAAACAAATAAGAGAAGGAAAATATATATAGACTCTGTGAAAAACATAAAGAAAAAGTGTACAAAGTAATAAATAATCAAATCTCTAAAACCTAAATAAACGAATATTCTGAAGACAAAAGGTGATGATACAGGAAAATAAAAAGTAGATGAAAGAATAAGGAAGGAAGGGGAGAAAAGGAGTAAATATGATTCACATGAAAATTACGAAAATAAATAAGAGAGACAGAAATACAAAGCACAGAAAAAATAAAGAATCTATTTGAAAAATATTTGACAAAAGAAAAACAAATGTAAAGAATTGAAAGTATAATTAAGTGAAAAGAAATTTCCATGTTTACAATCTTTTGTGAAACATGGAATATGTTGCTAATTAATATGTGAATATGTGAATATGTGAATATGTGAAACATGGAATATGTTGCTAATTGATATGTGAATATGTGAATATGTGAATATGTGAAACATGGAATATGTTGCTAATTGATATGTGAATATGTGAATATGTGAATATGTGAAACATGGAATATGTTGCTAATTAATATGTGAATATGTGAATATGTGAAACATGGAATATGTTGCTAATTGATATGTGAATATGTGAATATGTGAATATGTGAAACATGGAATATGTTGCTAATTAATATGTGAATATGTGAATATGTGAAACATGGAATATGTTGCTAATTGATATGTGAATATGTGAATATGTGAAACATGGAATATGTTGCTAATTGATATGTGAATATGTGAATATGTGAATATGTGAAACATGGAATACGTTGCTAATTAATATGTGAATATGTGAATATGTGAAACATGGAATATGTTGCTAATTGATATGTGAATATGTGAATATGTGAATATGTGAAACATGGAATATGTTGCTAATTAATATGTGAATATGTGAATATGTGAAACATGGAATATGTTGCTAATCGAAAGAGTAGGTTATTTTTTTTTCGAATTGAAATTACTGAAAAAAGAAAACAGTATGGAATTTTCGATTATCCGATATATATATATATATAGAAGTAAAATCCTATTTTTATACTGAAAACTACCGATTGTCATAATTAGATCGGATAACAGAAAGATTCATACTGTTTTCTTTAATATATGTATATAGGGTGATTGAAAAGTAACACACTATTTTATGTATCAGTGTCAAATCAGACAATCTTGACTTAACATCTAGAGACTTTTTGTGGAGGGGCTTAATGGAACAATCTACTATGCCAAACCAAGATTTTGGAAGAAATTGAAGGGCGAATACAAGAACGGTTAAGTCTTCCATAACTCTAGAGTTTAGGGTAAAATCAAATGATATATTTCCTGCCTCGAGAAACAAATTGTCAAATCTGGTACTCATATCGAATTTTAAATAAAACTTTATGCTAAACCCTTTCTTCTCATATACATTTATTGTAAAAATTATAGTTATTAAACAAATTATAAGTATTATAAAATGTGAGTTAATTTTCAATCATCCTAGTCGTCCGCAGACAGATCTGTTTCGCTGTTTTCGCCTCATCAATACGGCAAGACAGTCGCTTGCTTTTTACCCAGGATTGAAACCGGACCGAATTGGCATCAGTCGGTGATACTACCCCTGAGCTACGGGCGCTCGGTAGAAGGTGGCATACTTTTAGCGTGTATGCTATCATTATACACGCCCAATAGCTGAGAGTGTTCTAATTCATTGCTGAATGAACAATGCGTAGATGCCATAGTAGATACTGTTTTTCAAAGTCTACCATTCTTCCAGGGTGCTCAATCAGGATGTGAGAGCGTATATATATATATATATATATATATATATATATATATATATATATATATATACGATGATTGGCTTTTTTTGTTAACTATTTCTGTTAAATATTTTTCGACTATATTAGAGACGAAAGCACCAAAAAAATTTTTTTTCTATATGCTTATCAACTTATGCTTTTCATAAATACAAACGTAATTGCCATTTACTGGAAAAAAGTTGACAAAAATAAACGTATATTTATTGAGGAATGGCGTTGTAGTGCAAGGGATATTGGCTTAAAAAGTAAACCGAAGAAGTGAGTTCGTATTCCACTTAAATTAAAATACTTTTTGGAAACGTATTAATTTGTCTCTTCCCCCTCGAGTTAAGGAGTAAATTTCAAAACAGAGTGTTTTTTTTATCCTTGGTTAGCAACCATTCTACCACAGAAATTAATGGCCACCTACTGCAGAAAAATATCCTGCCGAATCAGAGATGTTTCTTTGGAACAACCGTCTGCTATTTTATACTGTATCTCATTTCCTGTTTATATATATATATATATATATATATATATATATATATATAGTGTTCAAATTCATTACTGAATGAACGGTGCGTAAATGCGTGAGTAGCTATTGGTTTTTAAAATCTACCATTTCTCCATAGAGTTCAATCAGGGTGTAAGAGCGTGTGTATATATATATATATATATATATATATATATATATATATATCCTCACCTGTGATAGCCAAAACATTATATAATTTCTCTTCTGTTCAATATGTCCAAATACTGGATATATTGGTGAATCTGGAAATAGCATTAGATTCCGTTTCAATAAGCATAAACTTAGCATACGCCAGAACAACTAATATTCCCCCATAGCGCAACACTTCAATCAACCGGGACACACATTAGAAAACTGTAAATGTTTGCTAATAGACTCCGATTTTAGTTCTACACACTCACGCAGAAAGAAAGAAAAAAAATACTGGATTTTAAAATTAAATGCACACAGGCTAGGGTTAAATAGGTACTTAGGTGTTTTGAATCTTTATAAATATTTCAATAGTTAAACATTTTTAGATGCACTTAATTTTTTTTTCCTATGAAACAAAATATATAAATATTATTAAACATCAGTTTACATTTATAATTATTTAAAAATATCTGTCGCTTTCTGAGTCATGCGATGTAAACAATCTCTACACGAACACACTCGCGAAATACGTTTCTAATTTAAATATTTAAATCATTTGTTTCTGATGAAAGGCCGAGGACGGTCTGAAATGTCAAATATAATAATAGAAATAAATAAATACTGTCAAAAAATACATTTTTAAACTTACAACTTTATAGTAGTTTTTCCTATATATATATATATATATATATATATATATATATATTTATATATATAAATCGCGATTGAATTCAATACGCAATGGGGAAGACTGCCTATTTAATACTTAAAAACAATAGTTAGGTCTTTTTTGTTTTTAATCGTTTAACCCGAGTAATGTAAAAAGATTAAATAGAAAAGAGTGAGGAGTACAACTAGTTAGAAAGCTGAGAAAGCAGGTGCAATGACAGATACATAGGTGGAGAGAAAGGGAAGGTTATACAGGGGTGGGGAGTGAGCTAGAGTACAGTGATTAATAGATGAGTATTGACATTGCATTTAAATTTCTGGAGGTTGTAGCCGTCAGGAAAGCAAGAATACGGGAGCGAGTTCCACAAGCGGGAAGTGCGAGAGAAGCTGCAGGAGGAGTATTGTCGTCTGCATTTGGCTAACCTGACTGTGAATGGGTGGGACCCAGTTGCCAATCTGGTTGCACGAGTAAACACCTGTTGATGAGGCATCAGTGACTTAAGTTAGTCTGTGCAGAAGCCATTAAAGTATTCATAGAACAGACAAAGGAAGGCCACATTTCGACGATGGGGAAGTGGCTGCAGTCGAGCCGCCAGATCAGTACCTATCACATTACAGACTCTCCTTTGGAGCCTGTCAAGAACACTGAGGAGAACGGCAGGGGCACCTGACCATAAATGGCAGCAGTACTCCATGCACGGTCAGATGGTTGACTTGTATATATGCAGGATGGATTCAGGTGGAAAAAAACATCCTGAATCGACATAGTAACCCAAACTTCTTAGCAGTAGATTTTGCTATGTATTCAATATAGTGGTTCCATTTGAGGTCTGAGGATATGGTAAGTCCGAGGAGGTGTAGTGTATTACTCTCCGGAAGAATCGCTTGGTCCATGCTTATGGTTGACAGACAGCAGCTTGGTCTTAGATGAATTGAAATTGACAAGCCACATCTTGCCCCAGTTCACCACAAAGTGTAGATCCCGCTCAAGGTCAGTAGCGAGATTATGTCTGTCCGCCCCGACAGGTTTCTTACTGGTGCGGGAGTATATTGTAGTGTCATCTGCGTAGATGCCTACTTGGGACTTGATCTCATCTGGGAGGTCGTTGATGAAAATAAGAAAGAGCGTCGGGCCCAGGATAGAGCCCTGTGAGACACCAGCATTCGTGCTGTAGGACGAAGAGGCACGCCCATTCAGAACGACCTTCATTTTGCGGTTATTTAAGAAAGATTGGATTAGGTCAAGCAGGCGACAGGTAATACCATAACCGCGTAGTTTGCATAGGAGGTCAGAGTGCCAAACCCTGTCGAAAGCCTTGGAGATGTCCAGAGTAACAGCGCGAGCCTCGTCAGACACGTCAAGGGCCTGTAGCATGTACTCCGTTACGGTTGTTAGCAGGTCGGCTGTGGACCTGGCAAAGCGGAATCCATATTGCCTGTCGGAGAACAGTTTGTGGTCGGTGAGATGATTAACTATTTCAGCATTGATTATGGCCTCGAATACTTTCCCGAATATCGGTAGAAGACTGATAGGGCGATAGTTGGATGGGTCTGAGGGTTCACCACAATTCTTAAATGCAGGAACGACTGAAGATAACTTCCAGCATGCAGGAAAGCAGGAAGCAGAAAGGCGGTAGTTAAATAGTTTAGAGAGGACAGGGGAAAGTTCAGGGGCACACCTCTTAAGGACTATCACTGGGATTCCATCGTCTCCACACGCCTTATGGGGCTCGAGTTTTGAAATTACTCTGGATACTACTGTCGGGGTAATATATACGTCGTGCAGTTTGGCCTCAGTTCTAATAGGGAAGTCGGGTGGGTGTACTCCGGACGAGTCGAATGTGGAGTTGGATGAGAATATGCGGGCAAAGCACTCAACTTTATCCGCAGATGACGTGAGAACCTCAAATCCATTGGTTAAAGGAGGTATTGAGGATTTCCTATTGTTGAGCACTCGTTTACAAATCCTCCAATAGTCCTTGGAGCCGAACTTGCGGTCAGCTACGTGCTGTCGCATTCTCTCAGCAAACAACTGTTTGGCGTCATTTAGGGTTCTCTTGCACTCATTGCGAGCAGATGTGAACAGGCGCCTATTGTGATCAGTTGACTGTCTCCGGAATAGACGGAAGTAGTGGTTTTTGTGGGCAATGGCGGCAGAGCAGGCCGGAGAGAATCACGGTGAGGAATGAGGTTTTAAGCAATACTTCCTGGTGGGTATGAAGGCATCAATGCCAGCTTTCATCCATGACGAGACCTCAGAGGCACAGTCATCAACTGATAGGTCGAACACTTTTCCCCAAGGGACGTCGCAGAGGAAATCGCGAAATGCATCCCAGTCAGCTTTTTGGTAGAGGTAGGAGGTCCTATAGGTAGGGGGCTCCTGGGGGGAGTGAGATTGGAAAGAAATATTAAGAGAGACTACAGCGTGGTCGGAGTTGCCGAGAGGGCAAAGCTGCGAGACTTGACACGCGTCAGGCGCAGAGGTGAAACATATATCTAACAATGAGGAATGACCCGAGGGAGTGCTTGGGAAGCGAGTGGGGAAGTCCACCATTTGCGTAAGGGATTGGGAAATAGAAAAGTTCATGGCGTGAATGCCCGCCGGATCACTAACGGCGTTTTCAAGCCACTCAAAGTGATGGGTATTGAGGTCTCCAAATACAGATATGTGTTGCGAATGGGTGATGGGAAATAGCCTTATCTATGTCGTCAGCAATGCTATCTAGTAGGGAGCAGTCAGGAGAGGAGGAAGAATGGTAAAGAAAGAATAGGAAACTAACTGAACTGAGGAGAGACAGGCGGAGACATATGTATTGGTGGTCAGTAGATTCGAGTGAAGTCACCCTAGTTATAGGGAGGTGTTCGCTGACATAAACACCCAGCCCATGCATGTGGACAGTGGAATCCTTCCTTAAAAGGGGAGGATAACCAGGGATGAAGAGGTCAGAGGAGGGAATAGCTGAGTCGATGTTAGTTTCGCAGAGCGCAAGTATGTCAGGGGACTTTTCATGCAGGAACGCTTCTACACTAGGAAAGTTAGTACGAATGCCTCGGATATTAGTGAAGGAGAGGTTAATGGGTTTAGGTGGTTTGGATTTAACTAGTTTAGGGTCATTTCTGATTTGTTTAGTCATGATTCTGTTTGTAGAAAGGGACCTAGGGTAGAGGATACAGGCGGTCATTATCCACGATCTGTGCTGGGAGGGAAACTGGCTAGGGCTGCAATAAGGTGTGGCCTCGGGGTTGCCCACCGAAAGCGCTTGCAGGGACACCTATCCATGCGCGATATGGCACTATAAGAACCCCGATATTATACAACTGTTGATCAGAGCAGCCGCTCTTGACGCTACGCAAGAGTTAGGGCTCCTAACTACCAGTCGGAAGCAGCAACCAGGAAACTGCCAAACCCGTACGCTCACAGTGATGAGAAGTTGCCACCAACCGGCCAGATTGCAGGAAACTCACGGAAGCACCAATACCAAGGTCTGAAGAGAGAGAAGAGAAAGCCGGAAACCACATCCTAAACAGGAAAAAGGGGCAAGCCTCTACTCCAGTTCAATAGACGTGGGAGGAGTACTGACCGGGCGATAATGTGACCTATCTACTCCTATTAAAAAAAAAAAAAAACACACACACACAAAACACAAACTTCAAAAAGTGGAGAGTTAACTAAGTTTTAACTTAGTTAAAGTTCAAATGAAGCATGAACGCCAAAATGTGAGGAAAAAAAACGATAAATACAGATTTAAGAAATAAATTGTAACATACCTCACAGTTTAACACAGGAAATTTGAATTAAGAAAGTTTCATTCTTCAATTCTTGCTTTTCCCAAAAATCAACATCGAGTTAAGCTGTTTGGTAAATTTCAATTCAAAGGACAGACCATAGCGGGGAGGGTAACAAGTGGCTGCTGATACCTTGGCCAGGATAGCTTCGCATAACAGAATAAATAAATAAATACAAATCCCAAAATTTTTTTCCAAATGAAGCATGAACGCCAAAAAGTGAGGAAAAAAAAAAACGAAAAATACAGATTTAAGAACTAAATTGTAACATACCTCACAGTTTAACACAGGAAATTTGAATTAAGAAAGTTTCATTCTTCAATTCTTGCTTTTCCCAAAAATCCTTATGCGTTGTGTTTTTGCTCGACTATTTAATTAGGTAGATATTCTGTTTTTAATCAAACAATATATTTATATAATTATTTCTACCGACCTACAATAAATTTTGTTACGAAAATGTGTGTCATTCAGAAGGATTCCAACCTCCGACTCCTATCAACATGGGGGAAGCCACCAGTTGATCTCACGCGTCTTAGCCCGATCAAACACGCATGATTCCACAGTTTAATCGAAGTCAAATAAAGTGTTATGTAAAGCTTAATCTGACTTCGATTAGACTGTGTAATCATTCGTGTTCGCGCGGTTTAACATTTTATTCTTCATTATTGCTTATTTTATTGCTGGTTGTCATTATTACGTTTGTTATTTTACTTGTGTTTATGTATACGTTCACGGTTTTGTTAATTAGCTTGTTATTTAAGTCAGTCAATTAAGTGCCTTACGTCATACAGACTTAGGCGATCGTGTCACGAAAGAGTCATGACTAACTGGGCAATAGATTTCTCCGCAGTAAATTGTCATAGAACATTACACCACACGACTATCGTTCTGTCATCCACCTGATTAGGCCTTTGAAATATGTTATCCTCTGCCTTCCTCTGTCTCTTTTTCCCCTTTCTGGCATGTTAGTATCAGATTTTCCAAACATTCCTTCCTCATTGCATGCCCCAGGAACATTAGCTGTCTCTTCCTGATACTCAGTATTGATTTCCATTTCGTTTCCATCCTTTCCAAAAACTCATCATTGCTCACATGCTTGATCCATGATATCCACAGTATCCTTCTGTAGAACCACATTTCAGTTGCTTCAAGATTTTTCTTCGTCTTTCATGGCCCAGCATTCACTGCTATATTGAAGAACTGACATCACATAGCAATTCAGTACTCTTTTCTTTGTTTCCAGCGAAATGTTCCTGTCTCTTAATACTCTGCACAAACTCTGGAAAGCGTCCTTCCTTCGCTATGCTAATTCGTCCTCGGATCTCTGTGTCGTATTTTCCGTCTTCTGTTATAACACTTCCCAGGCTAAAGTCATAGAAAATAATAATGCAATATTAAGGCCATGTCAGATCCTTTTCTATCTCTGAGATGGGGCATTTATTCATATATATATATATATAGATAGATAGATAGATAGATAGATAGATAGATAGATAGATATTGGATTCTTCTGTCAAAGTATATGTATATGGTGTAATAATTTAGTTCTTAGAAACCGAAATCTCGGACTAACCCAGATATGTTTTGATTTTAGGAAAGAAGGCCTCTGTAAAACCAGCCACCCTCTTCGGAAGAAATTGTATCATAGAATTAGTGCAGAGCACGTAAAGTCAGGGATATTTATGTGTCGTACTCGCGTGTGTGTGTGTGCGTGAAGCTGAGTAAACGATGTCAGACGTCAATAAAAGAAACACTGAGGAATAAGGAGCGGAGGGCCTAGAGAGGATGATGGAAGACATTTTATTTTGGATACGAAAATATCAGCAAAAAATGAACAAACAAAAAAAAAAAAAGAAAGATAAAAAAAAGGAAATATTTTTCTCGACTTTCTCCCCTCAGCGGGTATCCAGAGCTGCAATTCGACAGAACTAGTTTTGATCTAGTGTTCGCAGATCGATTTGATGGGATCTATATTTTATCTGATCAGATGATAACGCATCACATCTGACACGGGCTTGGCACACGAACAGATATCTGAAGAAACTAAGGCCCCTAGCCAACTGGAGATACTTGCATTTATGTATCTAAGGTTAAATAATACACACACACACACACACACACACACACACACACACACACACACACACACAAGCGCGCATACAGACACACACACAAATATATGTATACATAAGCACACAAAAACTCACATTGACACACACAAAAACACACACAAACACACACACACACACACACACACACACACATATATATATATATATATATATATATATATATATAATATATATATATATGCACATATTTATATGTATATAAACTAAATTCTACTCAGAACCATTGACAACTAATTTATATACATTTTATATCGGATATACACACAAACAGATATATACATATGTAATTATATATAACTATTGCAAGTATTTTCTATGAGAGATGAAAACGATATTGAAGATAATTAATCCTTGATCATTTCATGAAGATTAGACACGTACACATTGACAAATTCACACACACACATATATATATATGTCTTTTATTTTGAAGTTATCAATTAAAATGCATGACGTACTATATGTGCTGAAACTGCACTATGTAAAAATATGTTGTTTATAATTCTCACATTTACTTTTGTAATTGCATCTTAATCATTAATAATCAAGTAACTGAATTAAAATTTTATTTTGACTACACATGCGCCATATTACGACGAGGGTTGTTTTTTAATTAATCAAAACCTAATGTAATTCACTCACATATTGTTCAACATATGACAAATAGTATTACCTTAGATAAGATTTAAACAATTAACACCAACAAATTCATAGTCTTCTCTCCAAAGAAAACCACAAGTGAATTTTATGGAAAATAATAAATAAGCCCATACGATTCGTAAACCACAACTCCTAGAATGATAAGAATGTGGCCATAGATAATAATAATAATAATAATAATAATAATAATAATAATAATAATAATAATTTCAACAACCATGTTATATATATATAGGTCTATAATCCTACCTAACAAGTCCAAAACAAGCACCGTCATAACTAATTTATCTAGACTTTGCTTCAAATTCATCACCACCACTGCTAAAGCAATAAGATATATAATTATCACCAAATAAGATAGCAAATAGCAACAACAATAGAATATAGTCGGGAATATCCAGAATTGATTTTAGAACATGTCAAGGGAGGTTCGTCGTCAAACTATCTAGAAATCTACAAAATACTACTTAGATATGCTTCATAACAACTCTTTAAACACGCTGTTAGTTCGACGTCATGCATACATCTGACCCTAATGTCAACTTAATAGATACCAATCTGAAGAAGTGGATAGCCTCACAATTCTCAACAATAAGCCTTAGACCAGGACTATATTTAATATCACCCAAAAGTTAACAGCAAAATACGGTATATGAACAAATAATGAAAAAGAATTACACTAGGATTATATGTAGACTGATATAAATTTCAACTTACACCAATGCCTCTAATATGTCTTGTCTTATGTTCGTCCCTCGTAGGCAAGGAAGACCACGACTTCTAGTTACTAAGGGTATTTTTGGAGGGTGGTCGGAGATGGCTGATGATATTAAATCTTTTTGCACGGAAAAGCCTGTTGCAGCAGAGTTGTGTTTGCAGCCGCCAGTGGGTTCACACCTGTCGCTTTTTTCCCACTTGTCCATTGCCGCAAGTCTTTGAAGTGATAATAGAAGTCATGACTTGCGCTTTAATTGGATTTAAGTAAGAAAGAGTTGCGCATTATACTAGAACTATAAGTAGACTGGTATAAAATTTAACTTACAATAACGCCTCTAAGATAGATAGATAGATAGATAGATAGATAGATAGATAGATAGATAGATAGATAGATAGATAGATGAAACGTTTTCTAGTGTTTGTCTTCTGATCTGATGAGGTACTGTTTTGCCTATCGTGTCCTATAAAATAAAAAAAAATCCTTAGACACAGTTTGTTTTAATTATAAACATAAGGAAAACTTAACTCACGTCAGCGAAATACATGAAAAATGTTTTTCAACGTTTTTACCTTGTCTTGCTACATTTATTTTCAATTTTTATATCTTCTGAAAAATACGTTTTTACCAATTTTGTACAATCTTGTGTCCTTTTCTTTACCCATTTTTATTTTTTGGATCTAGTAACAATTGTCAAACAATTATTAATTTTTTCTTGTGAACATCACTTTTGCCGGTGACATGCCTTCGGGTGTTTTTGGAATAGACGTTATCCGATACATACTCAAGTATTTTTGTAGTGCTTCTTCATTAAATATTTTATTAATTGCTTTGTTAAAGCTCTCCTAATAGTGCCCATTTGTTCAGCTTGTCTGTTTGACATTACATGATATGATATAGTAGTAATATGTTCAGTATAAAACGTTTTACAAAATTCCTTAAGTTCGTCAGCAGTAAATTATCGTTTTCCGATAGTATGGCACACGGAAAAACATAACTTGCAAACAGTTCATGTAAAAAATTTCACAGTAACCATGGAAGTTGGAAGTGTTGCACTTTCAAATGTCAGGCCATTTAGTAAGATGTATGTTACCACCAGATAATGCGATTCGTTTACTGAACGTCCAAAGTTTATGTGCAGTCTTGAACACTGAGTATCTGTCTTTTTCCAGGTTTGCAATTTTGTGACAAACCATTTTGCTGCCCATGCACAACCTCATCAGGGTTTTTACTAATTTTTAATGACTTGGTTCATTTTGTAAAGTATAGATAACTTCTCATGAAAGATTTGATCCTTGAAATAACCGGATCTTCATTATGTAATTCACTTAATAGGATCATTTGTAATATGATGAGTATTACTACTCTTTGTGAAAACATTAGTACTCAGTCACATAACGATTAAACATTCAAGTCTGGTTTGCGCTCTAAAAATCGGTTTTCTTACATTCTTTCAACTGTATGTTTATTTTCGAAATAAGTATGTTTTGTTCTGCTTTTGATTTTATTTCTTTCAAGGTAACAGGGGTTCGCGTACCGCATTGCTTAATATATTGCAATTTCTATCTCACTTTTTAATGATGCGATCTCAGTATCTTCAAACGTTTCAGTATTTATTTGTTATCAATAATGATAAACCGTCCGTATGTTCTAATTTACTTGATGGGTCGTAATCTATCATAAAATCGTAATTTAATAAGATGGCGTTCAAGCATAGTAATCTATTCACACTAGGTCTAAGAATTCTTTTTTTCAATCAAAAACTTGATAATAGTGATTCGTAGTCTGCAAACTAAAACTCCTTCCCTATATAAATTTGGGAAAATATTGCTAACGCCTCTTTTTTGATCTGGCTGTATTTTTTCTACCAGTAATATTGAACGAGGAACATGTGCGACCGCTTTCATGTTACCGTCACTATCTTTCCTGCTCCTATACCATAGTCAATAGAATCGGAAGCCAATAAGATTTCTCCTTTCGGATTGTAATGCTCTGTTTAGTGCAGCTCTAAAATTCTTCTTATTAGGTATGTCGAGTTGATAATAATTAGCTAATTTTGAAAATGCTTGCATACCAGTAACGTTACCGGCGAGACATAGCTTCACTGTTCCTCTTCTATAAATACTTTCACGGCTTCTGCTTCGATGAACTGAGATCACTGGTGCCGTCTAGGCATGTGTTTGCACGAGATACTAGATTAGCAACTAGGTCCCACCCTTTTACAGTGAAACAGATAAGATGTAACCACAATTTCTACTCCAACAGCTTCTTTTCTCGCACTTCCCGCCTGTGGAATTCCCTTCCGCATACTTGCTTCCCCAACAGCTACAATCTCCAGAAGTTTAAATGTAAGGTCAATAGACACCTCCTAACACACTTACTCGCACCCATTCTCTCAAACACTTTTCCCATCCACGCAACCCTCATCCTCGATATCCTTACCCGCCTATCACCCTCCTTCTGACATTTCCTATCACTTTCTCCTATGTAACCCCCTAACCACTCTTTCTCATCACTTTCCCCTATATAACCCCCTGTGCAACATTTGCAGTGAAATGCCTTGCTTGGGGTGAAATGATTAAAAAAAAGTAATATTCCTAACTGCACTTGACCTCAATGGATCTAGTTGACGGAAATTTTATCAATAATTTGACCTTGGTAATTGATTTTGTCAAAAACAATTCACACTTCTTTTGAGTGAGTTTGAATCTGGACTCTCGTATTATTTCTAAAAAAATCATTTTGCTTGCTCGATATATTATTCCTGAGATACACATTTCATCAATATATCATGTAGATTGGTAGCTGCAAAATAACAATACCCAACCATAGTGTCCAGAATTTAATCTTTTTAACTCTTCGATAAATACGTTCATGTTATGTGTTAAGATGAGATATTATTTTTTTCGTTCTTGGATTGTTTCTATTTCCTGACCTGCTCAAGTCTCGAAAGGCCTGAGTGTGAGTAAGACTGAAATACGTACTATTGATATGTCGCATGCGTAGCATTGCCGGAGGAAGAAACTGTGAGTACAAATGCGGATATACGTGGGGCTTTTCAAAACTACTTCCACGAGCTATTCACTCAAAACTATGTCTGTGTACTGCCCAGTTCAACCCTAATTTAACCGACTTATCCCACCTGGGTGTAAAAGTCTCATTACAAAGTTGGAAATCAAGGAAACGCTGAAGTTAATTGACCGGGACAAATCTCCTAGATTAGATGGTATTCCCTACGAAATGCACTTGCTGCAGTAGCCTGTCTTTATTTCTTTGTTGGCACTGTTTTAAGACAACTGGATGAAGCAGGGTATATACCTGAAGACCTCACCAAGGGTGTGATAAAGTTGCTACACAAGTACAAGGAGAGTGGAGGTAGAATAAATAACATTTGGCCTTTAACACAGGGTTAAATATTTTAGTCAAGATCTTCACATGACAACATTCATATGGTACGTTTCATCATCAGTCATTTCGATAGTGAAACCGGGTTGATTAATCTAAATCAGTTCAACGCATTCGAAAAAGATGACTTACATTCTTCCAGCACACACACACACACACACACACACACACATATATATATATATATATATATATATATATATATATATATATATATATATTCACAAATATCATAAATATGAAAATTTCTACTTATATATTTTTCATTTATTCAATGGAAGGTTAGTTTGCTTTGTTTAAAACTGTGTCAATCCTTACTGAGTTATTTAATTTCTGATATTTACGGGGAATCCACTGAAGATAGAATATATATTGTGAACATGATTCAATGAAATTTGTACGTTTGATCACAGATAAATTTCTTGTATTCCCATGTTGATTATGACAGTGCAAAAGTTCTCTATGAATATTAGATGAATCCTGACTTCTTATGTCATTTCTCAAGTATGCTCACTTTATCATCAGTAAAATCGCTACACATTATACAGAAACTCTTTCTTTCAATATAGTAGATACATTGTCAGTGTGGCTTTCTTTTGAGTCAGCGGTCCAAAGTGGGTTCATAAGATCTGACTGATGCGTAGGTTTTCAAGTCATTTGGAAAAAATGAACTCCCTGCTGACATACGAGGTTAGACACGAACACAGTTTACTTTCGTGTCGTCATTTTTCTGCACTTAGCGTAGAAGAGGAATTTATCCTCGACCAAAATCTTACGGAAAACTAGAAAAAAAGCTATGTATTTGTTATGTTTACATATTTCTCAAAGAGATGACAGGTCGGTTTTCTGTATATTACTTGATGATGTTTTTAGGCTCTGTTGCCTTCAGTAAGTCTTGTGAGCTATAAATATTCTATTTTATTTCCATATTATGGGCGCTGAGATTTCAATTTTCTCTTTCTTACTTCCTGATTTTCTTCGAGATTATGTTACTCTCAAGTTAACTTCATACGCTTTCGAAATTCTTGCTCATTTTCTATTATATTTTATTACAATTAATTTTTCTTTTTTATTATAATTCACCCAATCCAAGGCTAAAGTACCACTCTAGGTACAGGTTATTTTAAAAGTAAAAGGTAGTAGCAAATCTTAATAACTTGTGAATACGTAGAATAAATAGGTGTTGACTCTCGGTTAGAAGAGGATAAAATAGTGAAGCACCCTCTCGAGAGCCGCTACTACAGTTCTGGAGAAGAAGCTATCTGAATAAAACTTACTCATATTTAAGTTAATGAAGATGAGTTTTTCAGTGTATGTGTCATAACGGATCCAAGCTGTGAAGTTCTGAATTGACAAAACTGATTCTAGCTTTGTTATTGTCAATTAAACCTTTTAGGAACGATTGACCTCTTCATGTGCGTTGTGATGCAGTGGATATCGGCTCGGAACGAGAAATCAGTGAGATAAATTCGAATTCCAGTTGAACTCCTTGTATTCACGTACGCACAAATACCCTTGGGAAATGTATTAATCAGTCTCTTCCTTCCAGTTATGGGTTAAATAATAGAACAGATTGGGTTCAATAGCCTTAGCTGTCAACCAGTCTACCGCAGAAAGCAATGGCAACCTACTGCGGTACCATCTCCTTCCCAGTCAGTCATGTCTCTTTCGAGACATGATCGCCCAAGCGTGTAGCACGGATGGTATTTAACTGACTGGCTGACCTCTTCTATCGTCATATTTAATTATCGATAAAGAAAGTTCCAATTACAGAATACTCTGCAATGATGAGGTCTTGGAAATGATGGAAACAAATAGGAAATTAATACTGAGCATCAGCGAGAGACCGCTGAAGTTCCTGGGACACGCAAAGAGGAAGGAGGGCTTGAAGAATCTGATACTAACCGGTCAGATAGAGGGAAAAATTGACAGGGGAAAGCAACAGATAAGATATTTGAAGAACCTAATCAGGTGGATGACGGAGCGTGGATTGCATGGTTTAACAGGAGAAGGCGTGCTCAGAGCCACCAGGGATAGGGAAACGTGGAAGGCCATGATCGCTTACATCCTGAAGGGACAAGGCACATATAAGAAGAAGAATCGTAAGAGCTTTTCTTTCATCATCTGATTGTCTCTGTCTGACAAGTATATTCTACATCTTATGGATAACGCTCTCTTTAACGTGAATGCATCACCCTGCCAAAACTATGTAATATGCGCCAACGTAGAGAATTGTAGGATCCCGATCAATTGAATAATTTGCAGTGCAGTAAAACCGGAAGTCTTTTTGACTGCCAAACAACCAGCAGCAGCTGTTAAAACATTGACTGTCTCAGAAAAGCTGGAATTCGGTCGTTACATTTTCGTCTACGAAGTCAGTCAACGTTGTACTCACAGAAAAACTTCAGTTATTCAGGCCTACCTTGTCACTGAAATTCTTTTCGAATTCATTCAGCTGCCAAATATCAATGATCAACTCTTTTTTATCAATATTTCGGATTTCAAAGTTTAGTCAAATAAGCTACTTGGTGTAACATATTTTTCTCTATTAGGTGTTCTATTGTAAAACCATAGCCGGATAAAGAAACACAAAATTTTAAACATTAAAAATAACTTTAAATAGGCATTTATATATTTTCTAAATAATTAATGAATAAAAGTTATACAATCAAAATCTTAATACCGAATGCTTCAGAATTTTAATATCTTCGTAATTTTTGTTTATATTAACCTTCATCCTCAAGGATTAAAATCTTTGTACTCTGAATTTTTCCTCTTCCTTTTTGTCAATGTGTCGTAATCCATATTTGTTTGATTTGATTAAGCGATTTCATATTTAACGTTGCAATCAAGTGCACATAATTGTAAAATAAACCGAAAATGGAAGAAAAATATTTGCAAATTTTATGAAACTATACTATATCAGGTTTTCAGATTTTAATATAAAATGGACTACATATCGTAATATACGTCGCCAAAAAGTTACAACGAATATTTAACGAATTGGAAGAAACAGCGTGATACGTGAACAGCTACATTAAGATTTCATTTTTTTTTATTCAAAAATGCACATATTACTATGAAGAAATATAACATTCTCCCACAGTTTGGAAAATTAAGCGAACGTATTTTAACATACTACCATACAACATAAGGCCCTTACTATCATCAGGTACTGATAGTAAGGACTTTATGTATCATAATTTGTGATGATGTACGAAGATTTCAGTACAAATGAGAGCAAATTAATTTTGTGCTCAGTGTAAAGCATCTTTTACTTGATTGACCGGAGAGGTAGCCTCATAGCCAACTTGTGTAGATTCGAGCATCGTTCCCCATATAAGCGCTGTACAGCCTTCGCCATCTAATCCCATGATCGAACCGGCTAGATGTGGGTTGTGGTGTAATGCGTATCCGCTGAGGATGAGAACTCGGAGAGCCTTGTATCAAATATGGCACTAAACTGACTTAAACTAATATAATAAAGAAAAACAGAAATGAAATTCATTTTCAATAATTTGTGAGCAAAAATACAATCACACAATCAGAAATATGCCCAATACTAGACGACAAAAACTGTCCACTTCCTATAATTCCAGGTCTAAGTAAGCACAATTTTATTAATATTACCATTATAGCACGATCAGTTTCTACATTTATCAAATGTCACTTGCCCAGACAAAATTCCAGTGGTTGTCCTTAGGCATTATCCCGGATTCCAGTGGTTGTCCTTAGGCATTATCCCGGATTCCAGTGGTTGTCCTTAGGCATTATCCCGGATTCCAGTGGTTGTCCTTAGGCATTATCCCGGATTCCAGTGGTTGTCCTTAGGCATTATCCCGGATTCTAGTGATGGTAATCAACCTCTACCTGGAGAAGAAATCATTCCCAATACTAGAGTAACGTCGATTGTATGCCAGGATTTAATAAACGTGGCGGTGCGCTTTTCCTCCTCCCAGTATAAACCCACTAGTCTTAGCAGTCATATCATTAAGCTTTTTGAGAATAAAACCAACAACAAGGTCAACGAGACCCAAGAGAAGAACAACCTTTCTATTGACGAGTATTAGATTCTCTAAGCCCTTTTTCATATTTTGTATCCAATAAACTTTAGTTTTTCCTTCCTAATGTTAAGTATAAGTTTCTTTTTCGTTTGCATTCTCAAAACCTTGTCTGTGATCAAATGTTTGGTCCATAGTTTAATCAGCATACTTCCGTTCCTTCGAATACTTTGACAAGATTGTCCAGCATTCGTTGCCATATAGGAGGACATATATCACATAACAGTTTACTACTCAACTCACACCTGACCGAACATGCACTAGTACATCTGTGCTATTCTTAAAGACGCAGATAAAATAGCAAACACTTTATACCTCTCCAGTAAGTACCAAATTCCACATGCCTTCTAACTTTAAAGGAGACAGATCAGGACGGAAATGTAGTATTGTTGCCATATTAGGACGGTAGCTACCGAGTCCGCACATTTCATCTTCGAGAGAGTCCAAATGCGTTTCCGAGTCCTTGTGAGTGATGACTTATTTTCTACCCTTCATACGCACCTCACAGGTAAGATGTGGCAACGTTCACGTTGATCACTCGCGACTTCCATGAAAAGTACTCAGACAAACTATATTACTTTTTACTGTCTGTGCTAACCTTCACGTCAATGACCCGCAGTACCACTTATATATTAGCTAGTTATCCGTATTCCATCACTGAAAAGTAACTTCTTCTTGATCAGCTTTTTTCCCGCGAACTACCGCTCTGTGGAACCGGCTCCCAAGATGATGTTTCTTCGATCACAAAAATCTTAACCTCACGAAATCTAGAGTTAACGTTGTGTCTCCCGCCTATCCATATAAACTACGCCTTAACGTAAATCTCTAACCCCAGGTATCGTACAAGTTATACCTTATATATATATATATATATATATATATATATGTGTGTGTGTGTGTGTGTGTGTGTGTGTGTGTGTGTGTGTGTGTGTGTGTGTGTGTGTGTGTGTATAGTAAAGTTTTCTAATTTGCTTGAAGTATTGCGTAAAATAGTCGTATTTGTTATGTCCTGAAGGCTGTCACAATGTGTTGAATGAAGTAAAGGAAGGTCGGGAGGTGTTTGTTTGACCTGTTTATTAATATATTGATATTTCGAGACTATAATCTCAACATCAGAATGGCAGAGAAATCCTCAGAATGTCCGTGTTTTTTAGCTGCGCATCTATGAATGGCTGGCTTTATCCACTGCTGGTGTACGTGTATGCGTGTATGTATGTGTGCGTGTGTGTGTGTGTGTGCAAGTGTGTATCTGTGTGTGTTCTACTTGGGGTCTTTTTATGGTCTAATGGTGTGTGTGTGTGCGTGTGTGTGTGTGTGAGTGTGTGAGTGAATGTGTATGTGTGTGTATTCAAGTTGGAGTTTTATTTGTCTGATGGAATCAGTTCGTAGGATCTGGGAGTTGATGTGATTTTGACCGGGTCAAAGAGTATCAGTTTCATTGCTGTTGTCTTATCTATCTGATTTATCTGGTGGTGTTTGCTCGTTGTGTGTGCTGTAATTGAATCTACTTTATTTTGTATATATCTGTGTGTGTGTGTGTGTGTGTGTGTGTGTGTGTGTGTGTGTGTTCTGTCCTGGTACGTGGTCTGTTCTGAGCACCTCTGCTACTACAATCCGGGGGGGGGAGAAAATGTGTTATTGCAACTATTTTTTTTCTGTGTGTATAGGCTGTGTAGTATTGTAATTAAATCTAACTTATTTTATTTATCTGTGTGTGTGTGTGTGTGTGTGCGCGCGCGTGTGTGCTTTAGCCTGATTAGCGGTTTGTTATAAGGGAGGAAGACGTATGTTTGTGGTTATTGTTACTGATTGCGTGTGTGTGTAACCTTTGCTGTTGTGTTACGTGCATGTTGTGTGCCTCTTGGTGCTGTCTATACTGTTATGTAATCTAGGTTTAATTCTTGGCGACTATTAATTGGCGGTTGTAGTTTAGATATTATTAGGGACTCTTTAATGCGTAGGTTACCTATGTTGCGTTCCTTAGCCAAGATATTAACGGTTATGGTTTTGTCCTTATTTTTGCATTTTTTTAAGTGTTTTTGGAATGACGACGCTTGCGTGTGTAAATGATTTTTATCCTTATGTGCAGATGTCTTGTAGTGCTGCCGACATCGAATGCATCGCATTTGGCGTATTGTATACGGTATACGACATATACCTGGTGGCATATGCCGGTGCCTGCAATAGGGCAGTTGGTTAGTGTGCATGTGGTGTTGTTGTTTGTTCTGTGGTTGGGGTTTAGGTGTCTGCGAATAGTGGGGCCGTAGTGTGCCAGCTGTACGTCTAATCCCACTCTGCGGATAGCTCGACGTATTTTTGATGTTATCCGCAGAGACGGATTAGACATACAGCTGGCACACTATAGCCCCACTATTCGCAGACCCTCAACCCCAACCACAGAACAAACAACAGCACCACATGCACACTAACTAACTGTATATGTAAAAAAACAAAAAGAAACATCCTAGATGTATGAGTATGAATGGCCTAATGTTGCTGCACGACAATGCATGGCCATACTTTACACAATAAACTGTCTAAATGGTGTATAACCTAAAATATAAAACGTTCCCTCATTCCCCTGATATCCCTCCCACGGATTGTCACTTATGTAAGCATCTTGTGCTTTTCATAGGCAACAAAACATTCTCGAATAAAATGTAATTGAAGTATTTAAAATTTGTTTTATATCAAAGGAGAATTTAGAGATGAGTTGGAGATCCATCGTTCATAAATATGCGCAAATATCAACAAAATAAATTAGCTATTTAACGTTACAGAAGCATTTTATTGTTTTCCAGAAGTGCGTCATTTTATCAAGGACAAAGTTAGGGATAGATAGATAGATAGATAGATAGATAGATAGATAGATAGATAGATAGATAGATAGATAGATAGATAGATAGATATTGCATACATTGAAAAGAGATAGATAGATAGATACATACGAAAAAAAATAAATGCATAAAAACAGATAGCTAGATAGATAGATAGATAGATAGATAGATAGATAGATACTTCACACGCAGATTTATAACTGAGAAATATCACTGAGTACGATCTTCCCTTGTCTAATATTTTGTCTTCTAAAACTAAGCCACAATTAATAAAAAACACGCGCACACACACACACACACAAACACATATATGTGTGTGTGTGTGTGTGTGTGTGTGTGTGTGTGTGTGTATAACTCATTCGCTGATTTTGTTATTGAAAACTGAGGATGATTTTGTATTCTGGATATAAAATAATGCCAACTTAGATAAATAGCCGCTTTTAAACTCATATACACACACACACGCACACACACACACACACAAACACACACACACACATATATATATGTAGATATATAAATGTGTAGTATGATCCAAGTTCGGATACTCAGAAAAATCCATATATATATACATAATTTGTGATATGCTATATATTTATATAGCCTTAACGGAAGACGAAACAATGAGAGAAAGGAAAATGGAAGATATAGTTGGGCATTTTCGAGCTCTATTGAGATTAGTATCGCTGGTTGGAGTTCTTCATCTCAGACAATTTTATGAGATTGGCTTGACATCATTCTGCAGCAGAAAATGGAAGATATAGTTGGGCATTTTCGAGCTCTATTGAGATTAGTATCGCTGGTTGGAGTTCTTCATCTCAGACAATTTTATGAGATTGGCTTGACATCATTCTGCTGTTTCTCTCTCTTTCTCTTTCTCTTTTTATTAGGATTAAATTGTTTTATGGAAATATTTAACGAACTCATACTAGCCTTGCATTAAATAAATATGTTTTGATGACACATTATTTTCTAGACTGAAGCAAATTTCTATTCTTAAGATAGATAGATAGATAGATATATATATAGATAGATAGATATAAATATATATAAACAGACTAAAATACATAGATAGATAGATAGATAGATAGATAGATAGATAGATAGATAGATAAAATATATATAAACAGACTAAAATACATAGATAGATAGATAGATAGATAGATATAAATATATATAAACAGACTAAAATACATAGATAGATAGATAGATAGATAGATAGATAGATAGATAGAGATAAATATATATAAACAGACTAAAATACATAGATAGATAGATAGATAGATAGATAGATAGATAGATAGATAGAAAGAAAGAAAGAAACAGACTAAGATCAATAGATATAAACAGACTGAGATAGATAGATAGATAGATAGATAGATAGATAGATAGATAGATAGAACGCTGGCATAGCGTGATATAAAGAAAGGCATAAGAAAGAAGACAAATAATTGATTATACCTGGGTTCGAAATCGAATCGATTGAGATAGAACAGGTGCTTCCATCGGAAAATTAAGCTTCAGCTGCTTCTGCGTTTCGTATAAAAACATGTTATTTTTAGCTTAATATTTTGTTTTACTTTGTTATTTGAATTTATTTATTTATTATTATTATTATTATTATTATTATTATTATTATTATTATTATTATTATTATACGTAATGCCTGGGTGTTTAAATCCAATTCAAATACCTGTTAATCGGATTATAATCGAACGTTATCGATTTTTCTGCTTGCTGTTGATGATGCAATATTTGACTTTCACAAGATTAGGAAAATAATTAGATGAGAAAAAGAGAAAAGGGATAAAAAAAATCCCTCTACGCATAAGTCAGCTGCGCATGCGCGTACACACATGCGTCAAACGCGCATATTCAACAGCCACCTGTGTATGCAGGAAAACTATCGTGTGTTTCATGAAACACAATATATATTGCCTATGAATATCAGCTCACAGTTTTTCATCTGCATACATACATACATATATATATATATATATATATATAGAGTGAGAGAGTGAGTGAGAGAGAAATAGACAGATAGAGAGAGAGAGAGAGAGAATTGATACAAGTAAAATTTTCACCGAGCTGATTGATATTCCTTTCATCATCATTTCTCGCGAGTTACTTAGATGGACTCTGCGAGATATCTTTCCGTCTACTCCTCAGGAGGTTATCAGAAAATGACTTTTTATATAATCGTATATGAACTTTTCATTTTTACAAGTTTTTCATAGTATATGTGTGCGTGGAGAAGTCTGTGCGTCTGTGCGTTAGCACGCGTGCGCGGATGCGCTCGTCTGCACGTATGAGCGTACGTATAGAATGTCGTGGTTAACTATCCTTTTTTCAATTTTTAGTTTACGCTCACTCCTTAATCGTATCACTTTTTTGCTCTTTCAACTGTAGCCATCATGTCTTCCGATATGACTCGACTGCAGCCACTTTCCCATCGTCGAAATGTGGCCTCCCTCTGTCTCTTCTATAAATATTTTCATGGCTTCTGCTCGGATGAGCTTAAGTCACTGATGCCTCCTCAACAGGTGTTTACCCGTGCAACCAGACTGGCAACTGGGTCCCACCCATTCACAGTCAGGTTAGCCAAATGCAGACGACAATTCTACTCCTTCAGCTTCCTCTCTCGCACTTCCCGCCTGTGGAACTCACTCCCGTATTCTTGCTTTCCTGACGGCTACAACCTCCAGAAATTTAAATGCTAATAGTTAATACTCATCTACTAACCACTGGTCTCTAGCTCTCTCCCCTCCCCTGTATAACGTTCTCTTTCTCTCCTCCTATGTATCTGTCATCGCACCTTCTTTCTCAGCTTTCTATTGTTCCTTTCTAACTAGCTTGTACTCCTCACTCTTTTCTAATTAATCTTTTTACATTTAACATCAGTGGCATCTCCGCCTTGCTCGGGGTGAAATGATTAAAATATATATATATATATATATATATATATATATATATACTTTTGTTGTGTGTGTGTGTGTGTGTGTGTGTGTGTGTGTGTGTGTGTGTGTTACTTTACCAAAACACTCTGCCAGCAAATTGATGTTCGGATACAAATATACCAACCCCAATATATCGATCTCCACACTAAGGTAGATAGGGTTTTAGCACGTTCATGAATCGCCGTCAGATATGCGTGATAGGTTTAAATAAAATCAGCGTATTTACAACCGAGATGGAAATACATTTAAATCGTCTTAGCATGCCCGGTAAGTCCTCGATTGAGAATGCTTAAAAGTATATATGTGTAGCTCCAATTTTGCCGTGTCTTCTTAACCATTCAATTTTAAAACTGAAACACTCTCTACACAACTTCTACTGATGAACAGAGGTACACACACCTTGAGATGGCGGGTACATGCCAAAATTTTATGATTAAGGAATACTGAAGCTAATCTCTGGCACTGAACGGAATATTAAATGGAGCCTAATTTCAATCACAGATAGGAAATATATGTGTATATGTTAAGACCGCCAATTATTTAAAATCAGAATGCATGAGAACCACCCCAGATAGAGAAAAGTGTATGTTTCTATCCTTCTTCTTCTTCTTCTTCTTCTTCTTATTATTATTATTATTATTAGTAGTAGTAGTAGTAGTAGTAGTAGAAGTAGTAGTAGTAGTATTATGTCATTTTTCATGATAATTCGATTTCTGCAATGGTTGCACTACCTACCAAGTCTGCGGAAAGACGTAAGGCAGAACGTGGTGTGTTGTTAAGGCTCTGTTTCATGCTTTTTGTTTTCTATCTCCTCTAACATCCCTGGCATTGTATAGACAATGTGTGTGGGCTGGACTTAATAAGACATTTTTTTTATAACTCTTAAGCGGGGGTTTCCAGGGATTCTTTTAATTTGTTGTTTTGTTCCATTTGTTATCATTCCAAGTGCACCTACTATCACTTGCACGACTCTTGCTTCAATTTCTACATTTTTTCTATTTCAATTTCTAGGTTTTTATATTTTGACAGTTTTTGAATTACTTATTTGCTATGTTACAATCTGCTGGACAAGCAATATTAATTAATAGGCAAGTTTTTCTTTTTGGTTTTTAACAATATTGTCCGGCCTATTTGCTTCAATGTTTCTGTTTGTGTAGATAGTGTAATCCCATAGAATAGTGAGATCTTCTATTTTTGCAACCGGTGCTGGGTAATGTTCATACCAGTGTTTGTTTACATATTTTCCGTAGTGCTTGCACATTGTCCAGTGTAAATATTGCTCCACTCTATTGTGACGATTTTTATATTGTCCTCATCTTTACTGTCATGTTAACAAAGTTTCAGTCGTTGTACGCTTTAGACTTTTTCAGGTGCTAGAATATTCGTACCGAAGTTTTTATTATGATCACTGAGGTATATCAATCTTACTCCTCAAGAACAGATGACACAAGGATGTAAATGTTGGTCAGTTGATGTGAGTTGATCCGAAAAATTTTGTGAGTTCAATACCAGGGTACAGCAGTGATGAACAAAAAACTTAGAGATTTAAGTTCAAGGGAGATAAAGACAGGGATACTAGAAATGTCATCGTGCATGGAATGAAAATGATATACCCCAGTGATCGTAATAAAATGTTCAGTTCGAAATTCCCAGCACCTAAAGTAGGCGGGAGCGTATAACCACTGAAACGTCGTGAGCATGCAATAAATATGAGGATAACAGTCCGATCAATGCAAATACTTTTGTTGAACATTGTCTGATACATTTTAGCAAAGAAAATTATTGGAATATTTAGGTTAATCAATTTCTTTATTGTTAGTAGTATTAGGAATATTCTTGTCTTATTTTGTTTACTATTAAATAAAATATCTTACTATTATAAGTTGAAACGTTAGTAAGACAAGATAATAAATATGTAAATACGAATCCTTAAAGCTAAGTGATACATGACATGTATACTGCTCATATATATATATATATATATATATATATATATATATATATATATATATAAGGTTTTGATTTATTCTATTTAAGAAGTTAGTTATTACTGCTATTTTATACCTTTCTGGCAGTTGGCTCTGATGGTTTAGTATAGTAATAATAGTACAATAAAAAAACATTTATTAACCCGTATCTTAAAAGAAGACTTAAGAAAAAATTTTGGTCGAAAATACAAAAATACTACTTAAATAGCCATATCAAAGACACAACACAATAAGAGAGGCACTGTATATCAAACAGTCTTCTTTTACTATCAACATTACAGTTTTAACAGTGTTTTGAATTTTTTTAAAAACAGACAGACAATCACATGATGCTCGCGCGCTCATCACGTGACAGATTAAAAAAACTCTTCTTTTTAAATAACAAAAACATTAAGAACAGAAAAAAATTACATTGCAATCAAACAAGAGGATATAGTAACACCGGGGAAAAAAATTGAAATTGTCTGAAAATGTGGCTGAAAACGCTTGGAAATTCTAGAATTATAGATAGATAGATAGATAGATAGATAGATAGACACATATATATATATATATATATATATATATATATATATATATATAAATTCATGCGCCCTCTTATTTGAAAAAAATAATTTATTAGTAATATATATATATATATATATATATATATATATATATATAAGACAAAAAAGAACATACTTTTATAAAAGTCACACCGTAAAATTATGGAAATTGTTTTCATAAAAAAGCAACCAACATTGAATAAGGTATATTTCTCCATATTAGATGTTATGTGGATGCTAATTTAAATAAGACTTCCCATTAAAATATTAGTCTATCCGTTTCACTAGTGTCAACTTGAGTGACTTGAATATGTTATCAATAAACGTGAGAATTCAGAAATTAAGCAGAAACATTTGCATAAATATACCCAAAACATAATCATTAAAAACCAATGAAGTAACATACGAGTGTACAGGGAAAAAATAACATAAAATAAAAATAAATATGAATTTTGGCAATTTTACCAATATATTGAAAGTTAAATGAAATATCTGATTGACAAAAATTGCCGATATTATTCAAGTAAACCTTTGAAAGAAATATTTCTTCCGAAATACACCTTACTCACACGTACACATATTTGTATGTTACGTATTTAGTTTGATTATATGTTGAGTTTTCCTCACAATATATTTGCTCTGGATATTATCCATTGAGCTCTCTATTTCTATCTATTCGATATTATATATTAATTATATAAAATCTTTTCGATTATCCTTTCCGTCTTGAGGGGTTACCATTCTCTACTACACTAACCCGTGTGTTATATAGGCCTTCTTCTTTCTTTTTTCTTTCCAAATCTACAAACTACATACAATGACCTTTGGACTAACTATTTAATCCTTAAATTTTCCCAGGCCTTTCATAAGTTTTTTAAAATTCATGACGAATGTTAGTTTCTATTTCTGCTTCTCCAATCTTGAATATTTTCTCTGCATATGTTTAAAAAAAATTTAAATAAACATTTTATAGAGATCAGCTTTAAAATCTATTTTATGTTTGTTTAGAAATTCCCATATCAAATTTTCCTAAGTCAGGTAATTTTCTTAAAATTATGTATATACGTATACATATGTGTGTGGGTGAATGTGCGTATATATATATATATATATATATATATATATAACATCACATTCGGAAGAAACTATGTTCATCTATGTCGCCATATGCACACAGATATATATATATATATATATATATATATATATATATATATATATTATTTAGTAAAATAAATACAGTGAGTGGAAATAAATAACAATTGCTTTGAGGGAAATCAAAGATCATTTCATTAAAAAAGTAATAAATAAAATTCAACAACTGCATTTACGAAATTTCGTTTTTTAGCCAATAATCTACATTACTTTTGCATACACAGAAATATATTTTAGAACCTTATCAACTTCTACATTAGAAACCTTAACTATATTTTTCCTGCATGTCATTTGTATATTTTTTCTTTTTCTTAAGTGGCATTTCAGACCTAGAAGATATTTTTGTTGTAACCCGCATATAGTGTATGACGTATTACCGCTGAAACGCTAAATCATTTGGGATGTGTCCTGGTGAAATGTTAGTCTGTCCACTTGACGATTTACAATCTTCGTCACAGATAATGCCTGACAAACATTACGGAATATTTTAATTAATCATCATGTTTTAGCTTGAGCTGTTTCAGTTATGACTGATGAGATCAGACTAAAATAATTATAACCTATCTCCGATGTTTCTATTCAGTATTTCCAGATGTGTTAAGAAATGAACTGAATTATGTACAATGCCACTATATTTAGAAAGTTAAAGGATAACAAGCATAGTCTATGGGCATATGTGGGGAATATAACGGTTAAACATAGACTCGAACAGGTTCAGATTGTAGTGATCCGGGAAGCATTCTTTTCACAACGCAAGGATTCATGCGACAAACCGCTCGATATCTATCTATCTATCTATCTATCTATCTATCTATCTATCTATCTATCTATCTATTCTATCTATCTATTTCTAATTCTAAATCTATCTATCTATCTATCTATCTATCTATCTATCTATCTATTCTATCTATTTCTAATTCGTTCAAATCTATCTATCTATCTATCTATCTATCTATCTATCTATCTATCTATTTCTAATTCTGTTCAAATCTATCTATCTATCTATCTATCTATCTATATATATATATGTATATATATATATAGATATTGTGTGTATTTTGGCAGCATTTTTTCATTAATGCAGGTTTCATTGAATAATATAGACGAGTTTTGTCTATTAATTTTGTGTAGGATCCGTTCATACCGTCTGATATACTTGATGGTGATGTCGTTAAAAGACAACAAAAAATCACAGTATTTGTTGAATTTAACAAATACTGTGATTTTTTGTTGTCTTTTAACGACATCACCATCATCAGACGGTATGAACGGATCCTACACAAAATTAATAGACAAAACTTGTCTATATTATTCAATGAAACCTGCATTAATATATATATATATATATGTATATATATATATATATATATATATATATATATGTGTGTGTGTGTGTGTGTGTGTGTGTGTGTGTGTGTGTGCTTTTTTGCAAAGAGGAAAGCAAAATCATGTTCTTTAAAACAACGAGGAAATTTTTGGCAAGCACTTCATCGGTGGGTACTACTGGCAACAAAATAATTGACAATAACTTAGTAAGTCATTGTATTTTATTTTACTTTTATGAGAACAAGCTTAACAAACTTCTCATCATAAAATAAAATCCTCATCTCCTCTATTTTTCAGTTATTTCTGATAAAAATTCTAAATTACTTCTTTACTTGACTTATGTCATGCGAAATAGCTTTGCCCTCTTGGCAACTGAACTCTTATGATGGCGTCAGTAAACGTTTCTTTCTGCTCATCCTCATCCCAATAACCTGTTATTAACAGAATATATTTCAGTTATTAATGGGGAGATTAGAAATCACATTATGGTTTCTTTCTTGACGTCCCTTGGAACAACGTTTTTAGTCTCCCTGTTAAATAAATGCGCCACGAGTAGAAATTTGTCATCGAAGCTTGTATTCCAGCAAGGACATTTCAAATTAAATCTCGTTCGTCTCCTTGGTTCTAACCTGCATGCTCAGCAGTTATTTACCACAAGAAACACTTGAAACAAAATTGTCGTTTCTGATAGAATGAAACAGCATATAAAACTCCTAAGTTTTGTTTTACATATTACTAACAGCAACTACTCAGTCACTCATCTATTCTATCAATTTGAATTCTTCATATGCTTATTATCAAGATAAATGTAGGTATTTCATTTTGTATTTATAAATATAGGATTACCCACCGAGAACAGATGCTTAGCTGAGTGATATAACCCCGTATCCGATCTCAAGCATCATTTCTAATTTAGACTCACATAAACCAAACGGAGCTGATAGAATTCCAACAATACCCTAATAAAATGTGTCCCTGAGCTGGCACTAATTTCATCCATATTCTTAAACTATTGCTCTCTGCTTTCCGCTTTCTTGCCTGTTAGAATCATCATCGTTAATTTTCTCATTATAGTAACTTTGGGGACCACACCGACAACACTAACTACCGTCCTATTAGCCTCATCCTGCTTCAAACAACATATTCAAAACTTTAATCAATGTAAATGGTTAAGCCTCCCATTTTTCACAACGTACATTCTAACAAAATATATGGCTTTCGCTTTGCTAGATACACGATTAAAGTTAACTGCCATTACTAAATAAGTATATCAGGCTTTAATAATAGCTGCAAAAGTCGATCTTTGACTCTAGATGTTTTGAAATCGTTTGACATGGTTTGATATGCTAACCCTGTTACAAAAGCTCCACGGCTGCGGTATTACTGAGTTTGATGTCATCTGATCGTTCCTATTAAACAGTGAAATGAACGTTATTTTGAACGTGAAATCATCCAGAATATTCGCACTAACAAGACTATATCTTACGTCCTACCCTGTTTCTGGTCTTCATCAATGATCTTCCTGATGTCATGAGTCTCTAAGTCGGCTTCTTTGCGAATGACACTACTCTTTACTACTATCTCAAAAAGAAAATCTATCTAGACTGACAAAGTAAACCTGGCTGCTACTCTTAAAACAAACTTCCAATCAATGCTTAACTAGAGGCAGGAAATGACTTGTAAATTTTAATGTTTCCAAAACAAGACTGTTATCATTTAACCACCATACACAAACTATTCTGCCTGCCATCAGCATGATTGACGCTTGTCGCCTGAGGAGCAACACACTGTGCCTCCTCATCATTTTATAACAGACCTTAAGTGGGACGGCGAGATCGAACCCATAACTGCACCTGTTGCTAAGAAGTCTCGGTTTATATGTCGGCACATAAAGTTTTTCTCTTCAAAATGCATCTTACATTCACCGTGCTTTAAATACTTTTGCCATATATGGTCGGGTGTTTCCTGGGAAATGTCCTAAACGAAGACAGAAAGTGCCACACAGAGACCCGAAGGCGAATTGGCATGGCGAAGGACGCGTTCCAAAAGATTAGTAGAGTATTAAGAGACAAGAAAATTTCGCTAGAAACAAAAAAAAGTGTACTGGATTACTATGTGATGTCAGTTCTTTAATATGGCAGTGAATGCTGGACAGTATCATCAAAAATGAAGGAAAAACATAAAGCAACTGAAATGTGGTTCTACAGAAGGATGCTGCGGTTATCATGGACCAAGCATGTGAGCAATGATGAGATTTGAAAAAGATGGAAACGAAAAGGAAATTATTACTGAGCATCAGGAAGAGACAGTTAAAGTTCCTCAGACATGCAGTGAGGAAGAAAGGCGTGGAAAACCTGATAAAACAGGCCGCATAGATGGGAAAAGAGACAGAGGAAAGAGACAGAGGAAAGCAGCGCATAACATATTTGAACGGCTTGATCGGGTGGATGACAGAAACAGGAGATAGCGTTCTAAGAACCACAAGGGATAAAGAGACATAGAAAGCAATGATCGCCTATGTCCTAAATGGACATGGCACATAGAAGAAGAAGTTCCTGCAATTCTTTTCAAGTTTTTCAAAAAGTTCCCAAAAGAAATCAGTAATTTAATCGATTCTGATTTGGCATCTCGACTTCATTCACCTTCTCACAGACAGGGCGTGGTTTTTCTCAGTTTTTTTCTTTAAATATATCCTTGGAAACTGCTCTGACCAGGTTTATTTTACCTTATGCCATGAGCACCTGATTTAAGCGAGCTTCTAGATAAGTATCTACTTGAAAAAACAATGAAATAGTTAAATATGACCACCACTTTTAGTCAAAAATCTCACGTACTCGTCGTCTGTGGAAGAGCTGGCCGTTTACTTTCCTCCTTGATAGCTACAATCTTCAAAATTATAAATACAACGTCAATTGCCATATTCTTTTTTTTTTTTTAATCCTGTTCATATTTATCCTTTATTCAATACCTCCTGTGTCCAATATTTTCTCTGCTTTTGGTGAAATGTTTTATACATACATACATATATATATGCATACTTATTACTATATTCGTTTCGAAAAACCCTCCTCGTATATATGCGGAAGGAAAAAATAGTTGTAAATAAAGAAAGAGCTAAGCACATGCATGTCAACCAAAGCCAGTACGTAGCTCAAAGAAAAACCCGAGACGAGTAATCAATAACAAAATAGCGCTCAATACATAAGCAGAGCAGAATATGTAAATTAAAATAGTGAGCCAACAGACCTACCAAGGTTTCACCTAAACGGATTTTCAGGGAAGGTTGGCCTTGACTGAAGATCCGTTTAGGAGAAACCTTGTTACATTTGTTGGCTCACTAGGTTAATTTACTTATATATATATATATATATATATATATATATATATATATATATATATATATATATTAATCATATCACCCCAAGCAAGGCGAAAACGCCACTGATGCGCAGGGGACTACGTAAGAGTGAAAAGATTGGAAAAGAGAAAAATCGGAAACCACATCCTAAACAGAAAACAAGGGATGAGCCTCTTCACCTGTTCAATAGACGTGGGTGGAGTGTGAACCGAGCGATAGTTTATATATATATATATATATATACGAATATTCAACATTCACACTTGACCCTTCTACGAAAAATAAAAATCAGGTAACAAAAAAAAATCTCCGGAGAAAGATAAAAAGAAAGATGTGGTTAGTTCCAGTGACTTGATCTAAAGATTTTAAAAACTTGGGAAATATACAGTTCGGTTCAAAAGTACTAACACCTGATGAAGGCTGGAGCATAAAACGTCCGAAGTGTCCTAAACATGGAAATATAGATGAGGACAACAATTCAAACACAGTAAATAATATGTATTCAGTTTTAATCCCACTGGAGTGCAGGGTGTGATAAATTTCTATTTTTTTCCTCAGATTAGGATATTTGCAGTGATCTGAAATAATATGAATTTATTTTCGAGGTGTATGGTGAAATATGGTTGGCCGTGAAAAATATAGCGTCATCTGTAATTCCATGAGACTATTATCTCTCCCAGACACTACTGTCTCGACCGTCGATTAGCTATCGATTAGATGTCCTACGGTGAGGGAAGAGTACGAAAATTGTAACGCTGCACGATTACACTGGCAAGCCTTACAGAGAACACAGATGTCTGCATTTCAACTGTCAGTCGTATTAACAAGGCGAACAAACAAGCCGGATTCATCAGTTCTAAACGAGAAGAAAATTCGGTTGAAAGAGAAGACAGTATCGAGTGTGTTTTTATGTTTCTATTTATATGGTGGTGCGTTCACGCGTGTGTGCGTGCGTGAGTGTGTGCGTAAATTTCAAATTAAGTAAAATATCTATATTGCGAAAAGTATATGAGTTAATTCGAATTGATAACTTTTTTGCCATCGCTTTTCGTCCCCGTAGGAATATTATCTAATCTAATCTAAACTTATTTATAAATAAATGGAACTGTGTCTGTATGTGTGTGTGTGTGTGTGTGTGTGGTGGTGTGTGTGTGTGTGTGTGTGTGTGTGTGTGTTTGTGTCAGTTACCTATAGACTCCGAAACGGCTGAACCGATTTTCTTGAAAATTTACACAGTTGTACTATAAGCGTCTGCGAGTGTTTTTAGCTAGGTTTTGTGTAGAGGTATCCCCGATAAATATCGAAAATCGATAATCGAAAAAATCAGGTTATAGAAGGAATGGTCCGATTTTAATCAAATTTGATACACTCATATACAAAGACATAAGAAACGATATTCAGACATTTCAAGGTTGCAATTCTTACAATAGTGCAGAAAATCGATAATATATAAATATATATTTATTATATTTATATTTATATTATATTTATTTATATATTTATATATACATATATATATATATATGTATATTTATATATATATATATATATATATATATATATATATATAAGGCAAGATGTTTTAGTGTGTGTCTGTTTATCTGTCTGTATGTCTGTATTTTTTCAGCCCTTTTATTTTAATTTTTGCTTCGAGTTTGGCTCTAAGTAGGTGTAATTGTAGTCCTTAGTCTCAGCCATAATACCATTTACTCAGAGGACTTATTTAGCCTTCAAAATTTAGTTTGCGATGAATAAACTTATTTGATATCGATATCAGAAAATAAAATTTTGACTTACTTCCATTCATTTTTCTTTCAGTCTACAGTTCCGCTTTTACTAGAAACAATCATTGCTTTTTAGTCTTTCGTGCCAACGTCCAAAGAGTCTGAGCTCCAGAACCATGGCTTAGTTTTAAAGCTTTCATTGCACCCGAGCAACGCCAGGCTATACTGCTAGTCAAGATATAAAAGTAAAGATTTTATTTCGCAGTTTGTATTTATAAACATATGTAAAGTAAAGAAAAATATCGTTATGTTTTTGTATATTTTAAATTTGGGAAAGCACTAAGGTCTATAAAATTTCCAGTTGAGACTGGAAAATTTAACACAGATGTGAGCTAATGTTACTAATTTTTGATTTTTTTATGAATATATATTTTTTAATATAATTATAATTCTGTTTGTATACTGATGAATTATTTATGCATTTATCTGTTTTAAATATTTAAATGTCTTGGGTTTAGAGATTTCTTTTAATTTAAAAAACAATATCTGGTCATATATTTTGCTCTTGAGAAAGAGAATTTCCTTGAAAAAAAAAGAAATATTTGTAAAGAAAAATAACAAAAAAATATGACATAAATGTTAAATTAAGTACTGAACGTAGACCATTACCTTAAATGAGCAATTTTTTGTCATTTATGAACAATTTGACTTTTTGCAGATACATTTCATCGAAAGCAAATAACAGATATATAGTTAACTTGCTCCGAAGTTATGTTCTCTAAGATGAAAAAAGCACACTCTGATATTATCGCACATTTTGTTTTCAACAATATATTCATGCATCCTTTTTTCGAATTCTAGTCGAACTCGTTTCATTAACATACTTAAAAATGTCCTCAAGAAAAACAGTAATCCTATCTCTTCTCATTCCAATTATGGGTTCAATAGCAGTACAAACTGACATCTATAGCCTTGGTTGGCAACCGATCTACTGCCGAAATTAATGGCAACCTACTGCAGCAAAATCGTCTGCCTAGTCAGTCAAGTGTGCATTATGTATGGAATGTAACTGATATACACACGCATACACACACACACACACATTTTCTTCATTCTTTCATTGATGAAACCACAATATAGGTAATTATTATATATCTATTAATTCATTTGATGCACATGTTATTGTGCAGTATTAACAAAAGAACCATTCTATTTTCATTTACAATTATTGACTTGACAATAAATACAAAAATACTATGAAGTACATCATTTTTCTAAAACACTGGGGTTGACTAATAAGTATGACCGGTAGTATATATATATATATATATATATATATATATATACATAAAAATCAAAATAATAACTAAATAGACTCTGTAAGTATTTAGGCTGTAAATTTATACTAAGATAAACAAAAACCACTAACAAACAGAACCTAATTCAGTTACAATCCGGTGCACTGAGGCGTCGGATAAATGAGGAGAAAAAAAAGAAATCCGCGGAACAAGAACAAAACATTCAATACTCCGCAGTAAAGAAAAAAAAACCCAAACGGAACCAACCACAAAAAAAGTGCTCGATACAAAGTACAAAAGATATACAAAAGTAGAGCAAAGACACACAAAAAAATCTCAAGCGAGCCAAAACCTACCGCGATTTCACACTACGGATCGTCAGGGCAAAAAGGCTTTTTGCTTGAGATTTTTTTGTATATATATATATATATATATATATATATATATATATATATATATATATATTGTGTATCATAAATTTATGTTTTTTAAAATTTTGGGTCGGATTCCTCAAGCCAAAACAAGGACAAATCTATACGTGTCCACAAATCATAGTCTCTGGTGCAAAAGATCCTGCCGCAGCTGCGCAAATATAAACAACTGAAAATGTAGGGTGTCGCAGTTGCCTTCTGTCAGGAAAGGCAATCTGATACAGCTGTGCAGCCTCGCCTCCATTACCATTCGGACAGTGGTATGCAAAAATAATATCTGTCTACTGACGATATGGGATTGATAAACGGATCTTTTCTTAGATATCTCACGACTTCACACATTAAATGTTAAAAAAAAAACACAACTGGAAGATTTTTGCGTATTGGGGAAATTGTGATTTGTATCCTCCTATGAATTTGACATATATGCGTGCATATGTGGATTTTGTCTTGGGTAATTGAATGTAGGCCCATTTTGTGTGTGTATGTGAAGCTTGTTTATATACTTTTGTAAATAAGTTTTTGCATTAATTTTTATAAACGTGTGTATACCTGGTCTTCATAGGGTAATATATGGGTGTGTGAGTTGGAATGTGTTTAATATAATATTAATATACTTGTACGTATATGTGAATGGATGAAATGTATATATATATATATATATATATATATATATGTGTGTGTGTGTGTGTTTATGTATGTGTGTATGTGTGTGTGTGTGCGTATTTGGGTACATGTAGAGGATGTGTGGGTACTTAGTTTATGTGTGACACTGTCGGCTTGTCCTTGGGTCTAACCCCAACCCGGGAACTTGTTGTGATGATGATGACCAGACCTGAGTCAGGGTTGATGCTGTCGAAACAGCACCAATTATGACGATGTTCTCGGGTCGCTAATCGTGATGTTGTGCTCGTCACAGCAGCTGGTTCTCACGACGTCTATTACACCGGTGAACTTCCCTGCCCACGCTGTGTTCTTTGAGCACAGGAAAAACAAGTTGAAAACCCCGTAGCCGATTCTCTACCACCTCAAACGAGGCTGGACACACGTGTACACTTGTGTTGAGAAAATAAAAATGGCACAAAAATGTATAAGTTCGAAGGCGCTTGGATGATTTACGGAAAAAAGTTTTATATATATATATGCAAAAATAATTAACAATAAAACAGAATGCGCAATCATTGAATTCGATGTTCACAACGGAGCGAAATATTCGTTTAGAATAATCAGAGCTTTCAATTTTCCCAATAAATGTTAAAACAAAATGTTCTTTTAGGGCTCTTTACGGAAAAAGCTGAAGTGGAGTGAATGGGTTGGCTCTTTACCGAAGCTTTACGGAAGCAGCCGAAGTGGAGTAGTGGGTTGGTGATGATAGTAGATTCATCTTGTCTCTTTAGCTCGGCAGCTCTAACTTATCTTGGGTCTTTCTGTTTTTATACATCTTCAGCTAGGACTGTATCGGAGGCGTATTATTCGACTTTAAAACTTTTAATTTGATCATTGGCAGGCTTTTCTACGTTTCTTTATATCTTCAGCCATGAGTTCTATGGGAGGAGACCGTCACTGTTTCTACAGCTGGCATCCAATCGGCATGGCTCCCGGTTGGGACACACTTTTCCCTCAGTCGTTACATCTCGACTGCTCCTGACTCCAACTGATTTTGCTACTCGAGGTCCCAATTTTTATACTTGTCCCCAATTCTCTTATGGGATGAATGACGGACACTGGGTATCTATGCCAATTAGGTCTTTGACCAATGAGATTAATTCCACCTACACATTTCAAGGTGGAGTTATATCATTCCCTTCGTTTAACCAATGAAGTAACAACACCTTTTCTGACACAATTTTTCTTCATCCGCTTCTTCTTAATTACATCATTTTATGTTTTCGAATTTTCAAATTCTTTCTCAGCAAATGTGGAAACTAAAGATCTGATCTTACCCTAACCCCATCAAAAGTCCTGACAGCCTTGTTTTGACTATATTTATTTTTCACTCTAGCAACCGAAAATTCTCTTCTGAATAACAATGAATGAATCATCCGATTTCGCTAACATGGTTGAAGACTTTTCGGTTTTTCAGACGATTTGGTCAAAATTATGGGAGCGTGATCGGCCAATGTCTCCAAATTATATATATTTGTGTGCGTGTTTGTGTGTAGTTGAATATAGATGTACTCGTGTGCGTGTGGTTGCGTGTTACTATTTATGTTAAATCAACGTTTTTCTAGGTTATTTAATGCAAAGAAATATTTCCAGATAATAAAAGATGGGAGAGACAATAATGGCACCAGTACATATGCATCGAAAATGCGTTTACGGAAAAGGTTCGTATTTGTAATATTTTAGATCTTAACTAGCAAAACACTTTCGATTTTTCTTCTTCTTTCAATATTTTTTTTCGATCTGTGTATTGAGCACTATTCTTTTTAAGTAACCGTTTCCTGGAAAAATAAAAACAGTAAAACCAGTTTTGTTACACACACACACACACACACACACACACGCACACACAAACACACACACACACACACACACACATATATATATATATATATATATGTGAATATATACATATATATATATATTTAGTAGTTTTACTGATAAAATGTATTTAGGCCAGGAGGATTTTTCTATCGTAACGTAATCGATATCGTAGTGGAGATAGAGTGTTGAATGATTTAGCGCAAAGAATTTGTCATTTAAACTGGGCAGGTTCATGACGTCTTCAAAGTTTTATTGGGGATACCGTCATGATATTTTTACATATTTATAGGGAGCTTGGTGTGATTTGATATTTTTGGGGATGGGTCTGGTTTTGTTTTCTTTATCTTTATTTTTATTTTTATTGTGCAGGTGTATGTTTTTATTGCTTTAATGCAACTTATATATATATATATATATATATATGCAGCATATATATATATGTATATATGTATATTGCGTTGATGGCGTAATTCTGACTTTCATGCATTACGCAATGGAACAGTTTATAATATGCACCTGATGTTTGCGTAGTGCATGAAATTCTGTGTCATACTATCGACGTAGTATACAATGTATATTTATTAATATAATTAAAAGCTCTGTTAACCTACATTGAAAACTGTTTTATTAACACCCGAATAATTTTTTATATATGTTCATGTACTTGTGTACTTACACATATGTGTATTTATTACAAACACACACACAAACACACACACACACATGCATATATATACATATATATTACTCTTCTAATTTAACCGTGACAAATAACTGGTTAATTAAATATATATATATATATATATATATATATATATATATATATATATATATAATGCGATTTTAATATTAAACCCACAATTATTTTTAAAATAAGTTATTATTTCAAAAATAATTATTGCATTTCACTTCTGGGGCGCAGATGTTTCCACGGATGTGTGTTAGCATCCGGAAATGACAAAATCGATTTTTCTTTTGCGTCTTTAATTCAGAAATATTCTCATGATATTATTTGCTTCATTCATCATTTTTTTTTAACTCACACGGAAATGAAACTAACTATCTTGTAATATTCGAAGCTGCTGATTTTTTTCTTTTTTTCTTTTTTTTTGTCATCCTTCGATATGATTTTATAAATATTTTGGTGAAAATCTGACTTTTCGCAATATTTCTCCAGTATGGGACACAGACGCCTACTTAAATTTGATCAAATTCACACCCTATCAAAAAATTAATATAAGTGCAAATTTCTAGTGATTATAAACTTATTCAATATTTGCATATATACTCATATTATTCTGTGTGCCCAAATGTGCGTTTTGGTGCACACAGCCGCTCGTTATGAGAAATCGTTGAGCCGAGATCGATATTCTGTTGAAGTCATTGCATTTACTTACGCGCAAATACTCTTTGGAAAGGTATTAATAGGTAGTTTCTCTCTCTAGCTATGGGTTAAATAGCAGGACATATTGGATTCACAGCCTTGGTTGGAAACTAGTCTAACACAGAATGTAATTACAATCTACTGCAAGAAAAGTAGCTTCCCAGTCAGTCTTTCAAGCGTGTAGCACTCATGACACTTAATTGACTGATATCCCCTATCCTTTCAGAACGTTGTCGACCATGGCTCTCCATAATTTTCTGTCATTTGTAGCTCTTTGTAATTATTGACTCTGGCAAGATATTTTCTCTAGTGCCCTGAATAAATGAACTTAAGCGTGTTACTAGATTGGTATTTAGGTCCCACCCTCTTACTGTTGAACTAGCTAAATATAACCGCCACTAAATCTCCAAAATCTTTTGTAGCACTCCCCACCTTTTCAAGCTCTCTTCCATTTCTTTACTTTCCTGATAATACGATCTTCAAAGTTTTAAATGCAACGTCAATCCCCATTTTCTATAATCTTGAATACCGTTCAATTTTACTCTCCTTCTATCTAAACGTTTTACTCTTATGTAGCCATCTGCGCATCAGTGGCGTTACCGCCTTGATCAGGGTGATACGATTAAAAAAAAAAGGAAGAGTAATGGCAACCTAGTACAGGAAAATTTCTGTCCGGTCAGTCACGACACAAACGTGTGTCAAGTATGACTGACATACTGACTATATTGGCAAAATGTTTTCATAAATTTGCAATTGAATTGGCTCAGATCTAACCGTTTCTTTTCTTGCACATCTCGCTTGTGGAACTCTCTTCCGGCTCCATGATTTTCAGTCAGCATTGATCTTCAAAAATATAGATGCATTGCAAAACGCGAGATAATTCCTCTTCTATTGTTCATGCTCCTTAATAATGATTCTATCTTCTTTTTTACTTCTAGCAACCTTATGCGTCTGAGTAGCTTTGCGGTACTCGTTTCTAAGCTCACACTTCCGGCAAGACGGCTAGCAAATCCTTATTACAGATGCATTCCAAACGCAGAGTGTACACCTGTGATATGTACAACAAATATACTGAGAACGGTTACAGTTTTTGGAAGAGAGCGAATAAGTTGATGTGTTCAATATTTTTTTAACAAGGTCAACACATTTACACACTCAGCACCGGTATTTTGCGAATTTGTGCTAGAACATACACATCGACGACTTCAGGAAGGCTCCATTACATTTTATAATCGTGTGGCCCCAAAGAAAGTCCGATGATTGGCCTTTGCTAAAAGTAAAAACTATATTTCTCCCCACATTTTAAAAATGGCCACTTTTTCTCTCATGTCCAGTGGGATAGATAATGTTCAGAGTTGAATTCTTTCAATGTAAGACGTCATTTGTTTGCATTTCTCTGATTATTTGCTTTGTTCAATCGAACATTCTCCTAGTTTGTTCATCTTTTTTAACTTGTCAAAAATTTTTGTTGCAGGTAGTTTGGACTTTAATTCCATTTTTTTTCCTATTCACAAGTTTTGGGTTCAACTATTGTATAGTCTCCAGACGCTTTACAAAGGTGCCACTTCCTGGACACATCTCTCTATATATATATCATTAAAAAATCGCCTTCCTGATAATTAAAGGAATTGATTTGAACCTGTGACTTATTACCAGAAAATGAATTCTAACCGACCGTCAGCGCACACTTATACATGCATCAACATAACCCGATACGTCGAGAATTATATAAAGAACACACAATGATGTGCATTGTGTTGCAATGGATATCGGCCTCAGGATAAGAAATTTTAGAGCCGAGTTCAAATTCCAGATAGATTCATTGCATTCACTTATGTACAAATATCATTGGTAATGTACGTTGTTGTGAAGTGGATATTCATTTACGCGCCCATAATTTTGGAAATGGTATTCATGTGCGTTGTCGTGAAATGGAAATCTGGGAGCCTAGTTCGAATTCCAATTGAATTCCTTACATTCACTTACGTGCAAATAACCTTGAGAAAGTCATTAATCCGTCTCTTCCCTCCATTTATGCGATATATAATAGAACAGATTTTATAGCATTGGCTGGCAACCAGTCTACCTCAGAAGGCAATGGCAACCTACTGCGGGATAATATTTTGCCAAGTCAGTTATGTCTCTTTTGAGACATGATCACCGAAGCGTACATTGCGTATGGCACTTGACTGATTGATTCATCCATCACTTCGTCCTCGACATGTAGGCCAAATAGCAAAGCCTATTGGGTTCTACTTACGAAACATGGTAACCCAAGCGTATATCACGTATGGCACTTAACTGAATACCTCTTGGAAAAGATGATTTTCCATCTCTTCTCCCTGAAAATATGAGTTGATTGGCAGGACAGACTGGGTTTTAAAATCTTGTTTGAAAACCCAAGTGGGTATCATGTATGGTTCTTAACTGACTGACATGTCTGTATATGTCTCTGTGCTTCATCTTGGCTCTTCTTGTCATTTAATTGTCATAAGACAATATCAAATACACAATTGTTTCTATTTCTTCCTTGTATTCATGTTCGGAAGTGCGATGTGGTACAGTGGATATCGGCTCGGAACGAGAAACCGGGGAGCCGAGTTCGAATTCCAGTTGAATCCATTATATTCACTTACGCGCAAATACCCTTGGGAAAGGTATTAATCCGTCTCTTCCTTCCAGTTATGGGCTAAATAACAGGACAGATTGGGTTCTATAGCCTTGGTCGGCAACCAGTCTAACGCAGAAAGCAATGGCAACCTACTGCGGAATAATCTTCTGCCCAGTCAGTCATGTCTCCTTCGAGACATGATCGCCCAAGCGTGTATCACGTATGGCACATAACTGACTGATTCATGTTCGTCTATGCGTTGTTCTTTTTCATGTAGTTTCACGTATGACGTGTTCTGGGAATTTATTGTCAGAAGTGCTGCAACTGATGCGCCCATTTTATTCTAATAAACGAGGTAAGATTCGGATAAAAGCATATTGTTGTGTGATATGAGTTTACATGACCGCGCTATTTTATGAGATTCGTTTATTTCTCCGCAGCCAACTTGCTTTCTTTGCACGTCGTCGCATTTCGTTAAGATTATTGGATTTTTATTCTTTTGTTTAATTTACTCTGCCATTCTCGGCTTTCGTCCAAATAACCCACTTTCCGTATTCGCTTCAATCTAAACAGATAAACACGCTTATATCGATACAAAAATCGCCCACAATGATGTGTCGTTATTCGCAGTCTAGTTCCGCAAGCCATTTCCAGTTAATTCAATCCGTATTGCATGTTCATTACACTTATTTTGTCCTACACCTTCTAAAAACTGTGAAATATCTCAATCTATCTATCTATCTATCTATCTATCTATCTATCTATCTATCTATCTATCTATCTATCTATTACAATCTGTTCATAAGTGTTTAGTTATCTCAGTTTGTTTTGATCTGTTTTAATCTATCTATCTATCTATCTATCTATCTATCTATCTATCTACAAAACGCTAACTACGAAACTGATTATATCAAACAACGACTAAAAAACTACTAGATTTCATCAAAGATATAACACATACCGAAAAAAATCTCTCCTCCAAAATCCCAACATCATTATCTATTTCTCATTGCGAAAGTATAGGCGTGTTAGAAAACTTTGCATTTTAACGCCTCATTATGATTCTATCAGGTTACACACACACACACACACACACACACACACACACACACACACACACACACACACTAATCTGACTATCAATATTTTTGGTGTTTGGTTATCTCACTATATTTTTCTAAACTTAAATTGATTACTATATATATATATATATACATACAAATGAATAACAACGAAGAAAATAATTTCAACTTTCAAAACATTAATTTAAAACATCATTATTTATATTGATTATTATCATTATTATTATCAGTATTAAGATTTACCACCATTATGAACTACCTGATGAGATATTGTTCTTTCAATGTCGAAATAAAATGCACAATTTTATAGTAGTTTATAGTTGGACATGTTCTAAAGAAATAATAATAGTAATAATAATAATAATAACCAATTATTGGTCAGAATTAAATTAGACCTGTGTATGTTTGCATTAAAAGAGCTCAATACATATATAATGTAGAGCATTTAAGTATCGTTTATATGGAATGAGTCGATTACGCAAACTTGCTTTGAAGTATTCGCTACTTTCACCCGTTTTATATCAATTCTACATACTACAAACTTACCGCAAGTTTGAAACCAAAGTTCAACAAATGGAAATATCTAAACTTATTTATAAATAGAAGTTTGTCTGCGTGTGTGTGTGTCTGTGTGGGTGTCCGTTACCTATAGATTCCGAAACGACTGAACAGATTTTCTGGAAAATTTACACAGTTGTAATATAAACGTCTGCGAGTGTTCTTAGCTACGTTTTGTGTCCAGGTACACCGAATAAATATCGAAAATCGATAATCGAAAAAATCGGGTTATAGATGGAGTGGCCCGATTTAATCAAATTTGATACACTCATAGGCAAAGACATAAGAAACGATATTCAGAAATTTCAAAATTGCAGTTTTTGCAATAGTGCAGAAAATCAATAATATATATATATATATATATATATATAAAAGGCAAGATGTTTGTGTGGGTGTCTGTTTTACTGTCTGTATATCCTTTATACAAATCCACAATTTTTATCCGATTCTCACCAAACTTCACACAAATATTCTTTAGGCTGAATCTGAGCTGCAGAACCATGGATTACTTTTAAAGCTATTATTACATCCAAGCAACGCCGGGCTATACTGCTAGTAATATGTATATATAAGTGTACATATGTGCAAACACGCAGGTACAAACTGATTTATAAATATTTTTCTGGTGATAATTTAATAAAATCAACCTATAAAGTATATATATTAATATAACAAAGCTATAAATTATATATATTAATAAATATACATATTATCCTACGTTTAATGCGAGAGTCAGATTTTCATGCATGCACAATCATCAGACGCACAATAATAGGCAGTTGAAGATTGGTTTTACATGAAACTACGAGTCGTGACTCAAATGTAAGATATGTTTATTCATTAATTAACAATCATGCACATATATAAAAACACCATGCGACGGTGTATTGAATAGTGCTGCCATATTTGGTCAGTTGCTCCTACTATCCACTTAAGTGTCCTTGGCAAAAATCAACGGAGAATCTACAACATGATCGATCCCGATTTGGCTGCTCGAATACAGCCTCTTTCTCATCGCGCAGTGTCGCTTCCCTGTGACTCTTCTACAAATACTTTCACGGTTTCTGCTCTGATGAACTTAGCTCACTGGTGCTTCCGATATACGAATTTATTCGAGCCACAAGATTAGCAACTAGATCCCACCCTTTTATGGTAAAACCAATAATATGTAAAGGCATATTTCTACTCCATCAGCTTCTTTTCTCGCACTTCCCTCTTGTGGAATTCCCTTCTGTTTACTTGCTTCTCCGGCAGCTACAATCCCCAAGAATTTAAATATAAAGTCAATAGTCATCTCCTATCTCACTAACTTGCATTCTCTCTCTCATGTTCGCATCTCATTTCTGCAGTATTCTCATTCCTTGCTTACACGCTTCCTGACACCCTCTTTATTCTGTTACTCCTTTTCATCACTTTCCTCGGATGTAACCCCCTGCACAACTGTGGCAGTATAATGCTTTGCTTGGGCTGATACAATTATAGTATATATATATATAATATACAATTATATATATATATATATATATATATACAATTGTATATATATATATATATATATAAACTTGTTTTGATATATATATATATATACAATTGTATATATATATATATATATAAATAAACTTGTTTATATATATATATATAAACTTGTTTATATATATATATATATATATATATATAATATATATATATATATATATATATATATATATATATATATATATATATATATATATATATATATATATATATATATATATATATATATATATATATACTTGTTTATATATATATATATATAAACTTGTTTTGATACAATTATATATATATATATATATAAACTTGTTTTGTTCAAGTTCTGTCGATAAATTTTGTATTTATTTTTGTAATTTTTTTAAAATTGATGTTTCATATACTCGGTAAAGTTACCAACATTATTATTTATTTTTATTTTATATGATTTTCCCTCGAGTACTTTCGAATTTTGCTTTACTTTCTTTTTTTTTTGTAATTACTGTGTTTACTTATCAGTTTTTGGTTAATTTCATCCTTTTCAAGTTTGCTGGAACCAATTTCTCGTAAATCAAGAATATTGGTTTGTTTTGTTTTGTTTAATGACGTATCAAACTGACTGGGTTATTTAATGCCGACAAGATTTTTACAGTATATTTTTTATGAATTTTATATGTACTCTTCGTAAGAAATAAATTTGTAGATAAGCTTTCATTTAAGTATTTTTGTAAAGTGGGTGTTGTTCAAATGTATTGCTTACATATATGTATTTTTCAAAAATGTATTGCTGGTAACATTTTTTTCTTCAAAATTGTATTGATGTTATTTTTTTTTTCAAAAATGTATTGGTGGCAGGCTTTTTTTCTTCAAAAGATGTGTCCTGGAATTTTTATTACAAAAGACTATTTTACATTTTCATAGTATTTTGACCCCAGTTTCGGGGGTGGTTAACTATTTTTCACTACCGTGGAACCTAACAAGTGCTACCACACCGGGTCAGTGTTCCATGCTCCTCACTGCCTCCTAATCAGAGGACTTGATTACAGATGCAGTTTATGGTCATCCGAAGGAACTAAATAAAGATGAGTTCATTTAAATGGTCGAACCTGATTTTATGCACACACACACACACTCACCACGAGGATGTGTGGTCTATGTTTGTGTAGCGAATGTAAGAATTTCAGGTTTTTTTATGATGGTACCGGAAAGACAATCTTCTAAAAAACCTATGTATTCATGAACAACATTACTGTTTACTGCAGAGAGATATCTGAGGTGATAATTTATTCGTAAGAATTAGAACAGACGTTTTAATTTACGATAACAAATGATAAATCTAAGATATTTTTAAAATGGAGAATTTTTATATACCGGACGATGACAATTCGAATAGATTTTTCGTTATATTCTTAATAATTAGGCTGCATTTACTTAATATATATATATATATATATATATATATATATATATATATATATTATGTCGTGATGAATTATTTTATTAATCGATTCTTACAAATTTCGAATAATCTTTTTTTGATAGATTTTTGCAAATTTCGAATAATCCTTCTCAGATAAGTACGGAAATCCGTCAGAATTTTGAACAGTCAATTTCATAATATAGTTCAAGCTTCTAACTTCATAAAGTCATCATCAGTGTAAGGAAGAACGATATATATATATATATATATATATATGTATTTATAAAAACATTTTTTTTTTCATCCAATATGTAATTATCTGCATACAGGCCTGTTTCGCTCATTAATGCCCGCTTCAAGCTAGGACAGTAATCCTTCTCATATATTAGTAGCTTGAGATTAACCTACAACGCCATCGGCGGTCATTCCTGAAAGGAAGATTTCAAAGCGTATAATATATTTACACCAATGTAAATTCTCAAAATATAGATACCGTGGATTCCTTGGAGGTTCAATTGCTTCCTTCCTTTTGAGGCTCCGAAGTTTGAGGCATGTTTCCCCATCGTCTCCAGACCACGGTTTAATAAAGAACATGCTAGATCAGATCAAAATAAAACATTAAAAAAATCACGCTAGCAACATATGCTACTTCTGATGTGAAACACATCTGTTTCCTTCCCTTTCTACAGCAGTAATATTGGTGACTCTGATGGCATTGTGCATTGTTTAACGATCAAAATTAAATACTGTTAAAAGAACATAAAAAAAACAACGAAACACATAGCAAGAGACAGACACATCTACAAAAAACAATTCCTTGTCCGATGGGAAAAGTTGCTTGTGGCGCCAGAAGTTGCTTTGTATTGATGGTATTTACACACTCAAACTGTGTTTGCTTCCTTCGTCGCCGGCTGACGAGGACAGGATATCGCACGTATTTTCACACGTTGAATAAAGAAATAATATTACAACGACAATCGTCTTAATAATAAAATTCTAAAATGTTATCCAGTTTTATACAATATATATATATATATATATATATATATATATATATATATATATATATATATATATCCTCCATTTGTGAACGCATTTTTCTAAAATAAGTGGTGTCTTCAGGCAATTTTACCGTTTACCGTTTTATTTAATACGCTCACGTAACTGTTTTTCTTTAACGCTGACGTGGCAGGAGAATTTTGAACGCGCAAGAATTAAAATTACAAGAAATTATAACGAATTTCGACAATGTAATTATATTGAATATTTTTTAAACAGGGATGTGCAGTGGCTTAATTTTATTATGACCAAAAACTAAGTAATATATATATATATATATATATATATATATATATATATATATAACGAGAGAGAGAGAGAGAGAAATAATGAGAAATTATTTTTTCTGGAATTGATTATATTCTATAGATGATTCTGTTTAACATTTAAGCTTTTTTCTTAAGTCTCAGCTTCCAGCCGAAAAAGAAATATAGTAAATTTTACCTCTCCAAAATACACTAAGTAAATAAACAGAGAAACGAGAATCAGCCGGATAGGCATCAGTCAGTTAAATGCCATACGTGATACACGCTTGGGCGATCATGTCTCGAAAGAGACATGACTGACTGGGCAGAAGATTATCCCGCAGTAGGTTGCCATTGCTTTCTGCGGTAGACTGGTTGCCGACCAAGGCTATAGAACCCAATCTATCCTGCTATTTAACCCATAACTGGAAGGAAGAGATGGATTAATACCTTTCCCAAGGGTATTTGCGCGTAAGTGAATATAATGGATTCAACTGGAATTCGAACTCGGCTCCCCGGTTTCTCGTTCCGAGCCGATATCCACTGTACCACATCGCACTTCCGAACATGAATACAAGGAAGAAATAGAAACAATTGTGTATTTGATATTGTCTTATGACAATTAAATGACAAGAAGAGCCAAGATGAAGCACAGAGACATATACAGACATGTCAGTCAGTTAAGAACCATACAGGATACCCACTTGGGTTTTCAAACAAGATTTTAAAACCCAGTCTGTCCTGCCAATCAACTCATATTTTCAGGGAGAAGAGATGGAAAATCATCTTTTCCAAGAGGTATTCAGTTAAGTGCCATACGTGATATACGCTGTCTAAATTCCGTACAAGTTGTAACACCTTCCAAAGTTGTTACAATCAGGCTTCACACGCAATTAATCTTTTTCTCGTTTCATTACTCGTCCATCTTTCTCTCACTACAGACAACTTTTTCTAGGCAAATTGCGGTTTGACATGATGTCATCTCGAGGACAAAAAAAAACATCGTCGCAAGAATTAATATTTTTCACCTTTTTTATTCTGCCTTTTAATAATAATAAAAAAAACGACCAAATTGAAACCGCCTTTCGAAAAATAATCATACTTTAGACAGAACTCGGAAACGAAAATATATTACTTTGCCGAGTGTTTGTCATTAAGAACCATAACATACTGGCTGCGATGGTTAAATTGTCGTCAATTGATATTTTTCATTTCGCGAAAGCAGCTTCTTTGATTTTGCTGTGTTCACTGGAGAGAACACAGGGTCAGTTGTGCACGGTTGTGAGAAAAAAGAGAACCATGATGCAAATCACTCCGACAGAAATTTGGAAACAGCGTGCCCTTCTGCTTAAGAGTCGCGCTCAAGTTCTGGTACGAACATTTCAGTGTGCTTATTGTCATTCGGAAAGAATTGATGTGTCTTGATTAAGAAGTTGTTTGAGGTGATCATTTAATATGCTGACGTTATACCTCCGTATTTCTTTCCACAGGTTTTTAGACTCAACACGGAGGCCTACATCAAATGCCTTGGGGAGATAGTACTTCCCTGGGTGAAAAAAGTAGTAGCTAGAAGACCCTATGTTTGGGAATAGTACCATAATTAACAAGCAGGAAAATCCAGTCATGACTGTAAGACAATTTCTGCAACAACATCAGCCCTTATATCTGACCACCTAAGTCCCCAGATTGCAACCTAGCTTATTCTTTTTTTATCATGTGTTGGTCGCAGTTGAGCTAGATACTGACACAATCTCTTTGTTACACCTTTGATAACCTGAAAGCAAGGATTATGGAAGCATTCACCAACATAAACAGGGAGATCGTTCAGAAGAATTACAGGTGGTTCTAAAATCTTCTGGAGATTGATTGAAACCAATGTCAATTTCTTTTAATATATTTATTCCTTTGTCTTTTAAAATATTTTTGTGCAATTTTGGTAAATATATCAGTTAAAATGTAATGTTATTTTCTTTTTTGCGTAAATCTAACGACAATTTATCTATCTCATATATATATATATATATATATATATAGAGAGAGAGAGAGAGAAAGAAAAAAGAGAAGAGGTTCTGAAGTACAACTAATTATTTATGTCTTCATAGTGTTTTTAACGAAACGGTCGGACATTTTTTTATTTCCATTTTAATTATTTGTTTATACTTCAATATTTGTAAGTTGTTAATTCGCCCTGTTTTTTGCAAGAATAAAAGAAAAAACTCATAAACATATGGAAGGCTCATTCATATTTACCCTTCAATACTTGTTCTATATTTTTTATTCATTTGTTTCTCTTATTGCGAAGTATGTGTAAACCGGTAATATTTATTTTGTTGCCTTCATATTGTCAGCTTGTCTTACGGAGTTGACGGCTGCATTGTTGTTCTAATCTGTGTCAGACATGTACTGTCTTCTGATTTTCGTTCGCTCGCTGCTTACTTGTCCGAGAAGAATAACAATTATTTTCAAAAACAAACAAACAAATGCAAGAAAGAAAAATGCAATTCTTTGACAGCTTCTGTCGGAATTAATGAAGACAGAGAAAAACAAAGAAAGAAACATTTGCTGGATATCTGATTTCGGACAAGGTAAAAACACGACAGTTTCTTCATTTTTTATTTTTTCTATTTCTTGCAGAACAACATTTTTCACTGATAATAGGGATTATAAAGAAGAAACACTTGTGAGAAAATGCAACAATAATTTTAAAGAAATTATTGTCGCTCTTTTCATGAAAAAAGTAAATGTTATAAGCGTAAAAAATAAAAAGAAGACTAAACCAAACCCATAAATAAATGTTTGGAATTATGAGTTGAAGCATTGTCTTTATTAGGAAAAACTAATTTGAAAGGATTTCCTTGTCTTTTTCATTTTAGATATTATAATTCGGTACATCTTTTTTCAGTTCCTAATAAGTGTTAATCCTTAAGAGTATTCAAACATATATATATATATATATATATATATATATATATGTGTGTGTGTGTGTGTGTGTGTGTGTGTGTGTGTGTGTGTGTGTGTGTGTGTGTGCGAGTGAACACCCGCGCAAAATAGTGAACAATAAAACAGCTATGGAGATAGAAATGTAGGTTATATTGAATGTAAAATACAAACTTGAATGCAGGTGAGTAAGTCCAAGAATACTATTAGTAAGAAATAAATACGAGGTTCATTCAATAATTAAGGTGAATTTTTCGGTATAAGAACTTCTAATGCAGATAGAACCTTACTTTTTTTAATTTTTTTCCTTTACTTCTTTTTCAAAGGGATTTAATTTTTTTGAAGATTGAAATAAAACTTTGAGAGTTCTGTAGATTAACAAAGATTGCCTACCAAGAAGCATGATACAAGATTGAACAGAGGTCAGTTATCAAGGTTTTGGTTCCTGAACGGTGCAAACCAGTTGAAATTTATAGAATATCAACTGTGTATGATGCTACATGTTTCAGCCAAAGAATATCTACAAGTGGACTAAATTGTTTAAAGAAGTAGGAGCAGTGTTGAGGATGAAGACTGTGAGGCCTACAGAAGTCAGGTTTCCTGAGTTAATCGAATCAGTCAATCTGACACATAGGTGACAGTGGATGACATTGCAAAGACTTTGAGCCAATCTGTTGGTACAGCACAAAAAAGTGTCCATGATGACCTTGCCTACTCATCAAGACAACGCAATGCCTCACACGGCAGCCCAAACGGTGCAGACCATCAACGAGCTGACCTGGGAACTGCCTCCGCATCCTCCTTACAGCTTAAGCCTTGCACCTTCAGACCTTCACCTGTTTGTTCCTTTGAAAGCGTATTAGAAATCCTTATACCAAAATATTCACTTTATTTATTGAATGACCCTTGTATATACAAGTCTTGAAGTGAAGTCGTTGGAAATAGAATATCCGTGTATTCTAGCTGAGTGGAACTCAGAACTATTCTGACTTCTGATGCGGTAGTCTCTGGGTAACTTCGGTATCTCTCGGTAACTTGCGTATCAGTTTCTGTACTCTCCGATAACTCAGACAGATCTCTACGATTACTCTCCCCTGTAAACTGTCTACTGCTGTTCTCTTTATGGCAGGAGTATATGTATACCCAGTTGAGTCCATTATCATATACAGAAGGGGAGATCCCACAGCAGCCTCTCCTTAGCTTCATTTTTGGAGGTAGTTATTTTTCCGCTTGGAATCTATGATTCTCAACGGCTTTAATGATTTTTTCTATCGCGTCATCGTTTTCTGAGGGTGACGAACTTGGCTCCTCACTCCTTCTTTTCTGTATTTGGTTCCTGTGTCTCCTATGGGTAAATTCTTCTCCCTGTATTTTGTATATCGCATTTCCTAGTCTGGTTGTTATTGTTCCAGGTTCCTAATACGCCATATAATATTTTAACATTCTAAAGTAAATTTGTTCACGTGGTTTGAATGCTTTATTCGTAAGTATGGGTGTAATAAATACTGGTTGCACATTGTGCTTTTGCTCGATTTTTGTTGTGAATTTGTTACCTCGTCCTAGACCGCTTGAGAATAACTCTTTCAATTGCGTAACTTCTGTCCACACTCTCTTTTTTTTTTCTTTTACAAAAATTGCTAATGGGTAAATCCCATACATTAAACATCTTCACTCAGTCCGTTCCTACCAGGTTATCTATGTTTTTCAAAACATATATCTTTAATTTTATGGATTTTCCCTGAAATTTCACATTCAGATTATTTCACCTTTGAAATTGATCCGTTTTCCAGTGATAGATTTAGCAAATTTTTGTGTGAGTAACATGGTCGGCCAATTCAGTTTCTTCCATGTCTGTAGGTTGATTACTGTTAAGTCCGAACCTGAATATAATTGAAGTTCGATCTTATTTAATATTTTAAGTTCTACATATTTTCTCGTGTTTTGTTTGTTTTCATAATCCACTCTAGTAGATCTTACCTTACTAGGCTGTCTTTTGTTTCTGTATACAGCTGCATTGTGTTCCATTTTTCCACACACTAGACAGTTTTTGTATTTTAACAAACAATCTCTAAGTCAATGTAATCCACCACCTGTGTAACATGCAGATGGGGTGGGGCTCTTTTTTATTTGATTTCTGTCATTAGTTGCTTTATATCTTGTAATTTTGTCATTAAATTTAGTTGTTTTTAACTTTTAATCTTGTTTTACTTTTGGGTTGGTGAAAAACTTAATTTTTTGTTTAACTTACGAATATGTGTGACTCCTAATTCTTCAATATCTTTACTGTATTCTTTAATTCTTATGTATTTTTGCAATCCTCTTATAGTTTTTGCAGAGTTCAACCTGGTTCATTTTGGAGAGTGATAAGCATTCTTTTCCGCATTTTGCTGTCATTTGCATAGACTAATCCTTGGATCAATATAATTCATTTAAAGTTGTCTGGAGTTAGCTCAGCTAATTTAAAGTCGTCACAATGTTTGTTACGGATGGCTGCGAATGTTGAATAGTCTTCGTTTTCTGCTTTCACCAAATGAAAGCATTTCCACCTTTTGTGAAACAAAGAAATTTTAGGTTAAATAGCACAGTGACGCATGTCCCTGCCTCATCGAACGTTAAGTCGTTTGTCCTCTTTCGCAGAATATAATCTACAAATGTAGTGTATTCCTCCGCACCTAATCTCATGTGCAAAAGCCTTACTTTTTTCTTTTTTGTTCAGTTCTGACAATCGATATTAAAAATGTCTTCACATCTCCTGTAAGATTCTCCAAAACTTTTGTTTTCATCAATAGAGTACTTAAAGTTTTCCATCGCATTCCACACGACGTCTTCCGAAAAAGTGACCTCTTTTTCCGTGTACTTTTCTTAAGTGTTGATTTTCCATTTTAGTAATATTTCTCGTAGTTGTAATCGTCTTTTTTCGTTTAACCTTTAGATTTCCATTTGTTTTTCCTCTAATTTAATTTGTGCTTCTATGTGTCTTTCTTCACTTCTTTTTAGGATTTCTTGTATTCCTTTCCGAATGTCATCCATAGTTTGCTGCTTTGATTCCGTGAGGGGTTTCACTTTTTAACTAATGTTTGCTGGCAGTTAATCTTGCAAAAAAAGTTTTGTGGGAAACTTATTCTGTTGAAAGAAAAAAATATTGACTTTCAATTTCCTTTGTACAGTTTTTCATTCTATCTCTTTTCGTTCCAGATTTGTAACGCCAGCAGACAAATTGTTTGTGGTCAACCTGTGTGGCACTATGTTTTTTACGCTGTTCTGTAGGAGTCCTGTTGTTGTGTGGTATACGTGAGTTTGAATCTTCCATAGTCCAGTTATTGTGGTGACCCGTGTTCGAAATATTTGTTGCCAATTTGTTGTGGATATACGTGAGTCCGAGACTTCCGCGCCAATTTGTTGTGGCGACTTGTGAACGAATCTTCGTCGCCAATTTGTGGTGGATTCCGGGTGAGGAACCGCATAAAATAATGAAGAGCAAAAAAGTTATGGAGATAGAAAAGTAGGTTATATTGAACGTAATATAAAAACTTAGTACATCCAGGAATACAATTAGTAAAAAATAAATATATACAAGTCTTGAAGTGAAGTCGCTGGAAATAGTATATCTGTGTAGATTATTCTTGCTGAGTGGAGCTCAGAGCTGTTCTGACTTCTGATGCGGTAGTCTTTGGGTAACTTCGGTATCTCTCAGTAGCTTACGTATCAGTTCCGGTACTCTCCGATAACTCTAACGGATCTCTACGATTACTCTCCCGTCTCAACTGTATACTGTTGTACTCTCTATGGCAGGAGTATATGTATACTCAATCGAGTCCATTATCATATGCAAAAGGGGAGATCTCATAACAGTATATATATATATATATATATATATATATATATATATATATATATACTAATTAATTGAAATATCCGCTTCAGTTTTCTTTCTTTCACTGTACATTTCAGTTGTAGACGCCTTGAAGTTTCAGGGTGTAATCGAGTTCTGTTATTTTACCATATTAGGTTATATGCAGTGGTGTGCAGTAATATGAAAATATTTTCTCCATTGTGCAAATTAATTACACTGCTTTAGTTTCATTCTTTCAACATACGGTCAGTTTTCGACCAGCATGAGTGACAGGGTGTAAGCGATTTCCATTTTTCCTCAGATTAGGTCATGTTTAGTAGTGTGCAGCAATATGAATCTGTATTCACCCTTGTGCAATTTAATGAAACAACTGTTTTTTTTTATCTTTTTTTTCTTTCACCACTTTGGCAAGGCCTGACAGTGAGATCGCGGATATTGTTGGTTTCAGCCATTTAACTTTTAATCGTGACATCAAAGTGAAATAACAAACTGGATCCATCAGTTCAAAACATAAAGGGAAATGCGGTTGCGAAAGAAAAACAAAACAAATCCAGAGATGACGTGTACATGATCAAGCAAAAAGTAAAATTTCTTACGAAGACATTATTTGTTTTGTTTCAGTTTATTTACACAAGTGTGTATGTGTGTGTGTATATATATATGAGATAATGATATATATATAAATTTTGCATATTAAGAAAAATATTTGGGATAAAGATTTGACAAAGAGGAAATTTTTTTCGTGTGTCTTGTTTAATCTTTTAATATGTCACCGGAATATGTTTGTTGTGTTGGACGTGTTTTGAAGCAAGTTGCAGTTTAGGGTGAAAACTCTATTCTCTGTTTAATTTCCTCATCTCTGACACTAAGTTTGTTATATCCTTTCCTCTTTTGCTAATTCTCATTAAAAATAAGAATAAATTAGATTGTATATCGCATCTATTTTCTAATAATAAATCTATAATTTCATATATTTATTTGTCTTGGAATCGGATCTTTCCTTTCTGTAATAATATATTCTGATGTTACGATAACAGAAGATATTATTCTATGCTAATAATCGGATATTTCCTTAACGGTTAATAGTGATACGCTTGCAAATAGATTACTTTGCTTTTCATTTTTGTTTCAGCTTTCTTATGATATTGAGTTTGTTTTCATGATTTTAATTCTGTCGAGGTTTTTAAGATTTTTTTTTAACCACATTTTATTGCAACCAACCATTTCTTTATTATTATTATTTAATCATTTCACCCTAAGCAAAGCGGGGCCGCCACTGGAACGCAGGCAGTTGCAGTGAGGGAAAAACTGGATGCAGGAGCGACTGAAAAAAAAAAATGACGAACGGGATTCAAGAATATTAAACACGATAATTGACGATGCTTTTAAATATCTGGAGATTGTATCTATCAGGGAAGCAAGTAAACGGGAGGAATTCTCAACGGTTGAAAGTATGAGAAAATAAATTGTTGGAGTAGAAGTTGCGCTTAAATTTAATCATTTCAATGGTAAAAAGGTTGGATCGACCTGATAACTTGTTTCTGTGCGTAAATTCATGTGGTTGTGGCACTAGAGAAAAAAACTTTGTCAGAAAATTTGCCATGAAAATATTTGTAGAAAAGAGAGAAAAATTGGTGAAAAAATGACTGAAGTCGAGATGCTAAGTCAGGGCCGATTACATTGCAGATTTTACTTTGGATATTCTTGAGAACCTATAGATGAATAGCAGGAAGTTCTGACCCGGTATAAACATAGTATTCTGTGTTCAATGACGAATGGTAGATTTATAAATCTGAAAGATGGAATCCGACCAGAAATCAGAGTGACCAAAACATTCTAGCAGTAAATGCAGCTATAGATTTGATGTAGACGTTCAACGCAAATTCGCTAAAAAAGTAGGGCGAAGGAGATGAATCTTGTAAAAATAAAAAATTACAGAATCGTTAGAATAGGCCGACTATTTCACAAGCAATTGTAGAATATAGTTATATATATGAATTTCGTTTGCTGTTTGGAGAGTACTCCGGCCCCAGCAAATGTTCAAAGCAAGTAGTCATATTAAGGGTTGAACTGTTTATCGTGGCTTGAGAAAGACTTATCTAAATTGGTGAAGATGAAAAGACAGAATTTTGAGTTTTGATATTTTGAATGATAATGATAAATTATTTTTCCCATTGAATTCTCAACTCTCGGGGAAGAGATCATCTGCAATTCTTTGATTATATTGTTTTTATTCTTTTTATTACATCAATGAAATGTCTGTCTATTTGTTGCAGCATTTACACTTGGCTGAGTGAACAGACTTTTTTGGAAAAAAATTCATGATACTTTTATTTGGCTCTACAAGAGGTCCCCAAACGCATGTTTTGTGGCGATTTTCCCGGACTAGGATGATATTTCTTACTGCTGTAGTCTGACTGAAAACCAATTCTGTAGAACGAGGCTTACCTTGCAATTTACCCATGACTGAGAAGACGAAGGTTAGGATTCATGCTTTCCCCAAGGGTATTAGCACAGAAGTGAATGTAATGGAATCCACTAGAATTCGAACTCGGCTCTCCAATTCCTCAGTCCGATCATAAACAGCGCTATGATGTGAATAGATGTTTTACTAATAATATACTTAATAAAAGTAAAAAAAAAGGATCGTCGATTGCGTCCTGATTGGCTCTTGTATGTGTTTTTGCACGTTGACTAATATTGTTATTTGCACAGTTCTCTGTGGAGCGCCATCCCTAAACTGGCTTGTATAAACTTCAATTTTTCTCGCCAACTTTATTATTACTGTTGATTATATGTCTCAACTTATTTCCATCAGATATTATTATTATTATATTGTCATTTTTCATCATATTTCCATTTCTGCTATGGTCGCACTACCTACCAAATCTGCGGAAAGACCTAAGACAGGTCGTAGTGTGTTGTTATGGCTTCATTTAATGTTTTTATACCTCCCCTAACATCCCTAGCGTCATATAGACAAAGTTCTCCTTACAAATTTTTTGTATATCTCTTAAGGTGGGGTTTCCAGGGATTCTTTCAGTATGTTGTTTTGTTCCATTTTTTTATCATTCCAAGTGCACCTACTATCACTGGAAGGATCCTTGTTTTCAATTTCCATATTTTTTCTATTTCAATGTACAGGTCTTTATATTTTGATAGTTTTTCGAAATTCCTTGTTTGCTATGTTACAATCCGCTGGACAAGCCATATAAATTAATAGGCAAGTTTTTCTTTCTGGTTTTTAACAATAATGTCCGGCTTATTTGCTTCAATTTTTCTGTCTGTGTAGCTGCAATCCGATAGAATGGTGACATCTTCTATTTATGTACCCGGAGCTGGGTGATGTATATACCAGTGTTTCTTTACATATTTTCCATAGTGTTTGCACATTGTCCAATGTAAATATTGCTCCACTCTATCGTGACAATTTTTATATTCATTTGGGGCAAGTACAGAACATCCTAAGATTAGATGGTTTATTGTTTTTTGGTATTTATCACATAACCTGTATTTTGGGTCCACATTATTATTTGTATGGATTTTGTGAAATAAATTTCCTTCCGGGTCCAAAACAGAAACCTAATGTGACAAATGTATTTACTACATTTTCATTAAACTGTGCTTAAGCCCTTCGTAATGTGTGACTGTACTTGTGTGAACAATTTTTGTACTTCTATTAGGCATGGTCTGCCACTGATCCCTTTAATGAGTCTATCAGAATTTGTTCAAATCTAAATGATGACTGCAACTACAACTGAAATTATTGATGTCCTCTAGCCACATTTTTGAAATCATCACCTGAAGATTCTTGATTTTTATCTTCTTCGATACCCTACAGTCTGCTGGAACTTATACTTAAATAACAAACCACCTATTATTATTATTTTCATCATTATTATTATTAACATGCCAATAAAATTACGTTTGAGAGAATGTATCATGCCCGATGAAGCCAACATGGTACCCAGTCTGATTAGGCTTTATCAGGTACATACACGATAGCCAAATATGCTCAACATGGTTACAGATCTTGATAAAAGTCATGCCTAATCTTTAAAAAACATTACAATCTGCAAGAACTATCATGTCACTTTATATTTTCTAGGCCTTTGAAGGTTATGTCTGTTCGATTAGCTTTGATTTTTCTGTGTGCATTGTATTATTATAATTATTATTAACTTATAAATGCCATCGTTACTCATATATTTCAACCATGGCATTACTGTCATCTTTCTGTAAAATCACATGCAGGTTGTTTCGTGACTTCACTTCATCTAGGAGGGAACTGTCCATCAATTACTGTCATATTGAAAGGATGTTATTACATAATACTTCAGCATTTTCCCCTGTTTTTTAATGATTTTTAATTGTCTTTGTTGGGTTTTCCTTTATTACATTTTCTTAGTATCCCTTGAATATTCATTTTGTCAGTTTTCAATTTACATATCTTATGTTGTTAAGATTGTGCTCGCAGATAATAAATCCTGGCAGAATTCTAGTTTTTTTAGCATGTTTTAATTGTTAAGGTTAAATAACTCCGGTGATTTGCTCCCTGCATTTAATACCTTCATCGATCCATTCTGGAATTTCATTGATGTTATTAATTAGCATTGATAAAGTTTTAGGAACTGATGACATATGGTTGAGCCAAATTAGGGTAACTGTTCATTTCCTGGGGATTTCAATTTTGGGGATTTTGATAGAAATTGCTTGACATTATTTTTTGTGATATTTTTCCATTCTTGTATAGGTTTTTCGTATTTGATCCATCCTGCATTGGACTCGTATTTCTTTCGGTTGCTCCGAATATTCCCCTGAAATGTTTGGACTTTTTCAGTGTGGCAGCTTTTTGACATTATTAGCTGCTTTTTCAATTTTCTTATAAAATCTCTTGATGCCTTTTTTTTATCGATGAAAACTGCAATGCTTTTCATCTAGTCTTGTTTTCTTTGGTTGAAATTACCTTTCCTTCCTAAGCAATTCCTTGCTACGTGGACTTTCCTTATCTTCTTAAATTTTATATAACTTGCTCTCTCTTTTTAAATCTTATCCAGCATCGAGAACTCACATCGGTTTTCCTCAATTTATTGCTTTAATTTTGCCTTCCAAGTGGGCTCTTTTGGTTTGTGGTTCATTCGTTTCATTATCTTGGTATTAATATTCCAGTAGCTAACAAAACTACATGACATTATTTGCTACTGTGATATTAATAATGTTTGCATCACAGTATTAAATGTTTTTACAATATGTTTATTCTACTTATTTTTATAATAGCATTTTGGTAGTGTATCTCTTTCTGAAATTTCCTGCGCAATTAGTCCAGTTAATTTGATGTTATAGGTTTCTGCTTCAATAATTTCAACCCTGATGTGCGTTGTGGTGCAGTGGATATCGGATAGAAACGAACAATCGGGTAACCGAGTTCGAATTCCAGTTGAATTCCTTGCATTCACTTACGCACAAATGCGCATGGGAAAAGTATTCATCCGTCTCTTTCCTACAGTTATGGGTTAAATAACAGGATAGATTGGGTTCTATAGCCTTGCCTGGCAACCAGTCTACCGCAGAAAGTAATGGCAATCTACTACGGATAATCGTCTGCCCAGTCAGTCATGTCTCTTTCAAGACATGATCACCCAAGCGTGTATCACGTAGAGCACTCAACTGTTATTATGGAATTTAATTCTAATGTTGTTCGATTCAAATTCATCAGTGACAGAATCTAAACCAGTGCAATTTTTTTATGTCGCAGGTAGATTTTTCCGTTTTATTTCCTGAGAGATTATTATTTCGTATCGAATCTATTTTAGTTTATGACTATCATTATTTATATGGTTAAAAATGGTAGATAAACGGTAGAAAACAAATCAGTAAATTTGTCTAAATTATACAGTTCTGCTGAAAAAAAATCCGTTATTCCATATTATTTTTATCCTTATTATTGTTATTACTGTTATTGTTTATTGTTATTTTTATTATTATTGTCATTGTTACCATTGTTATTCTTATAAGAAATATTATTATGCTCATTGTCATTATCATTATTATTATTATTATTATGTCATTTTTCATCATATTTAGATTTCTGCATTGGTCTCACTACCAACCAAGTCTGCGGGGAGACCTAAGGCAGGTAGTGGCGTGTTGTTATGACTCCATTTCATGTTTTTCTATCCTCCCTATCATCCCCAGCATTACATAGATAACGTTTTCCTTAGTGTGTGGGCTGTACTTAATAATACAATTTTTTGTATATCTCTTAAGCTGGGGTTTCCAGGGATTCTTTCAATGTGTTGTTTTGTTCCATTTTTTATCATTCCAAGTGCACCTACTATCACTGGCACAACTCTTGTTTTCAATTTCCACATTTTTTCTATTTCAATTTCCAGGTCTTTATATTTTGACAGTTTTTCAAATTCCTTGATTGCTATGTTACAATCCGCTGGACAAGCCATATCAATTAATAGACAAGTTTTCTCCTTCTGGTTTTTAACAATAATGTCTGGCCTGTTTGCTTCAATTTTTCTGTCTGTGTAGATGGTGTAATCCCATAGAATGGTTACATCTTCTATTTCTGTAACCGGTGCTGGATGATGTTCATACCAGTGTTTGTTTACAGCTTTTCCATAATGTTTGCACATTGCCCAATGTAAATATTGCCCAACTCTATCGTGGCGATTTTTATATTCGTTTGGGGCAAGCACAGAACAGCCTGAGATTAGTTGGTCTATTGTTTCTTGGTGTTTATCACAAAACCTGCATTTTGGATCCATATTATTATGCATAATATTTGCCTGAAAGTTTCTCGTGAAAAGACTTTGGTCTTGTGCTGCAAGTATAAATCCTTCAGTTTCAGACTTTAATCCAGATGCACGTAACCATCGATGAGTATTAACTTTGTCAACATTGGATTTATTGGCACGTACTGGATATTGGCCATGCAGAGGTTTGTCTTGCCAGCGCTGTTTCATCTTTTCAAGAGCTTTATCTTTGGCTTTCATTTTCATATTTTTTGCCGCAATAGTTGGTTCTTGGCTACTGTTTTGCTTTTCTACAGAATCTACTAACTGTAATTCTTGTTTGTATTTACTGCCTTCTTTTATTATTGAATATTTTTTCTTTCTTTCTTCATGTTGCCTTACTAATTGTATCATCCAATCCTTTGTTGTTTCTATGTATGTTAGTAAGCCAATAGTTGTTGTCTTGTATGACAATTCCAGCTGAATAAGACCCCTTCCACCTTCTTTACGGGGTATGTATAGACGGTCTACATCAGCCTTTGGGTGATGCATCCTATGCTTAGAAAGAAGCTTTCTTGTTTTAGCATATTATTATTATTATTATTATCGCCATATTTGTATTTCCGCTGTTGTCACATTGCGTACCAAGTCTGCGGGAATACCCAAAAGGTAGTGGTGTGTGGTTATGGCTACATTTCATGATATGATTTTCTACCTCGCATAACATCACTAGCGTTACATGGACAAAGTTCTTCTTAGTGTGTAGGCTGTACTTATCAAAACAATTTTTGAATATCTTTTAAGCTGGGATTTTCAGAGATTTTTTCAGAGTGTTGATTTGTTCCATATTTTATCATTCCAAGCGCTCCTATTCTTAATGGTACTATTCTTGTTTTCACTTCTCACATTTTTATTTCCATTTCCTGGTTTTTATACTTTGATATTTTTTAAAAATTCTTTGGTTGTTAGGTTAAAATCCGCTTTAAAAGCGATATCAATAAATAGGCAAGTGTTTCATCAGTTTTTGAGAATTATGCTGCCTAATTTGCTTCAATTTTCCTGTCTATAAAGATGGCGTAATCCCATAGAATGGTGATATCTTCTATTTCTGTAAACTGTGATGAGTTTTATTACATATCTTTCAAAGTGTTTGCACATTGACTATTGTAAGTATTGCCCCACTCTATTGTGACAATTTTTATATTGATTTGGGGCAAGTACAGGGCATCCTGAGATTAAATGATTTATGTTATTTTTTGTATTTATCATTGAGCCTGCATTTTGGATCTACATTATTATGTATGATATATGCATCAATATTTCTAGTGAAAGGACACTAGTCTTGTGCTGCAAGAATAAAGCCGTTTGTTCAAATCCTTTAATCCTTTAATCTAGATATGCGTAACAATCAACGAGTATTAACTTTATCAACATAATGTTTATTAGCACGTTTTGGATATTGGCCATACATGAATTTGTCTTGCCAGCGTTGTTTCATCTGTTCAGGAGCTTTGTAATTGGCTTCCTTTTTCATATTTTTTGCAGCGACAGTTGGTTCTTGGCTTCTGTTTTTCCTTTCTACAGAATCTACTAAATGTAAATCCCATTTGTATTTCCTGCATTTTGTCATTATTTAATATTTTACTATTATTATTCTCATCAACATAAGTTTTATTGTTATTATTATGATTATTATTATTGTTGTTGTTGTTGTTGTTGTTGTTGTTGCTGTTGCTGCTGCTGTTACGGCTGTTATCATTATTTTGATATGAAGGCAAACAGTTTCTGAAAATTGTTGAACATTATGCTACATCAAACATTTTGACTTTGCCACAGTCCCTGCTCTAAATCCTAACTGAATAATTTACACGAAAAACGTTTTGAAATCTGAGCTGATACCATTTCTATGTTACTGTTTTGAACCCGATTTATTTATTTATTTTGCCCTTTCTAAACTTCGAAATAAGATAGAGTTCTTTTTTAGTAAAAATTATCTTCATCTCCGAATCGATTAAAAAGTTCATATTTATGATATGGTTTACTTCTTTTAATATTTTTATTGACAGTTACTAGACCGATTCCAACCAGAGTCAGTTTTCAAATTTGGAGAGTAGGGCGTGGTGAATGTGTTAATTCAAAATGCCTGAGAAATTTACTAATTTTCTTTCTCTAAAAAATATCTGGTTTCTGTTGATAGCATCTGGTTTCTACTGATAGCATGTGCTTACAAAGTCGAACCAAAATCATTTGAACACTTACCAGTGTATCAAAGCCTTTGCCTATCGTTTAGCTGAATATTTTTTTCCATCGGCGCCATCGTTCTACATTCAATTTTTATTCCTTTTGCAATCTTGTTTCTTTCTCCACAAATGCACCATCTGCTGACGTATATTATACATCTGGTTATCACCAATAACTGATCGTCTTACATTTGTTCTAGATTGTTTTGATAATAGATTTTGTTTGATTAAAATTATCAGAATCTTCAACTCTTATGATTTCGGAATAATTTCCAGAGTTATTAAGATATATTTTGATGCATAACCTTATGAAAGGCTTAAGCGTGACTCTCCCATCATGGTTCATCCTCTCCATACGAAAAAGCAATATAGAGAATATAGTGTACTAATATTTAACTTGGTGTTCTTCATTTCCATGTCAATATCTGATATTGAACCAGAGTCAAGAGATTTTGTTAAGAGGGTCGTTTTAATACATAAAAATTACGAGACAATCAAGATAACCTTGGACTCATATGTGCATACTAAGGGAATTGCTCAACCAATCAAAAAGTAATAATAATTAAAAAACTAACAGAAATTGGTCTTCAAAGAAACTCAATGATCGTCTGGTTCAAAGAACATGAAAGAAATAAGAAACTCTTTTCAGTAATAAAGGAATTCAACAAATTCAAAATGAAACTTCAAGTAAGTGGAGACAGGCAAATAAACAATAATAGACTTAGTTAAGCAACAAAGAGTTTAAAAAAGAAAACAAAAGCAAATGCAATGTAGCAAATGCAGAAGCAACGACACGATAAGCCTCTTCATGGTAAATACTCTGTCCGTACCAAACAAGATTATGTAGTAAAACCTCTTACACATCTGTTGTTACGTCGTGCATAGCTAAAAGCTGAAATCAAACTTTTTTGTTGTTTCACAGGATCAATGTTTACTAATCAAACACACATACTAAAAAATTGTATCAAACCGAAATGCATATTCTGTGATTCATTTCCAGAAACAATTGACTATCTTGTATCAGGCTGTTCGGTGTTAACACCTACTGAATATAAAACTCAGCATCATATTGGAAGTCAAACAATTTATGCTATGGTGCTCCCAATCAAGAAATGGACTCATTCTCTAGCTACATATAAATTACCTGCATGACTTCCAGGGAGATCTCAACTGACAGTTGACTGCTTTACGCACTGTCGAGCTCTCTGTCATCGGGCGAAGAGAATTAACCAGTCGATGCTCCCTCAAAAGGGTAGAGTCTCGTCTGGTAAAAATTAGACAGAAATTTTTGGCCGGGCTTTATGGCCCGCAGAACCCACACTAAAAAGGGCTTGTGCCACATCTTGCCTTAGTGGGAATATAAATAAATACAGCACTCAACTTGGGTAACTGACTGTCTTACGAACTGTCGAATTCTCTGTCTTTGAGCGGAGAGTATTCACTCAGTCGTGGTTCCGCCGAAGGGTAGAGTCTCAATTGGGGAACATTAGACAGAGATATTTGGACGGGTTATATGACCCAGATAACACTCATTAAAAAGACCTTGTGCCACATTTTGTCTTAAGTGGAAAGACAGATAAATATTGCGCTCAACTCGAGAATTTATGAGCAGTCAACTGCAGCAGTTAACGACAGCTACATGTCAGGCAGCGTAATAATAACTTCGCACTTATCTGTATATTGCTATTTATTATTAACACATCTTTGAATATTTTGTATCTTGTTTTGCTAATACATTGTTTGAACCTACCTTCTTGTTCCGTGTCTTACTTCCGGCACTAACGGGTACTACAACTTTGCGGTGAAAATACACCACCACTACACAAAAAATTGGCGACGAAGGTCCACAACACTTCATTAGAAAATATGCTCGTACGATAGAAAAGAAGCTACAAGAAACTGGTTTTAACATCACCCAGACCCGAATAAGCGTAGGACCTGTAACAATATTGTATGACTTTACAGTACACACATAAGTAACACTCAAAGTTAATTGCCCAGACATCGGGATTAAAGAATACAAAAACAGATCCAAAATGCAGGTTTTGTGATAAACACCAAGAAACAATAGACCACCTAATCTCAGGCTGTTCTGTGCTTGACCCAAATGAATATAAAAATCGCCACGATAGAGTTGGGCAATATTTACATTGGGCAATGTGAAAACATTATGGAAAATCTGTAAACAAACACTGGTATGAACATCACCCAGCACCGGTTACAGAAACAGAAGATGTAACCATTCTATGGGATTACACCATCTACACAGACAGGAAAATTGAAGCAAACAGGCCAGACTTTATTGTTAAAAACCAGAAAGAGAAAACTTGTCTATTAATTGATATGGCTTGTCCAGCGGATTGTAACATAGCAATCAAAGAATTTGAAAAACTGTCAAAATATAAAGACCTGGAAATTGAAATAGAAAAAATGTGAAAATTGAAAACAAGAGTTGTGTCTGTGATAGTAGGTGCACTTGGAATGATAAAAAATGGAACAAAACAATACATTGAAAGAATCCCTGGAAACCCCAGCTTAAGAGATATACAAAAAATTGTCTTATTAAGTACAGCCCACACACTAAGGAAAACTTTATCTATGTAATGCTGGAGATGATAGGGAAGATAGAAAAACATGAAATGGAGCCATAACAACACGCCACTACCTGCCTTAGGTCTCCCCGCAGACTTGGTTGGTAGTGAGACCAAAACAGAAATCGAAATATGATGAAAAATGACACAATAATAATAATAATAATAATAATAATAATAATAATAATAATATAGAAATATATATGTATGTGTATCAGTATAATACATACCCCGTAAAGAAGGAAGAAGAGGTCTTATTCAGCTAGAATTGTCATATAAGACAACAAATATTGGCTTACTAACATACATAGAAACAACAAAGGACTGGATGATACAATTAGTCAAACAACATCAAGCAGAAAGAAACAATATTCAATAATAAAAGAAGACAGTTAATACAAACAAGATTTACATTTAGTAGATTCAGTAGAAAAGCAAAACGGAAGCCAAGAACCAACTATTGCAGCAAAAGATATGAAAAAGAAAGCCAAGGATAAAGCTCTTGAACAGATTAAACAACGCTGGCAAGACACATCTCTGCATGGCTAATACCGAGAACGTGCTAATAAATCCAATGTTGATAAAGTTAATACTCACCAATGGTTACTTGCACCTGGATTAAAATCTGAAATAAAGGCTTTATTCTTGCCTTCCAAAATTTCAAATAAATGAATGAAGGCAGTAAACTCGGTTCGAACTACATATGCATTTAGTAGATTATGTAAAAAACAAAAGAGAACGCAAAAACTAACTGTTGCAGAAAACAAAAAATAGAAAACCAACGATAAGGCATTTGAAGTGATGAAACAACGCTGGCAAGACAAATTTCTGCATAGTCAATATTTATAAGATGTTAATAAACTCGATGTTGATAAAGATAATACTCATCGATGATTATGTGCATCTGGATTAAAATCTAAGCCTGAGGACTTTATTCTTGCAGTGCAAGACCAGAGACTTTTGACTATGAAATTTAAGGTAAATATCATAGATATAATATGGATCGAAAATGCTGGTTCTTTAACAAATACTAGGAAACCATAGACTATCTAATCTCAGCATGTTCTTTACTTGCCCAAATTGATATAAAAATCGTCACGATAGAGTGGGGAAATATTTACACTAGACAATGTGCTAAAACTTTAGAAAATATGTAAACTATCATTGGTATGACCATCACCAAGCACAGATTACAAAAAAGCGAATATATTGCCATTTTATGGGATTACATCACCTTTACAAAAAGAAAGATTGAAGCAAATAGGTCGGACATAATTGTCTAAATCAGAAAACACTTTTTAAGGTAGAAGAAAGGTAATTCTTTTGGTCATCTATGCAGGACTTTTAGTGGAAGCATTAAGCATTTCCTGAAGTTCTTTTTTTTGTGTGTGTGTTTGTGTGAGTTGTATTTAAATAATATAACCAAAAGTTAGGAACTTTATTTATTTCTTAAGATTTCCACTTGTGTGATTTTTCAATGAACATTTCACATCACCTTCGGTGATTCCAGCTGATGTCTGTTCTGGTTTATTTTACGTTCATGTTATCTCTTGCTCAATCCAATTTTTCGTTATGTTCTTTACTGTAAGCCAATATTTTGTCCTAGAACTGTATAACCTATTCAATTTTATTTTTGTGTAAGGAACGCTCACTTCAATTATTTGTTTACCTATTTCTCTGGAAACATTTTGAAAGATCTTGTAGATTTGAAACAACTTCTTCTGTCTGTAGTATCTTGATCTTTTCTCATACTGTCTTATTCTTTGAGCCTTTAGTTGTATTGTTTCTGTTTCTTTCTTTAGTTGATGGGATTTCATTTTCATTTCTATTGTTCTATTTTTGTCGACTCTTCTATCTTTTTCTGTTCTTATATTTATTCCTTTTGCCAGACATCGAGTACTAATAATTCACGTCTGAATCGTTTAGATTTCTTTTCCTATTTTTCATTTACAAGGTGGATCTTCATGACACGGGAGACTGCCTTTTATTATTTTGATATTCAATTTTTAAGTTTCTGCTATTGCTGATGCCTATATTATTTTACTGAGATTCATATGAGTGTCTTTTTAAACCAGAAGTAATTTGAGTGATGTTTCGTAGAGCTTGATAGTTTCGAGGTTATGCATTGTTGGCTGCAATTTTGGGAGTTGTTTTCGTTCTTCCATTGCAATATTTTTATCTGTCTTATATGTTTCTTGATTACTTTATGGCTTCTTGTATACTGTTCTTGTTTTCCGTAAATAATTCTGTTCAATATGTTTTGAACTCGTTTTATTGCTGTCTTGTAACCGACTAAAATAACACATGTCCAAAATTTCTAAAATTTCAGCATTATCTTCACAGGGATTTGTATGTATCTTAGTTTCTTAATTCTGACCTACAGCTTGTGTGATGTTACTACTTTTTTCCGATTCCGTTTCCCTTTCATGTTTTGTTGATTTGTCTATTCTAATTACAATTCGTTTTATTTCTTTAATTTCAGCCTCTGTCAATCGGTTATTTTGCATGGTGTACCCTCTTATATTGATTATTTTATTTTTGTCAATATGCTTTCTAATTTTTTTCCAACCTTTTCTCGTGAAATGTCATATGTTTAGCGAGTAATATCTTTCTGAGGTTTATTCATGGAAAACAGTCATAATGATTTTATACTTTTCGCGAGACCATTTTTCTTTCTTTAAATATTCGGTTATAGATCTAACTGGATAATTTGAGAGATCAACAGAACTTTTTGTAACACCAAAGATAAAGTGAAATCAATGTTTATGTCAGTACTCACCAATATAAGCAAGGAAATCATCTAGAACATTTAAATGATATTTTGAAGTCGTCTGTAGACAGTGGATGAAGACGATGTTGATTTGTTTGTATAAATTCCATAATAGTTTTGTATAATATTGGTTAATACATCTGTTAATATGAGATATCAGTGTTATTTTCAATTCTGCAGCATTTAGGCGATAATTTATCCATCGCACCTAGTATATATAATTGTGAATTAAAAGTACATTGCGACACTGAAATATCTATGTTTCGAGATAAACTCTCGTCATCAAGCAATGTTGGATGTTGGTTGTTAAAATGGTTTCCGAGGACGGTAAATATTAGAATTAACCTATTATCTTCTAGCTTTAGAATTTTTAGGAACAACAAAAATTATAAGATAAGGCCCTCAACAATACTGGATATAAAGATAAATTAACTTATTTAACACTCACTAGTAATCCGGAATCGCTAAAGGTAAATATAGAAAAAGAAGATTATATGGTTTAAACCCCTGTTGTGTAGAATATCAACTATAAACATTGGTAAAATCTTTTTTAAATTAATAAGTAAATATTTTCATAGAGATAACGACCCGAGTAAAAAAAAAATAGGAAGCTATCAAAATTAGTTATTCGTGCACTAGTAATATGTATAACATTATTAGCTCGCATAATAAACAAATCTTGAAGAATACACTTCAGAAATTTATCCAATACAGAAAATAATATTATACACCTAAAATTGTAGATCTTGAGATAACTGTCCGGTTGAGGGTAAATTTAAATATGCAAATGTAATCTATCAGGCTACCATCTACGCTAATGAAATTAAGCAGAAATGTAATGTTTATATCGGAATGTCGGCGGGAATTTGGAAGCAACATTTACGTACACAGAGGCACACCTTCACCAACCCTATAAGTTATGAAAGGGAGCAGAATGGCCTGGATCTAGTTATGTCAGGATACGACACATAGTGGGATCTTAGATTTTTAAAATGGGTTGACAATAATCTTTAACAGTAGGTTAGATTTTAGGTTCTTTTTATTGAACAATAGATTTTTTTACTACTATCTAGGAGTAGGGCTGGAATGTTTACTTCAGAATTAGGAATAAATAATAATGGTATACATAGTTATATTGTATTAAGAACAACATTTAAGTACTGTGTGTGTCATTTATTTTAGGAGAATAATTTTTAATTATATATATATATATAATTGAACAAAAACGGAATTACATGCCCACTCCAGAGAAATTACCAGCAAACAAACATAGTATATAAAGCCAAGGTAAGTGCAAACAACAACACAATGTACTATATCAGTGCCAATGAAGAATAGTTTAAGAAAGAAAAACAACCACAACATTCTCCAACAGAAAATACTTGAACAGCACTACAATATCCACATACCTATGGCGTCTAAAAGACAAAAAATATTTCACCAACAATAAGCTTTAAAATACTTAAAAAAGCACCTGCCTACAACAACATTACAAAAAAATGCCTACTTTGCCTACATGAAAAAGTAGCAATTATATCTCATACCCCACAAAAGAACTTACTAAACGTAAGATCAGAACTAATTTCCAAATGCAGACATGAAAATAAATTCCTATTTTCACAATTTATAACAAACGGATAAAAAAAAGAACTGGTGATACCATAAACTTATCAATTATTCTCTAGTTCAAACTACCGCCATAATAATTGCATTTATTGTTATTATCATTATACCACCATTACTAATCACAACTACCGCTTTACAATAACTATTTGCTACCACAACTGTTATTATCATCAAATATTACTATCACCGTATTAGTCCACAATCATCATTACCGTAAATTACCCCTCTCTGCCGTAGTAAAATTAATACTACCACACATAAATACTAACAAGCATTACAAATTAGACTTTCTACCATTTAAATATGCGCAACCATAAAAAAAACAAGCTAGTAACCGACTTTAAGATAAAAAATAACAATACAGCCTTAAATAAAATAATAACAATTTTTACCTATCATAGTTTCACACAGACCCCATCATACGTACATATGTACGTACAGGAAATTGACAACTGTTCGCGCGTTGACATCGCTACACTATTCGAATACACCAAACGAATGCGTATGCATATGCGCAACGGCACACATAGACATATATGCTGAGCCCCACACGATAAATGTCTGTGTGAGCGAACGTGCGTGTGTATGTATCTTTGCGCTCGTCAATGGGGGTACAATGTGTATATATATCTTCGTCTGTCATGACGACAGATTTTCCTCCCACTTCCACAAAAATAGGCGAGTATACACATCCCTACATATAGCCAATTTTTTAAAAAAATTAATCAGTTTGTCTGACGATTGCAAGAGCGTGAAACTCAGGGTTACAAACTCACACCTATCTATCTATCTATCTATCTATCTATCTATATATATATATATATATATATATATATATATACTCTCTTTTCACGTCTTCTGAATGCGAATAGAGTTGTATACCTTGTTTTCTGTTTGGGCTTGCGCTTCCGAGTACTTCTAAAATCTTCTCATTCGCTTCCATTCCCAGTAGACATTTGTGAGTTCACTAGTCACATACCCTTTCAGTTAGGTATTATATAGTCGTACGTTTATTATTTTTTTCAGCATATCGTTCTTTAGATAGATCAGGTACATGCATTACACCGTCGTCTCAGTTCAAAAAAATTCTCGCAAGTTTTTAATTTTTAATTTTGAATACGCCAAGGAGCAAGGAATGTTAATATTTGCCATAATTGTTATCCTTCCAAGCACTTTCGTTCACTTCTATAGCTATTCTCAAGACATAAACACCCTGAAAATTTGCTATAGAACTGTCTGAAAATACTTGTGTTGATAAAAATTATGGTCAATTTTTATATTTCTTATCTCCAACAAAATAGAAAACTTTTAGAATGCTGGAAAAACTTGAAAAAATAATTCCTTAAATTTTCTTTGTTGCCCGAATTTAATAATGTATATTTGTATATATGTGCATGTAATCTTGTATTTTGTACAAAATAATTCCTTAAAGTTTCTTTGTTGCCCGAATTTAATAATGTATATTTGCATATATGTGCATGTAATCTTGTATTTTCTCTGGCAAATATATTTCAGCAAAGCGTTATGGAGATAATCGGTGAATTTACATGAAAGTATATTATATTCTTTATCTTGTATGTGCCTTAATCTTTCAGGACGTAGGCGATCATTGCTGTCCACGTCTTTCTATCCCTGGTGGCTCTTAATGTTTTATCCTGTTGCTCTACGCAACCCGGTTCCGTCATCCACCTGATCAGGCCCTTCAAATATGTCTTCCACTGCCTTCCTCTGTCTCGATTTCCTTCTATCTGGCCTGTCAGTATCAGGTTCTTCAAGCCCTTCTTCCTCATTGCATGTCCCAGGATCTTCAGTTGTCTCTTCTTGATGCTCACTATTAGTTTTCGTTTCAATGCCATTATTTCCAAAACCTCATCATTGCACACATGTTCGGTTCATGATATCCGCAACATCCTTCTGTAGAACCACATTTCCGTTGCTTCAAGTTTTTACTCATCTTCGATGATACTGTCCATTATTCAGTGCCGAATTTAAGAACTGACATCACAAAGCAATATAGCACTCTCTTCTTTGTTTCTAGGAAATATTTTTTTTGTCTTAGTACTTTATTCAGCTTCTAAAACGCGTCCTTCGCCCTGCAAATTCGCCTTCGTATGTCTGTGTCGCACTTTTCGCCTCTTATTAGAACACTTCCTAAATATTTAAATTTTTGTACTTGCTTGATTCTAGTAACCCCTACCTGTATTTGGCATTTTCGGTTGTTCTTTTTGCTTATGACAATGCATTCAGTTTACACTGCTTTAATTTATAAAAATATATCATTCCAAATCTTACTAACATAATGATTTCAGACATTACCATCTCTCACTTTCTTGTAATTATTTATTCAGACTCAGAAGATTCTTGTTAAATCTAATCATTATCCACCTGATTTTCAGCTTTAACAAAATTGCACAGCCAAACGTGGTTTTTATTGTCTAAGTTTATAGAAGCGAACCTCTCTCTTTGTACCGATCAAAGGACTGAAAAAAAAATCAATAACAACAATTGGCTTTTCAGTCAACACCACAAAATAGCGGCTTCCACAATTCTCTGTATAGTTATAAGATTTCTGGGGAACATTTCTAATTCTACATATTTAGGTCACAAAAGCAACTTCAATGAACCTTTATTAAATTTGGACGTCAGAACATTGTCATGATAACTTGATCTACTACTTTTGCTTCTACGTTTTCCCCGTTGTATCCAACTGTTAGCCACCATCCTGTCAGTCAAAGGTTAATAAATCTATTTTTATTCATCTCATTGAGTTGATGCCGCACTTGAGAATTGATGTAAGGAAATTTAATTACTCTAGTCATATTAGTATTAACATTAGTCAAAATATTTTGTAGGCAATATATTGTCAACTATTACTATTTTCATGAGTGTTTATTTCCCGAAGATTGCTGCTTTATTTATCTTCTTATTTTATGTGCCTGTCCTTTCAGAACGTAGGCGATCATGTCTCTCCACATCTCTCTATCTCTTATGTCTCTTAGCACACTTTCTCCTGTTGCACCATGCAATACTCATTCCGGCATCCACCTGATCAGGTCCTTCAAATATGTTATCCAATGCTTTCCCCTGTCTCTTTTTCCCTCGCTCTGGCCTGTTAGTATCAGGTTCTCCAAGCCCTCCTTCCTCATTGCATGTCCCAAGAACTTTAGTTGTCTCTTCCTGATGTTCAGTATTCATTTCCTTTTCGTTTCCATCCTTTCCAAAACCTCGTCATGACCATTCATTCGGTTTTCTTGCAATTTTTTGTATTTCTTTTTTGTCACTCTCTTCAGTTACATTCTGTAGGATGTCTTGTAGTTTCCTTTCTGTGTCTGCTATCAGCACTGTGTAATCTACGTACCTTATAGTGTTTAAAATGTGGCCTCTGCTGACGAATCCTGGCATAAATTTCAGGGTTCTTAGTATAGTCTCGCTCTACAAGTTGAATAGATCCGGTGAAAAGACATCCTTGTCTTACGCCTCTTTCAATATTTGTATAACTGCTGAATTCGTTATCTGTCCGTGTGCAGGCAGTTTGCTGCCAGTAGAGATTCTTGATTAATCTTATGTCTTTCCCAAAGATGTCGAAGCTGCCAAGCATCTTCATCAATTCCTTGTGGAGTATTTTGTCAAACGCCTTTGCATAATCTATATAACATAGTGACATTAATGCTAACATAAACTTTAATATTTTAATAAAAATTCAGTTGCATCGAATGAGATTTATAATAAAAATACCGTTACAACTATCCAATACATCTGTAAATTAAATTGGAGTGAAACATTAAAGGCAGAAACACAGGCAGTAAGAGGTTTGAAAGGCGAGAGACTGCAAAGATGGTTGACAGATGTATCTGTTTGTAGATGAGGTCAATTAAGCTACTATCCAACAAAACAAAAGTGCGTAAGAATTTTGTGGTTACATAAGTCTAGGGTTTGGGGCTGAAGACAGAGATCTCCGATGGTTACAGAGACTGCCTAACGACTACCGACGACAACCGGCAACCGTCGCACTCTATACAGCCATCACAGACGAAGAATATAAATATAAGATTTTATTTTTATATATACGTCATCCTCGTTGTCTGTCAAAACGATCCTTACTTTCTAGCAGCGTTATATAACTTACACCATTTATTGACTTAAGGTGGTTTTTGTTGTTGTTTTTTTTTAAATAGATTGCTAACATACCTGGTTAACATCTTCGAAAAATCTAGGGGATCGAGGTAACATACATTTTTGTTTTACTTTAGATTTACATGGTATCAAAAAATAGTTGCAAATAAACTACTGACATTCAAATTAGTCTCTTTTGTTAACTTAATAAAATTTTTCCAAACAAAAACAATAGTTTTCTCTATCACTATATATCTAAGTTAATAATATTGAGTCGAATCTAAACAACATCATAATATAATTTTTAAAATTAAAGACGCAAATCTTTATACTAATTCATAACTTGCATATAATCTCTAGACGCAGTTTAAGTACTGACCATGGTCAATGATCGTTTGGGAACCGATGTTTTAATGTAATGTTGCAATAAACCTCCTTAAAATAACATGGCGAATTATTACAACTCTTTTGTAACGTAACACAGACGAATATGAGTGTGTTGTGGCGAGTGTTATCCTGTAGACGGAATTTCGACAACAACGAACGAATGACCGCTCGGATGTCTCAGACGTTTAATTAAATCTTCGTTCATTCCCCTTCTTTCGTTTACTAGTTCTTGTTTTTTCTCGATCTTCCATTTTTTTGTCTTGCTTAGTGAACACGCTGTTAACAACAAGAATTTCGCGTTATCTGGCCAGGAGAGGGCAGCACTTTTCAATTAGAGTGCATTCATACCTCAGGGACGCAGCATGAGTCCGACCATAAGAACACGACAGACGGCACAAAACGAGTGAAACAGGAGGACTGCAACTGCAGACATGTCACATAGGTATGTCTGGTCGTTTTTGAACATATAGAAGATGAACATACCCAGACCTGAGTGGAAATGAAGATTTGCAGACTGTCCCAAAAACTTTATTCATATTGTTCAAACGAATTATTTAGTTTTATAATAATAATTTCAGGACGACATAGAAAAAGGGCATATTTTAAATATAGATTTAAAACCAAGAGAAATATTATAAACTGGCATTTAATACAAGGTTGGGCAGAAATATTAAAAGTTAACCAGTTTTGCATGTTACTTATCAAAAATCAGTGGAGGATAATACAATGAAAGCATATAAGAAAGGCAAAACACGAATGCACTGCAAAACTAATATACTAATAATGAATATTTAAATGCTGTTCACATAAAATCCTATCAGACAATCATTCGGTTTATCGGGAGCCACTCATTGCAAAAAAATTAATGTTTTACTGAGATTCATTATAGAATATAAATGTTTTACCGAGAGCTATCATTGTAGAGAATTGATGTTTTACACAGAGATTCTCATTGTAAAACATTAATGTTTTATCGAGAACCACTCTTTGTTGAAAATTAATGTTTTACCGAGAGCCACTCATTGCAAAACATTAATGTTTTATAGAGAGCCACTAATTGTAGAAAATGAATGTTCAAAGTCTGAGACAAAGTGAGGATTGAGAGCATATGAGGAATCGCTAAGAATTTGACATTTCACTTGAAGTTAAAATTGTGTTTAGGGAAGCAACCACAGGAAGACCTGTTCCCCAAATTGGAAATTCGCCAAATCAAAATTCCTTCTTAGATTAGGAAAAAATGATATGAAGATGATTCGACTCCATGTAATTATCATGTTCTGTTCAAGGTCTAAACTGGTGGAATGGAGGTTTTTTGGACATTTGACATGGAAATTGCAACAGTCTTGCCACATTGAATCACGGGAAAAAGAGAATTCGGATGGGAGAATCATTATTCCCTGCACAGGATCACGTATTTTGAACCCTATCAAGAAAGACAACGACGGAGCAACTCACCTAATCAGTTACGTGGCATAGGCTTGGGTGATCATGTCTCTTTGTGTCATGGCTAATAATTCAGTGGATCTCGCACTTGTGTGCCAATTTATTCTGTGGTAGACCGGCTACCATCCAAGGATATAGAACCCAGTCTGTCTTACTATTTACCCATTGTGCGGGAGAAGAATAGTTGAATCCAAAGGGTATTAAGATGTCTATGAATTTAACAAATTTGAGTGGAATTCAAACTCATCTCCCCGCTTCCTAAATCCACGCGTCAATCCGTCATTCCATCGTGCCTCCTAAACAGCAGTTTAACACTCTTCAAATTCTTTTAAAAGAAAGAAACACAAAGGCATATTTAGATAGGCAACCTTAAGAAAATTAATTGAAACAAACGAATGTCTTTTTAGGATCCTTTACTGTTTCCCTGAACATGTATACGTCGTATCTTGGAGTTGTTTTTCTCTTTCGATTGCATATTCTTTTACGATTTGGACCCATGAATCTAGTGGGTTTTTCGTCTTGATGATACGACTGACAGCAGAAAGGTTTACATCTACTTTATCAGCGATCTCTCTGTAAGGCTTACCAGTATGTGCATACTGCGCTAGAATTTTCATACGCTTCCTTTTCCTTAGAGTAACGTCCATCTCAGTCAATGGCCGTAGAACAAGAAATCGACAGTTGAGACAATAGTGTATCAGCGTGATAAAAATATGTTGCAATCACCGATGACGCAATGTTTTTCTTGGCCAAACAAATAAAATCATACACAAAAGAAAACAAATTCATAGTCGGTGTTCATTTCAGTGTTCTTGAGAGGCTCCAAAGAAGAAGCAGTAATGTGAAAGGTACCGACTTGGTGGCTCGACTCCAGCTACTTCTCCACCGACAGAATGTGGCTTCCCTTTGTCTGTTTTATAAAAATTTTCATGGCTTTTGCTCCAGCGAACTTAAGTCACTGGTGCGCCTGCAACCAGACTGGCAACTGGGTCCTACCCATTGACATTTAGATCAACCAAATGCAGACGACAATTCTACCCCTCCAGCTTCTTTTCGGGCAACTCCCGCTTGTGGAAATCGCTTCCATATCCTTGCTTTCTTGGCGGCTACAACTTCCAGGAATTTAAGTGCAATGTCAATATCCATCTCTTAACCACTTGACGCTAGTTCTTTCTACACCACCCTGTATTTCCTTTTCCTTTCTACACCACCCTGTATTTTCCTCTTCATTTCTCTCCACCTTTGCAACTGTCGTCACACCTGTATTCTCATCCTTAACTTTTTCGTCTTTCTCTTTACTCTCGTCCTATCTATTTTCTTTTTAATCTTATGTAGTCTCCTGCACATCTGTGGCGTTACCGCCTTGCTCGGAGTGATACGATAAAAAAATATTAGTGCACACAACTGAATAGGACCTAATTTGAAAGAAAATAGTAATCAATTACACTCTGCCACTCCAGTGATTCTAAAACTGACCGTATGGTGAAAGAAAGGAAATAAAGCCGTTGTTTCAATTAATTTGCACAAGGGTGTAGAATCGATTTATTTTTATCAGCACTTGTTAAATAAATTAATTTCTAACATTTATGAAGCAGCTTGTATTGTTCTTCTAAACACATACTCATTTAGACATTAGTTTTAAGTTTTAAATTGTTGGAATTTTAAATTGTCATAGAGGATTACAGAATAAGGGGCACAGCGAATAGGTGTGAAGTTTAAGACTTGACCCTGTTACTACAATATGTCAAAAACTGACCTTATGGTCAAAGAAAGGAAAGTAAATAATTTGTTTCAATTAATTTCCACATGGTGGTATTTGTCGATTCACACCAAGTGTAGTACCTTAAAAACATCGATTTCTGGTATTATTGATTCCAGAACCATAGCGAATTATCAGTTTTGTCCAATCTACAGAAATCGCGTTATGGCAATACATTAATTTACTTCTGACCCATTAATAACGAATCACTCATCGATAAGAGATGAGTGTAGAGCTTAGCAGGAAAAAGATAACACCGCGCAGAGTTTGAACTCCGACCCAGTTCGTTACATTCAATTTCCTATAAAAAAAAAACCTTTGAAAACCTTTCAAGCAATCTTTCCTCCCATCGTATTAGCCGTGGTTTGTAATCAATCTAAAAGAACTCTGAATTCAATGAATATCTGCAGTCATGGCATTGTGAATATTTTTCAGACATTAAACTGATTGATTAATTGACGTATTCTTTACAGCTTCTTCATAATTTGTAGGTTATTTAAAGTCATAAAATATTTTTAGATTGTATAAATTATACACATAATTTTTGCATATCAATTCGTCGAAGACGTTTATTATTTCGATAAAACAATCAATAGTGTTGTATACTCTATATCACAGAAAGACGAAAATTTAACTGCAACTAAAACGACATATATGCTGCATACCCATCAAGGAACGAATTAATTCGGCAACGCTGTAATAAAACTTGTTTTTTATCTCTTGTAAAATGGCTTGCCTTTTTCATGCTAAAAAAATGACGGTATTTTTACTTAATCAAATGACGACCGTAACACGTATATATATAAATAAAAGCACGGAACATTTTCTTTATTCCTCTTCAGGTGACGTGGCCTAGAGTTGGAGTTCGAGTCAGTGGTGTCAGCACCCAGGCATTGCGAGAGCCAAAGATCGCGCTTGCCCGCAGTTTTCCCTGTGTCTTTCTCGTTCTGGGTTCCGATCTAAACTGTTCACGGACAGGCTTTACTATTATTCTTTCTCCTATATAAGCAACTACGTCATCTGTTGGCACATTGTTTACAAACATTTCCAGGCCCAGATTATCTGAAATCAGTATGCTGGTTTTAAAACACCCAAACATTTTCCTGACGTGGGAATTTTTCACGCATTCTTAACATTAAAAACAATCAAAATATTTGTAAAAGAATATCTATTTTTCTTTTGTTAGTTAGTTCGCATATTTTTCTGTTTCATAAAAATACCCTTCTTTGCGAAATTATGCACCAGCTCAGATAATATACAACATGATGAATTAACACATAGCTTGCGGTAGAAGATATGGATTTGTGGTGATACGGTGCAAAAGCGATGGCCCGGATGTTTGCACCCTCACAACCAAAAAGCAAATGACCAAAACTCGTCAGTGCACAGCTGGCTTCACGCTGTTGTTCTGGTTGAAAACTAAAAATTAATTAAATATTAAATTTCCAGTTCGCGAGCCTACCCGAATTTTATTTATCGGCCAATGGGAAGCCCAGAATCAAATACAAGTGTGAAATCCCAAATGATCTGCCGCGATCCAAAAAGTTAAAATAAAAAGCCGATACAGAAAGCATCGCCAGACAGGCAGACAGAAAGACAGACAGACCAACACGGACTGAGTCGAGAGAGAGGAGTGCAATCAGTATACCTTGACCTACGTCAAGCGGCTTATTATGCTAGCCTCCCTTCCCTTTCATCTTATCTTCGCTGTCTCAAAACTACTTACAGACTCAAGGAGAGGATACATCAAAGATATTCTATACTTACAGCGCTCCCGCATTCCTAAGCATTAATTCTCTTTCAACATTTTATTGCTATGAACATTTTAACGTCCGTTGGACCTATACTTCAAGTATTACTTTAATTGTAATAACCTTAATTGATATGTGTTTTATATATAAAATGTTATTTTTCGACTCAATTTGCTTTTCTTGATTTATAATCATTTTATGACTTATAGTGGGCCAAATTCCGTTAATCTGCAACAATACACAACTACACCCATAAAGGAACGACTTCCCAATAAAAACTGGAAAAGAATGGATAAACCACTATAGATTCATACCCATTTCAAGTGTACTTGAGCATAAGTAAATATAATGAATCCGACTTCGAAATCGGCTCATCACTTAACAATTCCGATTCTTTATCCATTACACCACTCACAGATCAAGGCTTACATCTGTTATTCTTCAGCGGGTACTCATCTATATACTGTCAAGTTTTGACATGCTTCAGTTTGATGATTGTAGCGTTTCAACATCATGTGGGCGTCAGCTTTTCAGACAATGAAAAGATTATGGAGGTAACAGGTTCGGTGCAGAGTTAAAACTTAAAACTCCAGTGGATAAAAATAAATGCATTTTCCTTTATCTCTAGACCATTATCGACTATTAGAAAAATATAATAAATTATAATTGAATACAATGCCAACCAACTGGGAATTACTCCGACATTCGCGTAAATTTCAAATGCTTGTTCGTAATTTTCTCTAGATTGTAATTGTATAATAATACCTTAAAAAAAAAAACTACAAAAACAAAAACGGTGATTTATCTGTATCTGTTCCACTTTCATTTTCTTCCGATTTACGGAGAAGCCACAAGTGAAAAGGGAGCTCTACGTATTTCATTATAGTTTTATAGACAATGAATTGCAACAAGTTTGTATATTTATTTTTTATCGATTAACTATTGGACATAATACTCCTATATATACATATCCACACTATTATAACAATGACCGTTTTACATATATATATATGATTCCGAATTACACCAAATCCGTCGCGTTTCGATCGCAGCCAGAAGCAAGTGGACGTGTCTGAAACACTGATGAGTTGTGATTCAGCTAAACAGACTTGTATATGGATGAACATTTTATGCTTTCATTACGATTGAGCTCTCTAGAGAAAAAAAATTTAAAAACAGTTTCCACTTCTGCGATATATGCATTACTCCACATGAATGAATTGAGTTTTTTCGGTGAGTGGCGTGTGTATAAATTTCTTATATACAACACGTTCAAATGTCTCTTCTCTGGTTCCATACGCCGATGGCTTAGTGTATAGCGACTCCAACTGACTCGGTGGAGTTTCGATCGCTTCTAGAAGCAACTAGATATGTTTAGCCACACTGATGAGCAGTGATTCAGCGAGGCAGTGTTGTTGTATGTGGATTATATATATATATATATATATATATATATATATATATATATACTCGTGCAACCAGAATGGCAACTGGGTCCCACCCATTCACAGTTAGGTTAGCCAAATGCAGACGACAATTCTACGCCTGCAACTTCTTCTCTCGCACTTCCCGCCAGTGGAACTCGCTCCCATATTCTTGCTTTCCCGACGGCTACAACCTCCAGAAATTTAAATGCAATGTCAATACTCATCTACTAACCACTTGACTCTAGACATTCCCCCACGCCGTATATCCTTCCCTTTCTCTCCTCCTTGCAACTGTCATCACACCTGCATTTTCATATTTCTATTGCTTCTTCCTAATTGGTTTGTAATCCTCTTCTCCCTCCTCTAATTAATTTTCTTTCAGTTATGTAGTCCCCCGCACATCAGTGGCATTTACGCCTTGCCCGGGGTAAAATGATTAATATATATATATATATATATATATATATATATATATATATATATATATATCAAGACCCAAAAATTAAAAATTAAAAATTTCAAGACCAAAATATTCTCCTTAACAAACGAAGGGAGATCATAAGTATGTGTCGGCAGAGAAATAAATTATAAATTATAATAAATAGAAATAAAAATTACAATAATTATCCTATTCCCCCAGTTCTTCCTATGGTCTGTGCCCTGCAACTTCAGGACGCAGGCGATCATGGCTTCTCACGTCTCCCTATCCCTGGTGGCTCTTAGCACGCTTTCTCCTATAACATTTCGCAACCCAAGTGTGTCATTCATCTGCTCAGGCCCTCCAAATATGTTATCCGCTGCATTCCTCTGACACTTTTTTCCTATATCTGGCCTGTTAGTATCAGGTTCTCCAAGACCTCCTTCCTCATTGCATGTCACAGGGACTTCAGCTGTCTCTTGCTGATGCTCAATATTAATTTCCTTTTTGTTTCCATCATTACCAAAACCTCATCATTGCTCACATGCTCGATCCTTGATATTCGCAGCATCCTTTTGTAGAACCACATTTCAGTTGCTTCAAATTTTTTCTTCATCGTTGATGATATTGTTCAGCATTCACTGCCATTTTGAAGAACAGACAACACATAGCAATCCCGTACTCTCTTCCTTGTTTCTATCGAAATTGTCCTGTTTTTTAATACTTTACTCAACCTCTGGAATGCTTCTTTCGCCACGCCAATTCGTCTTCGAATCTCAGTGTCACGTTTTCCGTCTTGTATTATAACACTTCCCAGGTATTTAAATTTTTGTACTTGCTTGATTCTAGTATCCTCGACCTGTGTTTGGCTTATTGGGTTGCCCTTTTTAGTGATGACTATGCATTCGTTTTTCTTGCAGTTTATTTGTAGTCCTTTCTTATCAGTTTATTTGTAGTCCTTTCTTATTAGTCCTCTTTCGCTACCTTCTATAGGAGAGCTTGTAGTTTCCTTTCCATGTCTGCTATATGCACTGTATCATCTGCGTACCTTAGGTTGTTTAAATTAACATTCCCCCAGTTAGTCCCGATAAAAAATTGCAAAACTTTTTAAAGTAGACCTAGCAGTTACCTCTACACCACTTACCCTGCTAACCCTAGCGTCAGGACACATACCTCCCACTAATAAGTAAGAATTACTACTGGCTCTGTCCCCCAGCCTAATCCAAAGAAAAGGCAATACATTCCAACCCATTCCTTTAACTAAACTAATCTCTGGGTTTAAAATTTCCTTCATTCTCTGTTTAGAAGCGGTCGAAGAATGCATGCCTAAAAATAACATCTTGAAAATGGCTATTTCCCCACTAAGTTTTATCTGAATTTACAATATATATATATATATATATATATATATATATATATATATATATATATATATATATATATAAATACTGTTGGGGACATCTTTTATAGCACATAGGGAGAGAAAGAGAGAGATAATAGCGAGTAGGCAATGGCTGAATTCATTCTACTTGCTACCAGTTATTACACTTTACTACCACTTTTTATACTTTACTACCAGTTATAAAAACACTTGCTGCGTGTTTGCTCTTCAACAGTACCTTATTATTTTATGTTATTACAATAATTATGTCGTCTAGTAGAGCCTTGTATATATATATATATATATATATATATATATATATATATATATATATATATATATATATATATATATATATTATGCTCACGCTAGTCGGTGAAACATCGTAGGGAGAAGTAGATTTCTTAAAACAGTAACACTTACGGTTTATACCATGCTCTTTCGTTAATTCATTGAACGCAGTTCAGTTCGGCTACTAAACTGAACGCTTTTGGTTAATAGCTGTGTGCTTACATCCTATGAATAATCTGCTGTGAAAGATGCCTTTCTCTGCCGTGCGCCGATTGCGTTACGGAAAAATATCCATCTGATGACAAATCTGTCGGATTGCAATCCCGGGTTGAGACAAATGTTTAATCTAGCAGAACTGATGTGATATAGCGAAACAGGCGTATATATATATTTTTTCATTCATTTTTTAAGGTACCCAATTATTCACCCTCTTTCCGGGATCATCTTAAATTTAAATAATAAAAATACTACTACAAATATTGCTCTATTACGTATAGAGCACTGTTAAAAAGTAAATGCTATGTATTGTAAATTATTATTCTGAGCTGCAACGTTAACAGATGTTATTTTCATTCATTTCTTAAGGTACCCAAATATTTTTAACTTCTTTACGAGATCATCCTAAATTTATATATATATATATATATATATATATATATTCCGCAGACAGATCTGTTTTTGCTGTACCACAGCTCATCAGTACGGTTACACATCCGATTGCTTTTAACCAAGGATTGAAACCCGACGGAATTGGCGTCAGTCGACGACTTTACCTCTGAGCTATGGGCGCTCGGCGGAAGGAGGCAGACTTTTAGCGTATGATATATCATACGCCAATAGCCAGAGTACTCTAATTAATTACTGAATGACCGATGCGTAGATGTTAGAGTAGCTCCTGATTTTTTAAAGTTTAACATTCTTTCAGAGTGTTCAATCAGAGTGTGAGAGCGTAAATAGTCATCCGCAGACATATCTGTTTCGCTGTATCACAGTTCATCAGTACGTTTAGACATCCGATAGCTTTTAATCCAGGATTGAAACCCGACCGAACTGGAGTCAGTCGACGATTCTACCTCTGAGATATGGGCGCTCGGCAGAAGGAGGCAGACTTTTAGCTTATGATGTATCATATGCCAATAACCAGAGTGCTCTAATTTATTATATATATATATATATATATATATATATATATATATATATATAAAAATTTGTTGAAATAATGTTTCTCGTTCTGAAAATAGTATTATGGATAACTTTTTTCCTGGAACAATCTGCATACATCTACCCCGTTATAACGTTTTGTTATTTTTAATATGATACATGTTATATCACGGTCTTTGTCGATTTTTAAAAATGTTTTTCTTTCAATTTTCACGCGTTGTTATTCAGTTTGGTACAATTTCTAAGGCTTCCCAGTTTGAATGTAGACCCTTTGAATAAACCAGCAATATTTGAATTTTTTTCAGTACATCCCAAGTATATTTCTGTCTGTATCTTGTACTTCTGCTTTGTAAATAATTCCTTCTGTTTTACAAACTCCATATTAGAATTAGAAGTAGAATACAAAATAAGACAACTCTTTTTCCAGTGAATTAATAAACACTTCCCTAAAAACTCGAAATTACATAAATATTCAATAGAAATGCAGTTCAATTAAGTTATAGATGTACTTGTAATAAATAAAATTACATAAAAAAGCAAAATGTAATAAATTTAGAAAATAACGAACAACATAATATCGTTAATAAATATGAAACTGCAAAAACAAAAAACAAAAAAGCCCACTTGACGGACTCGTGTGTTCTGAAAAACGCTGTAACAAGTTTAAAAAATAACTAACTTCCAAATTGAAATTATTTCAAAGATCTGCATTACAAATGACTAAGCTCTTTTAAAATACAACTATACACAAGTCTAATTTAAATCTTATCAATCAGTGACTCGTAATATATATATATATATATATATATATATATATATATGTATGTATGTATATAATTTTGATCATCAGCCGATGACGCAAATATGGTCTCTTCCTTGCGGTTTCGTCAGGCAATTGTATAGAACAATTTCTTACATATATATATATATATATATATATATATATAGAGAGAGAGAGAGAGAGAAATATAGATATATAAATAGATAGATATGAACATCCTAAGATAGCTAGCTAGCTAGCTAGCTAGATAGATAGATAGATAGATTGATAGATAGATAGATAGATTGATTGATAGATAGATAGATAGATAGATAGATAGATAGATAGATAGATAGATAGATAGATAGATAGATAGATAGATAGATTGCGTAAGTGGAAACAGTTATTGATGCATACGTTTTTTATGCCATAATGCACTCTGCCGACCCAGCCAAAATATATTATCGATGGATGAATTCCTGCAGATATAATTGCGGCTGATAACGCTGTGCTGACACAAATAGGAAACTGCAAGACGTCCGAGATTAGTTAGTAAAAGTAAAGCGTAAAAAAAAGACAAATCATCAATTGTTAAAATATAGAATGTGTGGATGTCAGCAAGAGGAAAAAAACTAAGATGCGAACCACGAATTAAACATGTCAACATCAAACAGTACAGAAATCTGAATCCCTGCAGTGTGTTTCTGCTCAGGTGTATAAGCTTCACGGTCGCGAAGAGTTGTCCCCCAAAATCAAATTCACGCAAATGGGTCCGTCAAAGTCTCTTTGATTCACAAGCATCTTCGCCATAGCCACGATGAATTGGGAGATAGAATGAAAATTTTGATGCTCGAATGCGAGAAATTACCGGCGATGATGTTTTTAAAGATGTTGGAAAAGGAGATGCGGAATCTAAACATGTATTGGAATAACAAAAAATTCATTTCAGTAGAAGCAATGTATTAAAAAACAGGAAAATTTAATTTAGAAACAAGGAAAATAGTTATGAAATTATATGCTTTACAGGGTATCCCTAAAGCATGAATGAATAGAAAATCTCATTATATTTGCTTCAACAGATTAAACATTGTTTTACTGAAAGAAAAAAGATTCGATTTCTTTTTTCTATAGTAGGCTAAAGTAAAAATATATTCATTTAATATGAGAGAATGTCGTCTGTTCTTTGTTAAAACGTATTTTATTTTCCTGAATGAATAAATCTCTCCCAATTTAAGTCTTCGAAATAAATAAGCAGAAAAGTGTTAATATTCAAAAGAAGATGCCTCCTTGATAACAATTAAATGACGCTTTTTATACAATTAAGACAACAGAACATTTTGTGCAATGCCAAATATTACAATAAAAATGGAAGAGTTTCCGTCTAAATCTGTCTTGCACATATAAAAATCAACTATCTGCTCATGCGGCCTTGCTGTTCATCTCAGGGTTCTCGACAGGCTCCAAAATAGAATTTGTAATGTGATACCTGGCCGCCCAACTGCAGTTACTTTCTCATCAGCGAGATGTGGCTTCCCTCTGTCTGTCCTAAAAAAGATTCATGGCTTCTGCTCCGACGAACTTAGGTCTCTGGTGCCCCCTCATCAAGAATTTACTCTTGCAACGAGACTGGCAACACGTTCCCACTCATTTACTGTTAGATAAACCAAATTGAACCGACAATTCTACTCCATCAGCTTCTTTTCTCGCGCTTCCCGCCTGTAGATATCCCTTCCGTATAGTTGCCTTTCTGAAAGCTACAACCTCCAGGAATTTAAATCTATTGTCAGTTCTCATCTCTTATTCAGTTGACGCCAGTCCTTTTTACATCACCCCGTGCATCTTGTTCTTTTCCTTTCTCTCTACCTTTGCAGCTGTCTTCACACCTGTATTCCCATACGTCTGCTGCCTTTTCTCTGACACAACCGTGTAATTGTCTTTCTTTTCACTCTCTTTCTGCCTAAACTTTGACACTCTTATGTAGCCCCCTGCACATCAGTGGCGATACCACCTTGATTGGGGTGAACCATTTAAAAGAAAACAAATAAACTGTATTTCGCATGCACAAAACTCTGTGCGTAAAGTCTGGACTTATAAGAAATCTCATTAACTATATTTTATATAACCTCCACAGATGAAACATGATTTTGTTGAAAGATGAAAATATTGGCTTCTCTTTCTTAGGTATGCTAAAGGGGAAGGTGGGTTTATGGATTGACAGATGCAACACACTTGATTGAACGCATAAAGAGTGAATGTGATAAAATTGACTGCAATGCCGAGTTATTGAATCGAGTTCACGTGAATCTTGCAATGCGCACCAACGTTTGCATCACAAATGATGGAAATCATATTGTTATTTGTCAATATTCCATTTCAATAAAATATTGGTGAATATTTCATTTCTTGAAAAAATGCATTTTAGGAATACCCTGTATAATCTTTGTTATCCTATATTGCAAGGAATGCTTGACAATTTTCTCACAATTGAAGAGACGAGCGTTGCTATCAAAAAAGAAAATACCTTACAAAAATATTACCTAGCAGTTCAGTGTATGGAAAAAAGCGTTCGTCGCATTCAATGCCTCAAAACTGAAACTAGGGACCTTCTATCTTCGCCAATTGCACCTAAAAATTATTCTCTAATCCTGACAAACGGATGTTCTGACAAAGATGACTCTTACCGTGCGCGTCTACAAGAACTTAAACTCAACCCAGGCCTCAAGTAGAACTCGTACATACGATACATAGGTAAGAATGCTTGGAATGCTTTCTCCTGATCCAGCAGGTACTCTATTCCTCCTGATATTCTCTAACATAACAAAAGCTAGATCAGGCCGAATATCAAATACTACTGCCGTATATATCACGGAGTTGCTCGGTATTAACTATTCACTCTCGATGAAGTTCAAATTTTCCACTCTGCAACTCCTTTCTCAAAGAGAAGTCAGAAACCTTTCGCTGCTCTATCGTTATTTCAATAGAAAATCTTCAGATAAACTGCACAAATGAGTTCCTCTATTCTTGAAACCCACGCATATTCAAGCGAACTTTCTTCATTCCTTTCATATTAACCTGATTATTATTTGTAAGTTTCCCTCAAACAGCGTCTTAATACAAAACACTGCCTTGTACAGCCGATTTACAATATCCTTTTACTGTTAAACTAATAAAATGTAAACGCAAATTCTATTCCACCAGTTTTTTTCGCACTTCCCGCCTGTAGAATTCCGTCCCGTTTAATTGCTTTCCCGACAGCTACAATCTCCAAGAATTTAAATGTAAAGTCAATAGTCATCTCCTATCTAACTAACCTCTATCCTCTCTCTAATGCTCCTTTCTCAGTCCACTCCACTCTCATCAGTATTCTTATCCTTCTCTTACCCACTTCCTGACACTCCTTATAACTTGTCACTCTTTCTCATAACTTTCCTCCTATGTACCTCTCTTCAAAACAGTGGCAGTAAAATACCTACAAACTTAACCGGTTCAAGTCTAGAGTTAACCGATATTTTTCGCATATATCCTAATAATCTGTACCTCTTACTCTGTAAATCTCTGCATCGAGTAGTCCTCGGAACTTGTACAGCATAAACACTACTGTAAAAACAAACTTTACAATGCCACAGGAGTTAACCAAGTATAGAAAAACGTAACCAAAAAAATAAAAATATTATCTTAACTACTGATAAGGCTTCATAATAGAAATAAGCTGATGTATCCACCACCAGACATTACAACAATTTTTGACAGCTTTTAAAAACGACCTCTGGAAGTATATACACGCATATGAGTGTGTTTCTTTGTCTGTCTGCGTGTGTATGCTTTTATCTGTTGCTAAAGAGCCAAATCTGAGTACCTATACGTAAATATATTTGTACGATCAGTTCCTTTGGCATGTATATAATACGCACAAATATTCACACGGACACACATACAACACACGCATATATATATGTGTGTGTGTGTGTGTGTGTGTGTTTGTGTGCGTCTGTCTGGGCACATTCACATTCATATATATAAATTTTGTATATGTGTATATGCAATTAGGCGTGTGAAAGAATTCGTGGAGCGACTATATGGAGTGCTTATTTAATTTAATTTCCGGATGATTATTCATTGGTTCGGAAACAGGGTGACTGCTGCAAGGGTGTTGCACTCATGGAGACAAACGAATGAAATATCTGGTGAGTAAAAAAAATGGCCGCATTACGGTCGCAATGCCTTTGAACATTACATACCAGTCTAACGGATGTTATTTTGCAATACGTTTCTTTTTCTGTCTTCAACTATCGGACAATAAATCTCTCTCACTGCATTCGATGTCATCTTGCATATATATATATATATAAAGTGAGAAAGAGAGGTGTCTGTGTGTATTTAGGCAGCACATCTTTCTTTAAGCATGTTTGATGGACTAATTCAGACATAATATATCTGTTTATTTTTATTTTGATCTTCTCGTAATTTTTGGAGAAAAACACAATAGTTTAAAACATGGATGTTGCAATTTTATTGATAATTAAAATTAACTTGTCTCCCTTACACTTTATTATTTTCAAATCGGCAAGGCACTTTCCTGCGCGTATGCTTGAAACACGTAAATGTTATAAACATTAAATTAAAAAAAAAAACTAATGTCCATAACATACACTATATTAATTGCGTCTTAACAATCAACTTCCTGGCAATATTGGAAGTACTTGGGACTATAAAAAAGCTAGTATTAATGATAATGCATGTTGTGCTTTTATTGGTAATTTTAATCCCCGTACCAAGCAACTTATTAGTGACTACAGTTAATTGCCATGTGTGATATACGTTTGGACAATCATGTCTTGAAAGAGACATGACTGACTGGGCAGAAGATTATCCAGCAGTAGGTTGCCATTTCTTTCTGCGGTAGACTGGTTGCTATAGAACCAAATCTGTCCTGTTATTTAACCCATAACTGGAGGGAGGAAACAGATTAATACCTTTTTCAAGAGTATTTTCGCCTATGTGAATGCAAAGAATTCAACTGAAATTTGAACTCGACTACCCGATTACTCGTTCCGAGCCGATATCCACTGCACCACAACAGACATCAAGAGGATTAAAATAAGAACACTCACAATATTTCTAAATTATTTAATCGAACATGATATATATATATATATATATATATATATGTGTGTGTGTGTGTGTGTGTGTGTGTGTGTAGATGTAAATAAGTATATTAATATATATATACATATTTTTCATCTAAAGCACGACTTGGAGTTTCCTGCAAAATTAAATCATCAGGTATTTATTACAAATTGTCTGTTTGAGAGATTTGAATTCAAGATCACTCAAAGCCTTCTATCTTTTACCTGCACTAAAATATATTTTCGCCAAAAACAGTTTTAATGTTAGTTATAGATGTATTAAAAATATAGATAAATATATTTCGCAGCATAATAATATGATACTAAATAAATACTTCGCCCACCTGTATAATAACATTTGCCCTACTTATAGTGACCCTTCTAAAAAATAAATGCAACTGCCGAAAATATATGATTTGTCTATTAAATGGCTAGTGTATGTTCGAAAGTATTATTTATGCTGCTCTCATTCATTCGGATGACGATGTTAACTTGTTTTTTTTGAGCAACATCAAATAAGTGGAAATATAGATTCCATAGCCATATGCAATCTTTAAATAATAATAAATACAGCAAAACCACGACTTTATCTTTATATATTATTGAAAATTAAATACCAACAGCAACAACTCAATTATTGCCTGGAATATCATCGCTGAAACTAATTCTTATGGTAGAGAAGTAGACAGATGCAACTTACATCTTTTAGAACACAATTTTCATCTTAAATCAAATAAATAACACGTATTTACTCAACACATAAGTCAATTGATAACCACATATGAAAGAGTATTTACTCAAAACCTTGAACCTGATTAACACAGACTCTCATATCCGTTTATTTTTCATTTCTCTCGCTTGCTCTCTCTCTCTCTTTCTTTTGCTTTCTTTCTTTCTTTTCCCCCGCAAATAGGTTTTCTTAATTATGACTATGAATTATCTAATGTTTCCTATTTATTATATACTCTTTATAAATTAAATAATAATATCTGCTTTGGATCTTTGTTGCCAATTTGTTTTGGAAAATTTTAACGCAAATCTTCGTCGCCAGTTTGTTGTTGAGTTGTTGTGGCGCAACTGGTCTGAGCCAGAAGTAAGACATGGAATACAGCAGGTAGGTTCAAAACAGTTTATTAGTATAGCAATAATAATATATACAAAGGAAGTGTTAGTAACGAGTAAATAGAAATAAGTAAGTTTGAACGGTACATTTACGCTGCTTATTGTCTTACTATTAGCTGGCTTCAAGTGCGTGCTATCTATCGTTAACTGCTCTACTTAATGGACGTTAACTAGTATTAGCTGCATTCTTACTTAAGACAAAATGCGGCACAATGCCATTTTAATGTGGGCAATCAGTGCCATATAGCAAAAATATATATCTAATTTTCCTCAGACAAGAATCTACACTCGGTGGCGCAATGACTGGGTTATTAGTCTCCGCTGAAAGCCAACGAGTTCCATAATGCACAAGGCAGTTATCTGTCGTTAATTGCCTTCCGAAATTCAGACAGGTAATTATATATAGTAAAAGGAAGAGTCCATCCCTCGTAGAAAGGCATTATAACAGCATCCCTTTTCTTTCATTTGACGAGTTAAAAATGTTTACTTTATGAAATATCAGCCATCCGTGTTAATCCTTGCATACTGAACGGTTAAAAAAATCCTTAAATATTATACCCAATATTTTGGTCTAAGCTTTGTGAATGAAGTTGGGTAGACGATATTTTACGGAAAGCTGTTTTGGTGTTGTTTTATGGATTTTTTAACCTGTACGAGGTAAGAAGTCACACGGGGGAGAGAGCGTACGTTAAAGGTTAATTTATATGGCTAAGAAAGGAAGATAACGGTTTACACTAGACATGAACATCTTAAGGTTGTAGCGATCAAACCATCCACTTGGCAATTTGCTCTACACGGCAGTTGCTCGCGAGAAAAAGCTGTTTTGAGTAGAACTTATTTGTCGCCGATAAAATATTGAAAGAATGTAGTTGGTTTGCTATTATCTAATAGCAATAGCATTGTGGTTCTTAGCCGTGAGGGTCTGACCTGGTGGAATCACAAACTGAGGTTCGTCAGAACAAATTCCATGGAAGTAGCGATAGAGCAGTGAGAGTCTTGCCACATCTCGCTTGTGAGGAAGAGATTGGTGGGTGGAAAAAGTTTCTTTGTTAACAAGGACTTGCGGCCGCTTTTCAACTCTATCAAAACTGTAAAGTCAGAACTTGCCAGTTCCTGCCCAAATATGGTAAGCGTAGCATTTTGACAGAGGATGGAAAGTGCGACATGGAGATCAAAAGAAGCATTTCAAAAGCTTGGTTGATACCGAAAGACAGGGAAATCTCATTAGAAACAAAGAAAAGTGTACTGGATAGCTATGTGATATAAGTCTTCTGTATGGAAGTGAATGCTGGACGATCCGTTCAAAGATAAAGAAGACGCTTGAGGTAGCAGAAATGTGGTTTTATGGACGGGGCACGAGTGCAACGATGAAGTGTTGGAAAGGATGCAAACGAGAAGAAAACTGATACTATTTATCAGGAAGATACAAATATGGTTACTGGGACACCTAATGAGGGGGGATGGCATAGAGAACTTAATACTCACAGGTCGGATAAAGAGAAGAAGAGACAGGGGAAAGCAGTACTTGTTACATTTGAACAAATACATGGCAGAACGGGGCTTAAAAAATACCAAGAGAAACAATATTGAGAGCGACAAGAGACAGAGGCAAGTGGAAGTCCACGATCGCCTACGTTCTGAAAGAACACAGCACATGAATAAGAGTGCTTCATTTTCGGCATGATGTAGCTCCTGTAAATGTAGGCAATAGGCAGGTACTGACTGCAGCGGTACAGGGAGACAATCATTTTATCTTCCACTTTAGCAAAGGTTCGTATATAAGAGTCCCACTTGAGGCTGGGTAAAAGTTGGAGGCCCAATATTCTCTGAAGTCAAGCCACGGAGCCTTCATCGTGACTGAGGTTATTGCAGGGTCTGATCGGTGGTAAAGGAATGCAACCAGTTTGCTTTTCGGGGTATTGAATGTAATCAGCAATTCTCCTTCAAGTGAAAATTAGTGTTAGAGGGGACGAACGTTTTGCTACGAATCTCTGATCATTAAGAATTTTAGATTATCAGCATAGACATTTAAAAATCATTGGAATATATTCTTAGGTAGATCATTTATGTAAAACAGTAAAAGATTTGGTCCAAGAATTGACCCCTAGGGGACCTATTCGTTGACCATGAGGGAATCGGATGACTGGACATTCAGGTTTCTACCCGTAAGAATGTTATGTGAAACACACCTATTCCTCAGATAATGGACGCTCCCTCCTATATTAATAAGAGTTAACAGGAAGTTCTTAGGACTTCTTAGAAGTTCTACAGAGTTCTTTAGAGTTCTTTTAGAGTTCAGTAGAACTACTAGTTAGTTCCAGTTTGGACAAAGTTGTACTAAGGCAGTTGATATTAGTCGGCAGTTAGCGAATACTAAGGAGTCAGCTTTCAGTGGAGAATTAAAAATGTTCCTAACATTTAGGGTATGCTAAGTCGATTAGCAACCGACATAGTACGATTATAACCTTCAGTGTGTAAACTACTCCACAACAAAGAACGATGTTAGGATTAAGATAACTTTTTCAGTGATTCCATAGCTGGAAAGATTTTGTAGCAGGTATTTAAGCATCGTTATGTTGTCCTCACTCGTCAAAGATTGATTTCGATTTGAAAGCTGTAAATCAAGATGAAAAGAAGAATGCAACTCATTATAAAGAAATCAAGCGAACATCAATTCACGTGAACTAAAAATAAATTAACCCAATGAAAAGCAATATAAAGAAATCAAATACATGCATAATAAAATACTCTACCATCTGCAAATAATACATTAGATATAGGTCAACACAGCAAAAGCAGTCAAATCAATTAACCACCTGTAGAGCCACTCACATACATATTAAATTACAACGAATATCCATAAAAATAAGAACAAACCTGGAATACAAGAATAGTTGAAAGTAAATTTTTATGAGTGAGGACATCATTGTGTTGCCTTCATGAAACATTGAAGTCGGCATGATACTGCACTGTTAAGTGACAAACTTTGCACACTAAATCCCATTAACGTTGTGTCATTATATCGAGCAATTACCGACAAAATCTTGCTTAACAATATATATTTTTTATCAGTAAATGACTGAAACAACAAGAATCTAGGCATTAAGCATTGTCACAACTCAACACTCTATCTATCAATCTATCTATCTATCTATCTATATATATATATATATATATATATATATATATATTGATATATTGATTGTTTAATTACTACGTTTCTGGTATAATAAGGTTAGAGCAGTGCACATTTGTATTAAAAGTATTCAATAAAATTATATTGTAGAACTTTTGAATAATTTCTATTTGAAAATGCGTTATTACGTAAGTTTCTACCTGAAGACACTATTTATGGTAGAAATCGCCTGAAAATACCACAAATGGTAGAAACCTAAGTAACGTAATAACTCGTTTACAAATAGAATTATATATATATATATATATATATATATATATATATATATATATATATATATATATATATATCCTATGCTTACCTGTAGACAATTCTAGTTAAAATTAAGAAATATTCCCCTCGTTTCGATAATGTTCGATATTTCTAATTCTATTGCAATTTAAAATATATGGATAAGAATTTGCATTTCAATGTTTGCATAAAATAAAAACTGAATTAATCCAACCATATCATTAGCTGAAAAAGCATTACTCCAAAGTATACAATTAAATGAACTAATCAATTAACATTCATATAATTTATATACAAATTACTCATCACTGTAGTTGACATACACAATTTAAACAGCCTCATTAACGGTACCATGGATTGCTGAAAATACAGAAATTCACATTTAAACCTGTCATAATTAACAAACTCTAATTATTTTCACGCTTCTAAATCACAAAGAAAAAATGAGGAAAAGTTGCTTCAAAAATATTTTTTCATTTTTTAGAAACATGTTTTCAAAAAGCTAAAACGTATTAACATGATAAATATTTCGCAAATCACAAAACAAAAAGACAGTTAAATTGCGATTTAAAATTAATCCTTATATACGTCAATGAAAGTTGGAACATTTCGTCACAGACAAAGAGGAATACCAAGGCGACAGTGATGTGATTCTTGGCAGAAACGTAGAATACAATCGACGGAACATGGGTGCAAAGTGTGAGTTTTAAGGAAAATTGAAACTATAAAAAATATTGTTTACTTACTCATTTCGCCTGAAGCAAGGTAGGACCGGCACTGGTGTGCAGGGTGTTACATTGAAAGCAAAACAAGATACTGGTGATAACAAAGACATAATAAAGAATAGATGGGAATCAAACAGATAGATGATGCCAGATGACGTTGCATTTAACATTCTGGAGATTGTAGCTATCAGGGAAGCAAGCAAATGGGGTGAGTTGCTAAGTCAGCGTCGATTATATTGTAGATCCTCTTTTGGATTTTTTTGAGAAGCTCAAGGTAAATAAAAGGAGCCTCCAACTAGATATGGCAACAGTATTCACGCCTAGGGGAATGATCAATTTATAAATGTGCAAGATAGGTTCTGACAGAGTGACCTAACCTTTCTAGCAGTAGAGGCAGCTATGAATACGATACAGACAATCTATTTGAGATTATTTGAGAGAGTAAGACAATAGTGGCGATGTGTTTTGCTCTCTAGGAGAATAGCGTCATCCATTCTGATGGTAGGAAGGAAAGGCTCGCTAGTGTGGTTAAAGGTGAGTTACATGCTAGTCAGTAGCAGGCTTAAATTCACGTGGATGGTAAATGCTGGTAATTTTTTCAAAAATGTATGGCTAATAATTTTTTAAATACATTACTGGTATTCTTTTAAAGATGTATTGCTGGTATTTTTACTATAAAAATTGATAATTTATTTTTATGCTTTCATAGTATTTTGACCCCAGATTACAGTTAAATATTTGCTCATAGCTGGGACTCTATTTTGCGCTATCACCCGAATTTTGCTTAGAAGATTTGAGTACAGCATATAAAAAATGTATTGCCCATTTTTTTGTGAGCTGGGGTGCTTGCATTAAAAAAGGAATCATTCACATTAAAGATTTAACTACGTCTAGAGAAAAAGCATATGTTAATTTATACAGGCGTAGTAAGGAAAAGAACAACTACCTCAGCAGCTCATTTTCTAAAGAAATATCAATCAGGATTCTAAATATATGCTACTGTAGTGTGATTGTGTGACAATATAAAACATGCACGCTGGAGTTACCAATGGATTGATCTGGCTTGGTTCAGGAACCTAAAACTGCATTCGTTATCAAGGCGTAAAAAAGGCGGTTATAATAACAACAATCTCATGTTGTCGGGGTCATCTGTAACATATCAAAACATAAAGGCTACCTATCCGAAAGAAATTGAAAAAAAAAATGTAATTTCAAAGAAATCCTATATCCCAGCAGTTTTTTCTTTTCTTTTTTCTTTCAATTTCTTTTTTCTTTTTTTTTTTTTCGAGTAGACTTAACTTTGGTAACAATGTTGGTTTTCCCCTGTCGACTGCTTAGGTTCAAGGAACACTTTTAAAGAAAAAAGTTCAGAGGGAAGTAAGAAGCCAGAAGAGAGTTCCACAGGGGGAAAGTGCAATAGAAGAAAGTAATAACATAAGACTTACGGTTATATCTATCAATTTCGACTTTGAATTGATTAGTCCTTAGCGCTAATCTAGCAATTTACTTAGTCATAAATCTAGGTCCCATAGAGAAAAGTGCATTAGAACAAATCTACTGCTAAGAAGATTGGGTCACTATGTCGATCCAGGATGTTTTTTCTACCTAAATCCATCCTGCATATATACAAGTCAACCATCCGTCCGTGCACGGAGTACTGCTGCCATTTATGGTCAGGTGCCCCTGCCGTTCGCCTCAGTGTTCTTGACAAGCTCCAAAGGAGAGACTGTAATGTGATAGGTACTGATCTGGCAACTCGACTGCAGCCACTTCCCCATCGTTGAGATGTGGCCTCCCTCTGTCTCTTCTATAAATACTTTCATGGCTTCTGCTCGGATGAGCTTAAGTCACTGATGCCTCCTCAACAGGTGTTTACCCGTGTAACCAGACTGGCAACTGGGTCCCACTCATTCACAGTCAGGTTAGCCAAATGCAAACGACAATTCTACTCCTGCAGCTTCCTCTCTCGCACTTCCCGCCTGTGGAACTCACTCCCGTATTCTTGCTTTCCTGACGGCTACAACCTCCAGAAATTTAAATGCAAAGTTAATACTCATCTACTAACCCCTCTCTCCCCTTCCCTGTATAACCTTCCCTTTCTCTCCACCTATGTATCTGTCATCGCACCTGCTTTCTCAGCTTTCTATTGTTTTTTTCTAACTAGTTTGTACTCCTCACTCTTTTCTAATTAATCTTCTTACTTTTATGTAACCCCCTGCACATCTGTGGCGTTTCCGCCTTGCTCGGGGTGAAATGATTAAAAAAAAAAAATTACAATGATAGTATCTTTGGAAAATGGAAATACGGTAAGTGATTGAAACCAAGATGCCCTGTCAGGATCAGTAACATTGAAAATTATATGAAATGAGTTTTGCAGATGACATTTTCGATGTGACTGTTTCATTTGACATAATACGATATACGCTCAAAAATTATTTTAGTTACTTTTTTTTCTTTCAGATTGAAAGCATTTAGTTTTTCTTAATGCCATTTTATAGGTATCAAAAAACCATCACTTGAGACTTGAGCATCCGGCATCGGATAATTAATCGACGTTGTCAACCGCCTAGTTTTTGAAGAAATTTGTAAACTCAAGAAAAGAAAATTAAGTTGTGTTATCAAATCACAAGCCATCACGTACTCAAACGTTGCAAAGATTTTACGTAATAATCTAATGGTTTTTGCTGAAGTAGGTTGTTTATACTTTAATATCCCGGGCCATTTATTCAAAGGGGTCGACCGCAATTAAATAATATGGACCATTTAGTGGTCTGTTAAAGTCCATATGTAGTTTTGCCCACAGTTTATCAGTGCTAAACCATGACTGATAATTTATCTGTCGTAATGTTGTTGCTGAATTACAACCATTTTATTTTCTAACTCTATTTAAGTGTCTTTGTTCACCTGTGGCCAATTAATGTAGCTTCTTATCAGAGCCTTTATCTTCACGATTACCGGATGTTCCACGTAGAATTGATATAAAATCCATTTTTAATGAATTACTATTATTTCCACTATAAAAAATACTGCATCACAAATAGAAAATGCTGTCATATTGATAGCAAGTTTAATGTTAGTTTTACTCTATATCCACTTAAATTCATTCATGATTATATATATATTTTTTAATATATATTTGCTCTGTAATATTTTATTACATGGAGCTCTCTTCCTGTATCATTTTTTAATATTAAAATAAATTTTTAATATTAATTAGGATCGGGTTTTTTGGAATTTACCTTCCTGCTTTTTTCCCTTGGATTGAAGTATCTGAATTAAAAAAAAAAAAAAAAATATATATATATATATATATATATATATATATATGTGTGTGTGTGTGTGTGTGTGTGTGTGTGTGTTCGTTTCCGAATTAGTTTTGATATTGTCTGTCGGGACCAGCAATTCTTTAGTAATATTAAACATCAGGCTTTTAGTTTCGATTTTGGATTCTAGCGAAGCAATCAAAAAAACTTCTTTACATTTCGATATCAATCCAGACAAGCGTTCTGCGTGTCCCAATTCTTTTGACCCTAGAAATTTTATCTTGACTTTATACTTTAATAAAATTGTATCCCAAAACTGTAATTTCTTTGCAGTATACGTGCGAATCTTTTTCTTTGAACTTAATATACGTCATAATAAACGATGATCAATTTGCTGTATGAATTTTCCCCCAAATATCTTCCTGTGTAATTTTCCTTTTCCTTTTATCTGTAGCATTTTTCCGTGTCTGTCAAATTTTTTGGAGCGTGAATGACGTCTTTCACTATAGAATCTTCGGACGTATGACCTATTACCGCTTCTATGCTGTATTCGCTCGCGTCCGATGCTGCTATCATCTGTTGCTGCGGGTCGTAATGTGCCAGCAACTTAGTTTTTTTTTAATTCTTTCATAAGTTTTTTGATATTCCGCTGACTAATTCTTTTTCTGACACTTTTGAAGTAATTATTCTGTGGTGTTCGCAATTTGTACATATCTGTCACATAAATATTATAAAAATTTATATAATGTGAAATAATAATGGTGGAATTTCTAAATTTGTCTAGAGGGTATTTAATGGCACTTGCTCTTGAAGAATCTTGTATTTTTACTTTTTAGAATTTTATCTGACATAAATATGAAATTTTCTCCGTAAAACTGATAATTCTGTTCACTGAATTTGAAACCGTAATCATGCAGTCTCTGAAATACTTGAATCTGTTCTACGTGGTGTATTTTCTTAGTGCTCTTAATAAAAAATATAATCTATCCAAACAACGGTACCGTCTAGTTCAACCAACAGAGTATTCATTATTTGCTGGAAAATAGCTGTGGCTACTTGTACATCGAAGGATAATATTTAATACTTGTAAAGTTCTTTATGTGTACTAATAGTCAAATACATCGGTCATTCCTCATCCAGATCAATTTGAAGATACGTCTTAGATCATTTTTTTTACTTTCATTATATAATATGGCAATTATATCTACGAGAGTTTGGTACGGGATATATATTGATTAAGAGACAATCATTCGACACAATCGAAAAATTTGCACATAAAATAATTTTATTTTTATTTTTTTTTATATAAACCGCTGGCAAACTCTGAATAATGTGTTTTTCAATAATTGCGTGGTTTTCTAACCTATCAAGTTTGGTGGTAATAAACTCCAACGCAGCAAAGGGTATCTTTTTTAGGCTGAAAAACTGTTATTCTATTTTATTTTACATTTAAAAAATTATTTTTCTTTGTACATTTTTACAATATTCGTGAATTTATTTTTTACTTTATTTGGTGTTTCTCTATGAGATATTTTTTTTTAAAAGAAGAATTAATTTTTACACAGAACGAATTACTTGATGAATTCCCTAGCTGAAATAATTCTAGCCAATCGACGCTTAGTAAATACTAGTTTTCGAACATCAATTTTTGTTTTTGTTTTTTTATTTTACCCACAACTATGATATTACGAGTAAATTAAAAAAACATGTTGCTCGGTATTACTATTGCAACGTCATTTTTTCTAAGTTAGACTTGCTATTTCTCTTACAAGTTTGTTCATCAATAATTTTAATACCATTACCATTGTCTAATTGAAATCTCATTCTAGCGTTATTCATTTTACTGTCACGAATTTTCTATTATTTAAAATTTCTAATTTTTTAGCTGATAGCACTATTTTCAGCAATTTAATTTGTGTATTTCTTCTTTTCGACTTGCGGTAACTTCGTTTGTGACCTGTTTTTAGACGATTAAAACATTTTTTGCCTTTCTAATATGATGCATACCACAGCCATAGCATGCGTTGTTTTCGCATTTTTTTAATTTTTTCTTTTTGTTTTTTACTAAGGAGATTTCGCTTGAAGGATGATGAAGATATCACGGACCGAACAAGTTAGCAACGACGATGTTTTGGAGAGTTTTCAAACGAATAGAAAACTTATACATAGCATCAAGAAGAGACAGCTGAAGTTTTTTAATCATGTAATGAGAAAGGAGGACCTGGAGAATATAATACTCAGATGACGGATACAGAGAAAGAGAGACGGGGAAAAGCAGCGCGAGACAAAATTGATATGGTGTGAGCAAGGATGGCCAATCGGGGTTTAGGAGTGATACCAAGGGAAACAGTGTTAAGAGCGACAAGTTACACGGGAAGGGTCATGGCGCATTAAAGAAGATTTAAAGAATTTTAACGCGTAGTTCGACTTTTGATGTATTATGTCTTATATTGACCATTTTTGGCACTTCTGCATCACTGTATCGTTAGCTTTGAAACCTGTTCAAATTTTTAAGAATTCGAGAGCGAATTTTCGAACTGTTGCTTCATATTTAATCTTTAACAAAGATTAGAAATTTAAAGCAGTCTGATGACATTTAGTTTAAGTTAAATTTCTCACACTTTCTGCTGATTTTACCAGCATAAGTGACACATTTTCAAATTCGTCTTCACTAAGGTTCATGTACTATCATCATGCATAAAAAATGAATTATTTTCACCAATTTTTTATGATATCGATACTGTTTAGTTTAATGACACTTAATGACATATATTTTTCATATTTATCGAGGCGCAATTTTCGTAACAGCAATCGTACTTTTTTTTCATCTGACCATCCTTGAAATTCTTCTCTGAAAATGACCACGTACCTTCTGGAGTACAATAAGAATGTAATGTTTACATCTGGGACGTAATTAAATTGACTAATTGAGTTAGCAATCAAGTCAGGCAAAATTGTCTTTGTTTTTTCTAGGATTACCTTTAAGTGTTCGCGATGTTTAATCCGCTCCTGCCGCGGTTTTTGTAATAGTTACTGAGTAATTATCTTCAACTCTTTCATAGTGTATTATTTTCGCACAATTATTTCTTAACCAGGAAGAACAATCATTGTTTCTAAGAGCAGTACGTCATACATCCTTGGAAATGATCGACTTCCTCTTCTCCACATGGATATACACGAACTGCACAAAATTCTTTTCCGTGAATTTTAAATATTATTCTTCAAATATTTATGCTAATCAACAATTTTATTTTGTGAGAATCCAAATCTTCCTCTGTACCGTTATGTCTTAATTCCAATGAATGAAGATAACACAGTTATAAAATATAATGTCACCTAGATACGATGTAGTCTTACTGAATTCTGTAGTAAGAATATAAGTCTAGCTTTCTCCTGATGGTTTTAGACGTCAGTATATATGCTAGGTCCAGGTCATATTCTGGAAATGTGTGTTCCTCTCCGCAACAATACCAATGGAAGTATTTCACACATCAAATTGACTGAATTCCATAGACGAAATAATTCTAGCCAATCATTAGTCTGTTACACTCTACCTAGAGTTTTCTTTTGGCCTTCTACAGAGTGAACATTAATATAAAAACAAATATTTTATTTCTACAGAGCAAACATTAATATTAAAAAAAAATCTTATATTTCACAGACATTCTCAGTGTATTTTATTTATATGATGTCTTTCGAATCTTTAACAATGGAGGGTATTGTTCTTCGGACAAATATTTTAAGCATTGTTTAGATTTGGCCAAAGCCGAAAGTTTGGTGTAATCAGTGAGAATCAAACTTACAAATGAGTCGTAATTGACCTAGCGAGATAAGCTCGCTAACCATACACCTCGTTGAAGTGCTTCCCACGTGCTTGAATAAGAAGAAAAAGTTTTCATTTTTTTGGTGACCTTGGTAACTAATCTATGCATCTAACTGCTTGTCATCCCTTCCTGTACGGCAAATAGGAATCATATTCAAACATGACTTATTTCTCCTTTTTTGTAGAAAACACACGCAAAGCACAATGCAACGAAGTACGAGGTAGCGAAATTGGTCCCGATGAAAGTTAATTAATGATTTGCAACTTACATCCTTTAACAGCTAAAGAAAATCTACATAGAACGTGAGTCGAAATTAGAATTTGATTTATATTATTACGGCTGTCACTTGATTGCGAGTCATTTGTATTAAAATATTCAGGAAGTCTGAAACCATTGAAACATATGTTTGTTTATTTCTTATTAGGAAGGAAAATAATTACGAAAATGAGATCATGATTGTTAAAGTATTTTCGCATATACTTTTTTTTTGTTATAATTGATTCACCCCAAGCAGGGCAAGGAAGACGCTGGTGCGCAGGGAATTACAGTGAGAGAAAAAAAGAAAGAGAGAAACAACGACAGTAGCAACACGGTACAGGTGTTGTCAGAGAAAGGATGAGAGAAAGAAAGTTATCGTTGTGATAGAAGCTGGAATTTAAATGTTTGGTGTTCCTAGCTATTAGGGAAGCCAGGAAGCAAGTATGTGAAAAGAAGCCCAGATGCGTCACGAGCTAGAAAAGAAACTGTCAGAGTAGAAGTGGGGGCTACTATTTTGACGGTGAAGGAGTGGGATCCAGATGTCAGTCTAGTAACAATCGTAAATTAATATGGCCAGGGCATCAGGGAAAGGACGGAAGAAGCCACACCCCATCAATGAGAAAGTGACTGAAGTCAAGCCGTTACATAGAGATTGATTTCGTTGCAGATTCTCCTTTGGGATTCGACGCCAAAAGATGAATAACCAAAGCACCCTCCCCAGATACGGCAAGAGTATTCGATGCACGTTTGAATAGGAGATTTATAAATGTGCAAGATGGATATAGGTAGTTGGAGTTGAGAAAGCAAAGCGGCACACATGTTACTAGATTTCGATACCAAACTTTTCAAATTGCGCTGCGATTGGGGTGTTATGCCATGAAGTTGTATTTTTAAATAAACTTTCGCATGTCATGCTCCGACTCTCCACCCAAAAAGAAAAGTAATCTAGAAGTGTGGAGCTTGTTTTTTTGCACGAGTCAATCAATCAAATACCGCCGTCGGATTGACATTCCAGGAAGATTTTCATTAAGCTATTAACGAATCATAAACAAGAATAAGTTATTAACGAGAAGGACAGATTTTGATAACACTTCCCTGAATGTTGGTGCTACTATACACAAAATATCAAGCACACACACACACACACACACACACACACACACACACACACATATATATATATATATATATATATATATATATATATATGTATATATAGTCATTCGCAGACAGATCTGTTTCGCTGTATTACAGTTCATCAGTACGGTTATATACCTGATTGCTTTTATGCCAGGATTGAAACCCGACCGGCGAGTCAACCTCTGAGCTATAAACAACCGGTAAAGGAAGGCAGAATTTAACGTGTTATATACAATGTAGAAATGTATGTTTGAGTGTACGTGTGTGTGCTTAAAATAGGATATAGAAGTTTTTTAAGATATATGTCAAATGGAAAACTACTTCATTGAAACTAAATATGATTACACGTTTCGACTTTCTAGACTTCATCAAATCGAAAATGAAAAAGTTATATCTGTGTGTGTGTTTGTGTGTATACTTAAATAATAAATCATGAATACCAGTAGTTTTTCCTCCTAACATAGTGTTTCTCGTGATGAAAGAAAAGAATGAAAATGAATTACTTTTGAAAAAGAACTTAATATTTATTTAGTATCTTTTTCATTAGAATTCTTCCAGCTTTTCATTATTGAATTTAACACAAATCCTAAACTTATTTTCAGAATGGCTCGGAAGTAAAAGATTCATGTAGCCTTTTCAGAGGCAAATTTTAAGGTAAAATTCTACACGAATTTTTATAATGTGTTAAAAAGTACTTATATATTCTTAGCCATGTTCATATGTTTTCCATCTAAACAATATGAGTATAAAATGAATTATTGACTCATGCCGTCTTCGAATTTGCTTGAGACACCGTTATGATGTTCCCACTTGTCAGAACTGTTTGCCGTTAGATCCTGGATTTTTCTTGTTTATATAGAATATGGTGTAATTTTGTGGGCGTGCTCTTGTTTGTAACTGTTTGGTTATTCTTTTTTATGATTGGTTGGATTTTTGGTTTCTTTTTTATTTTTATTGTGTAGTTGCTTGATTTATTTTTATTTTAGTGCCCTTTTCTTGTATAAGTGAATGAATGTTTAATTGGGTAGCGCGTTCTTTTTTATAAGTTTGACTTATTTTAATGTTTTGGTATGTTTTGCAGCATGACAGTTATTTTTTCTCGGTCATGGCGGTTTGTGTATATTTATATTTCTGGGCTTTAGGTGTGGTTTTATGATTTACTTAATTTATTTTTCGATTAATTACTGTTATATTATTTTTTCTGTGAATGGATGTTTGCAATTTCTCCGTATTTATATCATCTGTATATTTTGTTTTCTTTATTATTTTTTGTTTATTATTATGATTTAGTATTTGTATTTATAATTTTAGTTTTTTAATTTTTAATTTATCTTTTATATTGTTTGTATATTATTTTTATTTACTGTTGTTTGCGTAATAAAGTAGATATTTATTCGAATGTCTACATTTACCCATTATATCGTTTTATTTGTTTAATATTTTACTTTGGTTTTTCAAACTGCTTATTGACACATTCTTTTCTAGGCATAACTTTACAACATTTGCTATTACTTTTGTGTGGTGGTGCACTTTTTATTATTACCGACTTCATTTAATTTTACTGGTATTTTTTTTCTTTTTAGGTCCATCATTATTTTGATAGTGTTGTGTTGTTTTTCTGTGTTGAATGATGTTTTGTGATTATTGAATCTTTATTTAACGATTTTTCTGTTTATCTTGTGTAAATAGTTTTGTCTGTGTTTGGTTTCTCTTCATTTGTGTATTCATGTTTATTTGAGTAACCACTATTTTTAGTGCTGACTGATATGCTTCTTTGTTTCATTAAATATTTTAAAGCTACTTGAGTTCGTGACTAAAGTTTTCTTTAAAGATCGAGGCATGTGCTTGAATATATTTAGAGGTTGATGAAAATTTGGTTGATACATATAAGGCTATTGTTTTATTTTTTATGTATGGTTTGAATGTGCAGTTGCTTAAGTTGTGTGTTATATCTAGGAAATCAACTACTTTTAGATTTGTTTTTATATCTATTTTAAATTTTAGGGTGTTGAAGATTTTTATAATTTGTTTTCTTATCGTTACATTTTGTTAAAATTATCGTCTCTCTAGAAAAATATAAATTTTTATGATTTTTGCTAGCTACTTGATCATGTAAATGCATATAATTTTTCCAATTTCTGAGTTGTTGTAGATTTCCATTGTTATATCAAAGTTGTTAATATTGTTGTAAGTAGTGTTGCGTTTTTTTTTTCAAATGTTTTGTTATTAAGACCTCCTGAGATGTTCGATGATATTTAAGTCTTCTACTGAGATATTTATAAATTGTTTTGCTAAATTTAGTGGCTTATTATATATATATATATATATATATATATTATTTTTTGAGGACCTACAGTTGTACCATTTGGGTCTGACGAGCCGAGATAATAACATCATGACGCGGTGAAATATGTATTACCCATTGTAATATTCTAAAATCTCTTATAAATTATATCACTCTGTTAGATTAAATAAATAAATTTAACATTGAGTTCGTCTCTACCAGAATTTACCTGGATTGTATACTAAGTGTGCTACGTTATATATATATATATATATATATATATATATATATATATATATATGCCCACACACTGGGTTATGCAAAACTCTTGACCCATAAGTAATTTTACTACATACCAATTTACAATTATTCTTGTGTGACAGCTATCCCTGAGTGATTGTAATACTTTTGGTTAGATATGATTCTTAATTGATCAAAACTATGTTTAAAAAAAGAAAATAAAACAATTCTGCATAAAATTGTGTATGGGTTCAGACTGTTACACCATAATTTATACATAAGAGTCAACGTTGACGTCAACACTCCTAGGGAAGACATTCTTACATGCCACACGCAATAATCAGGCCATATGCTGTGTAATTTTTCTCGACTTTTTATACATAAAGAAATAGTGATGCATTGTAGGTAATCTATTTCATTTCGGGTAGACTATTATATATATAAGATAGTATTATATATAAATATATATAACATGAACGTTCTTTAATTTAAAAATATTGAAAAAACAATTATATTGTACTGTATATATATATATATATATATATATAGAATAAAATATGAACGTTCTTTTATTGAAAAATATTGAAAAGCCAATTATATATATCTATATATATATACATATATATTACTGATTGCTTCTTTCTGACTCTATTTTCTGTTGAGATGGCTAGCTAATCCCTGTAACAGACACATGCTCAGTCATATTTGTTTTTCTTCACTAATGATAAAACTATATAATCATTTAAACTAGAATAGCATTAAGTACCTAATTTGTAGCTGAAGTTGCTCCCTTTTCTCTAAATGTTGGTCGGAATTACATTTGATTTAGTTTTCACATGACTAAGAACAATAATTAATGGTTTAATCTTCGTACTTTGCTTCGGAATATTTGTATATATGCAGACAGTGGTGAGATAATAATAAATATAAAAAGAAACAAATTTTATCTATATATGTATGTGTTTCAGAGAGAGCGAGAGAGAGGCAGGGACAGAGACAGAGAGAGAAAGAGAGAAAGAGTAAATTTTTAGATATATGTAAATCGTATCAGTCAGTTAAGTGCCATACGTGATGCACGCTTTGGCGATCATGTCTCGAAAAAGACATGATTGACTGGGCCGAGGATTATCCTGCAGTAGGTTGCCATTGCTTTCTGCGGTAGACTGGTTGCCAACCAAGGCTATAGAACCCAATCTGTCTGCTATTTAACCCATAACTGGAAAGAAGAGACGGGTTAATACCTTTCCCAAGGGTATTTGCGCGTAAGTGAATACAATGGATTCAACTGGAATTCGAAGTAAATCGTATATTTCTTTAAAAATGATATTTGAATAAAGGCAAATGGAAATCTTAGCCAATTCGTATCGTCCTCCGATGGAATTTATCATGGCAAATATAACGATTTTATTTCTCAAGAAGTATTTACAAAATAATGCAAAAATATCATTGATTTTTCAGTATTTTTAAATTAACATTCATCTATATACATCTAACAAACTGAAATGTCCAGATATTGTTGGTTAGAGGCGAAGTGTTATAATTTTATCCATAATTAAACAGAATTTTGTACACATTCATTTTGTTATTTTTTCCAATATTTCTGATCCTGAACAAATTACTCTATACTGAAGCCTCATATATGACGATAAAAAATATTAAAAATTAAAAAGATATCTGTTAAATTTATAACCTGTTTTTTAAAATATGTAATACATAAATTAATCTTAAACAATATAATTATTAATTATATTATTTAAGAGACAAAACATATTTTACTCACTTTTGAAGAAAGAAAACATTCAAAATCGGTTGAGATTTGAAATACCTATTTTCTTTAGAAACCACATGAGTAACACCTACGTTGGAAATCAGTGGCTATATACTCTAGATATTAATATACATTCAGAATATACATGAATGCGCGTGACGATGAAAATTCACATCTGTAATTTTAAAAGTAATTACGAGGTGAATTTTTATATGGCGCTTTTGTTATTTATATTTGCATCTATGTGTATCGACAAGGTAGGAGCTAAAACGAAAAATGATATTGGTTCGGTAAAATAATTGCATTTGTCTTGTTATTGGATTATTGTTAGATGATATACCAATTTATATTGGGTTATCAGAAACATTCGTTTCTTACTCTAACGCTATTTGAATTTACATGCAATGCCTTTTACAGTAATGTTTTATGGAGCTCTTTATGTGGGTTATATTTACTGGCATACTAACTGATTGAACAGATTTGTGTGTCGATTTTTAAATTGGTTTGAATTGTATCTCTTTTTAGACATATGACGATGCAGAGCGCGTTAGACAACAGTGTGCATTTTTTGCTTTTTATCCGCTTCAATTTCACTCAATTTCCGATAATACAAAAGCTGCTTGAAAATGTACTAATGTGTACGATTTAGAGCACGGCCTAAAATGCAGGAGCAAAAGAATGCGTACTTCATCAGACAATCAGGAAAATGGACCATATATTAGGTTGTCCCAAAAGTTCGTAAACACTTGTGAAATGGGTTTATCTGGTCCAGCACAATCGAGACAAGCGATGGGTTCAGAAAGGGCAAGAGACACTGTCGGTTCCAAAACTAGATCGATTCGGCAAGAAAGTCATGTTGTGCGTTTGGTGGAACTTTGAAGGAATCGTGCATTTCGAGTTGGTTTCAAATGGTCCTGCCATCAGTGCCGAACTTTACTGTCAGCAACTTGAGCGGGTCTACGAAAAGTTGAAGCAAAAGTACACGGGTCTGATCAACCGAAAGCGCGCTTTAATGCAGCAGGACAATGCCAAGCCACACACCTCCAGGAAGATCAAAGACAAGTTTGAAGAGCTGGATGGCGTTGAGGTTCTGCCATATCCAGCCTACAGTCCTGACTGTGCTCTATAAGATTACGGCCTTTTCCGCTCAATGCAACACTTTCTGGAGGGCCGCCGATTCGACTCGTTTGATGAAGTCGAGGAAGCGTGTCAAGAATTTTTTGATTCGAAGCCGGTTGAATGTTACTTGACCAGATCCGAAAGCTTGCAGATCGATGGCAGAAAATCTTGGAAAATGATGGTCTTTATTTTGAGCAGTAATTTTTGTTGTTATTGCGAGTAAAATTTCAATTTTTTTGCAAGTGTTTTCTGGTAACCTTAGATTACTTGGCGAGTAAAATTTCAATTTTTTGGATGTGTTTACGAACTTTTGGGACAACCTAATAATAAATATATCATATGTGTTTTAACGAATGGATGTACGTGTGTGATGCAGTGGATACCGGCTCGGAACAAGACATCGGGGAGCCGAGTTTGAATTCCAGTTGAGTTCCCTGCATTTTCTTACGCACAAATACCCTTTGGAAAGGTATTAATACGTTTCTACCCACCAGTTATGGGTTATATAACAGAGCAGATTGGTTTCACTAGCCTTGGTTGGCAACATACTGCGGGATAATCTTCTTCTTAGTTAATCATGTCTCGAAAGAGACATGATCGCCCAAGCGTGTATCACGTGTAACACTTAACTGACTGATTCTGATGAATAGAGCTGGCAGCAGAATCACACCGGAGTTATAACAGGAATAGTGCAAAGACACTGGATAAAGGAAAGCGATATTTATGCACAGAATATATTTTCATATTTTTATTTTTATAATCATTTCACTCGAAACCACCGCTCTTACGCAGAACCACCGCTCTTACGCAGAACCACCGCTCTTACGCAGGGAATTACAGCAAGAGTAAAAACATGATACTAAGTATATCAAAGAAAAAATAAGAGATGAATGGGAACAAAGCCGATATAAGACGGCCTTAAATGTTGCTTTTAAATTTCTAAAGATTGTAGCTATCAGGGAAGCAAGCAAACAGTATGGAATTCCACAAATAGAAAGTGCGAGAAAGGAAACTGTAGAGCAGAAGGGGCGGTAACATTTAACTATTAAAACGGTAAGACCTAGATACCAATCGTGTAGTACACATAGATACATGTAGTCGGGAAAGCAGGGCAAAAAGTCAGTTGCCGTAAAAATATTTGTAGAAAAGACATAGAGAATCCACATCTCATCATGAAAAATTAACTGAAAGCGGGCTATCAAGTCAAGATTGATTATATTGTAGATGCTTCCTTGGATTTTGTCAAGAACCTCAAGATGAAGAGCATGAGCACGCGGCCAGATATGGAAACAGTATTCAATTCACGAACGAATGGTAGATTTATAAATGTGTAAAATGTATGCCAACTAGTAAAATATAATTTATGAATAAAACTTCATTGGTGGAAATCGGATACAGAATGAACACAGACTTAAAATGCCTCTAACACCCAAAAAGACTGCCATAAAATGTAGCGACGATCCGTATCAAGTCGTTTCAACAGATACTTGATTATGAATTCCTAAATATCTAACTGAATTTTGAAAAGTTTTTCCTGCACGAAATTGAGTTTAAATTGAGACAAAGTTTGAGGTAAAATTAATTCGACTCGTGTCAGCCAGTGAACTTACTTTTTTTGAGAACGTCAGATAACATCATGTAATGTATTCTACTATTTATCCATGAAACGTGAGGTCAACTATATTGATACTGATATAGATTCAACAAATATTCTGTGATCAGACTAACTGTAAATATTGACCTGGAGCATTGCGTACCGAAAGATGTTAGTATGTCTCAGGGCGTATATGCTCACATGACTGTTATTCGCATGTTGTTGATAGAAAGTCTAGAAGAGCATCCAGTTTATAACTGAACTGTGAGAGACACAACGAAGTACAGAAACACAGATTAAAATATATGGGAGAATAATAATAAATATGGTCGAAATTAAAGAGATAATTTGAAGCAATAAAATATACAAATCTATGCAAGAGTAGAAGTAGGTTGACAAAGATAATATGGAATAGATAGATAGATAGATAGATAGATAGATAGATAGATAGATAGATATGAACAAACTGATAGATAGATAGATAGATAGATAGATAGATAGATATGAACAAACTGATAGATAGATAGATAGATAGATAGATAGATAGATATGAACAAACTGATAGATAGATAGATAGATAGATAGATAGATAGATAGATAGATATAGAACAAACTGATAGATATGAACAAACTGATAGATAGATAGATAGATAGATAGATAGATAGATAGATAGAAAGAAAGAAAGAAAGAAAGAAAGAAAGAAACAATTATTGTAATAAATAGACAAATCATAGAGTAAAATTAAAAAACATTGTTCTTATGTAATTTTATCGCCAATTTTCGGATTTGATTTTGTACAAAAGTATTTAAAACGATGTGTTAATATTTAGTTGCATATCCTTTGTTCTGATTTACAACTTCTAATTGCTTTCTGTAAATTTTCAGCGAGCTTTTTGCATGAATCTTTTGGTAGTTTCACCCATTCTCCTTCATAGATTTTTTTTCAGTTCCTTGTTATTTTTTTTAACTTTGGGTGCACTCTTAACATTTTTTTTCATACATTTTCTATTGGCTTAAGATTAAGTGACGGGCTAGCACATTTCAAAACATCAATCCAATTTTCATTGAACCCGTGTTGAGTTGTTTAGTCTTGTCCTGTTGGAATACAAAATTTTGGTCAAGACCCAAAGCTATTGCACCACGCAAGAGATGGGGGTGATAAGATTTGCATGTATTTTGCTGTATTCATTCTTCTTTTGATTTGTCGTTCTGAGTCGATATCCATTGCACTACAACACACATCCCAAAATCGCATGCATATATATATATATATATATATATATATATATATATATATATATAAACTTAATTTATAAATGGAACTTTGTCTCTGTGTGTGTGTCTGTGTATGTGTGGGTCCGTTATCTATAGACTCTGAAACGGCTTAACCTATTTTCTTGAAAATTTACACAGTTGTACTATAAGCGTCTGCTAGTGTTCTTAGCTCGGTTGTGTGTCGAGGTACCCCCGATAAATATCAAAAATTGATAATCGAAAAAACCGGGTTCTAGAAGGAGTGGTCCAATTTTAATCAAATTTCATACACAAAGACATAGACAAAGACATAAGACACGATATTCTGAAGTTTCAAGGTTGCAGTTCTTACAATAGTGCAGAAAATTTGATATCAATACCAGGAAATCAAAATTTGACTTACATCCATTCGTTTTTCTTTCACTCTATGGTTTCGCTTTAACTGGAAACAACTGTTGCTTTTTAGTCATTCGTGCCAGCGTCCACAGATTCTGAGCTCCAGGACCATGGATTAGTTTTAAAGCTTTCATTACACCCGTGCAACGCCGGGCTATACTGCTAGTACATATATATTCAGTTATGGGCACTAATTGTTAAATACTTTTGCACACAGTGAAATTAAAAAAATTAGCAATAAAATTACATATAGAACAATGTTTCTAAATTTTTATGTACGTTTAGTTTGTAAATGTTCATTAAAATATTTGAATTAAGTATGATTCAAATTGAACAATTTTTATTGCAGAATGTATAAAAACCCTGTGTTAAATACTTTTGCTACCCACTATTACAGAATAATTGAGTTAAATAAATAAAATAGAGATATACATATTTACATTGATAGGTACATATATTTTTCTGTTTTTTTTCCCGGAACATTCCTGTATGTAAACCCATATTATCTTTAATTAGTCCTCTCATCTTCCTATGCCCTCACATATCTTTCCATATCTTTTCTTCATGTGCTGTGTCCCTTCAGGATGTAGGCGATCATTGACTTCCACTTGGCTCTGTGTCTTGTCGCTCTCAAAATTCTTCCTCTTGCTATTTCTCCCAAACACAGATCTGTAATCCATTTGCTCAGGCCTGTCACGTAGGTCTCGCGATGCTTTCCTCTGTCTCTATTTCCTCTATCCGTCCTGTGTGCGTTATACACTCCAGGCCCTCCTTCCTCATTACATTTCCCAGAAACTTCATCTGTCTTTTCCTCATGTCAATTATGAGTTTTCTCCTCGTTTCCATCCTCCCTAACACCCCGTTATTAGTCACATGCTCAATCCAGTATATCCTCAGCATCCTTCTGTAAAACTACATTTCTACTACCACAAGCCTCTTCTTCATCCTTGAAGAGATTATTTACATTCACTAACGCACAGAAGTACAGACATCAAAGAACAATCCAGCACTTTCTTCTTAGTTCCAAATGAGATTTTCCTGTCTTTCAGTACACTGGTTAGATAAAATGCGTCCTTGGCCGTGGCAATGCGTCTTTAGATTTTGACCTGGCACTATTCATCCTCTGTCAGTACGCTTCTCAGGTATTTAAATTCCTTTACTTGTGATATTTTAGTTTCTCAAAGACGTTTGACAGGGCTTGGAATGCTGGCATCTAATGCATAATTCAAACCTACAATATTACTTGAAGATTGTTAGATTTAACCGAATCGTTCTTATCAAATGATGAAATGAAGGTTGCTTTGAACGGACATGCTTCCAGATATATTCACATGGATACGGGTGTCTATCAATGCTCTATTCTAGGTCCGACGCTGTTTCTGATCTTCATCAATGATCTCATGTATACATTTATGCAGATGACACCACCAACAGCAAATTCTTCAATGCTGACAAAGTAAACCTGACTACTGCTCTTGAAAACGACTTCTATTCAATAGTTAACCGAGACAGAAACAGACATTTAAACTGAAATGCCTCCTAAACAATCTGCTCTATTTTAATCACATAAACAAAATTTACTGCCTACTATCAGTATGGCTGAAATGCAACAGACTGCGCCCCCGGCCTCACTTTTTCAAACGACCCGATGTGAAACGAATACATCGAAGGTATAGCTCTACCTACTGCCAAGAGATTTTAGTCTCTGTTTCCTGTCAGAAAACGTTTCTCGTAAAAATAGATCTGGCATATTTACGAATCTACCATTCGTCCGTGATATGAATCAGTCAGTCAGTTAAGTGCCATACGTGATGCACGCTTTGGCGATCATGTCTCGAAAGAGACATGACTGACTGGGCAGAATATTATCCCCCAGTCGGTTGACATTGCTTTCTGTGGTAGACTGGTTGCTAGCCAAGGCTATAGAACACAACACCTGTCCTGTTATTTAACCCATAACTGGAGGGCAGAGACGGATTAATAACTTTCCCAAGGGTATTTGTGCGTAAGTGAATGCAAGGAATTCAACTGGAATTCGAACTCGGCACCCCGATTTGTCGTTCCGAGTCGATATCCGCTGCACCCCATACTTTGGCTATACCTGTTTGGCTGTTCTTGCTATTTATCTCGGGGTTCTTGACGAAATTTTTTAAAAATCTGCAATGTAATCGATCCTGACTTGGCATCTCGTCTTCAGTCACTTTCTCACCGACGTGATGTGACTTTCGTCTGTTTTTTTTCTATAAATACTTTCATAGAAAATGCTTTGATGTGCTTTTTTTTCCCTGGTGTCTCGACTACATGAATTTAATCGAGATACTAGATTAGCCGTTGAAATAATTAAATGTTCAAGTGCTCAGCCGCGGAGGATCACTACTAATACAATCAGCAATGGGACATGATGATGATGACACTCCAAAGATACATTTGAAATTTCTCTGACAGTGTATAATATGCTGCATGGATAGCTTTTTGTCTTAAAATGCAAGTCTTCTGAAAAATGAAACTAATAAGTGAGATAGAGTAAAAGAGAGAAGTTAAATGCAGTAGAAGTTGAACGAAAGAGAAATTGCAATAAAAAAATAAGTAACTTAATTGTAACGTAAGAAGAATAAATATTTCAATAAAAATTGAAAGACGGAAAAATGCGAGAATCAACCAATTATTCTCTCACTGAACAAAAAAAAAAAATATCGAGCCACGTGCACGAAAGAGAGAAATAATGAAATTATTAATAAATGACAGTAATTCGTGTAAGTAGATGTTCCACTTCGACTAACTGAATTATTTTACAATTTTTGACGTAATTTTCATACTTTTTTTTAAATATAATTTTTTTATGCTACATTTTTTTTTCTTTCTTCATTACATTCATATAATTTGGCGATGCTCTTTGCTATTACAGTTTTTTATTTTGTCGTTGGAGGCGGACATGTGAAGACTTAAATTACTACTAAATAACAATTTCGGAGAATATTTTATCGAGGAACTTGTTAGTGATGTTAAGTAATTAGTTAATTAGCAACTATACATAATATTAGAAAGCGCTTTACAATTATTGACTTATTACCATAAATGCAAATGTAAAAAGAAAGAACAAACACCTTTATCAAAAAATACCTAAATCCTCAAAGTCATTCTATTTGCCATAAATTAGACATTTTTATTGACATCTAAAAAAATAATGAGTTAATTTGTTTATACCAATTGATTACAGAAAATGAAAAAAATATATAATACTATCAGAAAGCAATTTCAACATTTTACAAAATTATTTATCAGGCAAATACGAAAAGTAAAAAGAAACAATAATTTTACTAATCTTAACAAAAATTATTTTGATTGCTGTTACACGTACAGTTTACTTCACAGAATATGAAATAAATACTCACTATAATACAATAATAGATATTACCCGTATTTGTATATATTTCTGTGGTATTTACATTATTTAAATTTCCCGGACTCATCTTTATTACCATGTTTACGACATTTCGATCATTGACGCTCGGGCTTTCTTCAGTTGCTAGAAATTTTGAACTGAACTTTTTATTTCAATCATTGACTTAGATTGTTCTCGTTCTATGTGTGATGCTACTTGCGGATGTCATGTAATTATTTCCCTTTAATCTAACCTTCAAAGTTATTTGTCCATCACTGCTGTAACCAGGAACTGAATTCCGAACTCTTTAAATCAAGTCAGTTGAACTAACCAACATTTATATCCACTCAACCATATGCCCGTGTATGAATATTTGGTGCTTTTTAATCTAATATCTCAGTACCATATTTTACCAGTTCTCATATTGCAAACCTTATGCAAACGATTTTCTCTAGCACGCTGTACTCCTGGTTCCCATATTCATTTCAATAGTACATATCAGAAACTAACATAATGATCTATGTCAAAGAATTTCTAAAAGTCTTCAATTTAACAGTACCAAACATTCAAAACAAAAGAACGTCTACCGAACTGTCGTATCCAGGGAAAATTTTAAATTACCACAATTTATGTCTTTCAAAAATGTCCATTTTCTTGAATATACATGTAGTATTATCATTCTTTTCTTTTCTGTGGGAAAATATATTCTTGCAACATAGCCTGCTGTATACAAATGTGACATTTTAATAATTTTAGGGATCCTATTTTCAAGGAATAGTAAGAAATCAAATCCTTGGCATTTCATTTCATCTAGCAAATTTTCAGCAATTATGTCCTGCAAAAAAGTTGTATTATTTGACATCAAATTGAATTTAAGAAGTAGTTTATGTTTTTTATATTCTTCAGTAAAATTTTGAACTGCTATAAAATGTGCACCTCCAGAAATTTATTTTCATTTTCCAAATTAATTTTCTGAATAGTCTGTAGTAAATTCCCCAAACATAACAAAATTATATCACGGTTTTGCAGATATTTGCAAACATCAATTAAGGCATTCGTTGTATGTTCTGAAAATGAAATATACTCTCTTTCAAATGATTTTTTTTTATATTTCTTTCAACTTTTTTTGTCATTTTTTTTTCAAGGTTAGAAAGAAATAACAGATGTTCATCATCTAAATCTGATATCGCTTTTTTCAGTGGCTCATGTTAATTAGTGTCGAAAAATCTTTCAAAGTTTTAAAATATTTTCAATTAAATTTATTATTTCGCTTGTCTCCTTCCAATTTTAGTGGCGGCTACAATTTGATTACAAATAAACAAAAATTATGGGATACATTTTGTCGCTCAACAAGTCTTGGGTAAACTGATACATTAGTTAGTTTCGACAGCTTAACAAATTAAGTTTTTTCGTACTAAAAAATGCATTTTAAAATTTCTTATTTTACTGATTTTTTTCCTTCTCCCCCCCCAAAAATAATTCAGAATTAGAATCAGTAATCAAACTCTTCCGAAATTTTTTAAATAGGACATAATCAAGAAGTACAGGCCATTTTAGTTATCTAAGGCTCATTAAAAATAGTGTCAAATATTCAGAAATAAGATTTTTGCGACATACAATTGCAATTACTTGACCATTTACTTCTTTGATTTCATTAACAATTTAAAAACTTTTTCATATAAAAATACTGCTTCTAATTTAAAACTGGTATCATTTTAAGTAAAACTTTTGGTCCGCCATTTAAATATTTCACCATTATACACAATACAGTTTTTGTTAATCCATCAGAATTTTCAGCCAAATCAAATAGAATTTTTGCATAATATTGTAGAGCAACTTTGATATACACGTCATCAATGAAAAGAATACACTTTTTCTGATTTTCAGAAATTTCACTAAAATATTAGCAATAAATTATTATCATTTTCTCTGGAGATTTTAATGTGTCAAGATCGATAATGTTCGTAAACTGATAACTTAAAACCATCCTAAATTCTGTTATATAAAGACCGAGATGTAGAAAAGTATTTGAATGCTATGATAAGAATACCAGAATCGCAATGTTTAGCGGATGTGCGTTGTGTTTCAGTGAATATCGGCCCCGAACGAGAAATAGGCGAGCCGAGTTCGAATTCCTGTTGAATTCCTTAATTACTTACGCGAAAAGTGTTAATCCGTATCTTTCTTCCAGTTATGGGTTAAATAACAGGACAGATTGGGTTCTATAGTCTTGGTCGGCAATCAGTCTACCGCAGAAAGTAATGGCAACCTACTGCGAGATAATCTTCTGACCAGCCAGTCATGTCTCTTTCGAGGCATGATTGCCCAAGCGTGTATCTCATATGGCACTGAACTGACTGAATTTTATATATGTAAATTAAAATAGGAAAATTAGCATTGCAAAAAGTTATATTCATTTTTTCCAGTTTTTACAATACCTTACCGACATACTTCATGTGAAAAGGTAAGACAAATTGTTTAGCAAATATAAATTTTATAATCAATATATTCTTTACTGTGAATGGTAATCGTATAATAAACAAAATTAGTTAATGTTTCGTGACAAAATTCTTAATAATGGTATTTTTATTTCTTTATAATTTTGAAACAAAAATGATAAAACTTTAAAGGAAGAGAGAAAGATAATTTTGACGAGAAAATGTCATCTCTTTTAATTTTGTGCTATATTTTTAAGAACAGTTGTAAAGTAATAAAACTTCATTGAATATAATTCTTGATATTAAGTTCATGTGAAAAATTCTGTAATCAATTATTTTTGTATAAATATGAGCTGGAAAAACGAAATAAGGAAATTAATAGAACTTAACTTTTCTGTCAATGACATATGTTTAAAAGAAAATTCATTACCGAAATGTATTTCATATATATATAATTATCTCTCTCGCTCTGTCTCACTAATCTCTTGCTCTCTCTCTCTCTCTCTATATATATATATATATATATATATATATATATATATACATACATACATATATATGTATATAGATATATATAGATATATATATACGCTCTCAATATATATATAGATATATATATATATACGCTCTCTGGGTTAAAAAGCATTCGGTGTCTAACCGTACTGATGAGCTGTGATACAGCAAAACAGATCTGTCTGCGGATGAATATTTACGCTCTCACACCCTGATTGAATACTCTAGAAGAATGGTAGACTTTGAAAAACAGTAGATACTCCGGCATGTACGCATCGCTCACTCAATAATGAATTAGAGCACTCTGGCTATAGGGCGTGTATAATGATAATATGCACGCTAAAAAGTCTGCCTTCTTCTACCGAGCGCCCATAGCCCAGAGGTAGAATCGCCGACTGACGTCAATTTGGTCGGGTTTCAATCCTGGGTTAAAAAGCAATCGGTGTCTAACCGTACTGATAAGCTGTGATACAGCGAAACAGATCTGTCTTCGGATGACTATATATATATATATATATATATATATATAGATGTATATATACCTGACGTCTATTGCATGACTTCGAGATTGATGTACACTGCAATTATCATGAGCTTATTATGAACTGACTATTTCGTTTTGAATTTTTACTTTTCATGTTTTTCATCGTAGTTGGATATCATATATGCTCTTATGAGATGCTATTTTTTAATTCTATAATTTAATTTGATTTGGATTAAAACTTAAGTATAAAAACGGATAGTAAAATCGTATGAGTTAGATTAAAATTTAATAAGTCGAAAAATTCATAGGGCAGAGGCTATACGCTTTGTGCCTCTGGGTCAAAGGGACATTAATACTAAAATCAAAATCAAAATAATGTTAAAAAAATATATGTAGGAAAATATTTACTGATATCCATGTATACTTATTAATACCCATAAACCTGTGTAAAAGCAATCGGATGTCTAACCGGACAGATGATCTGTAATTCGCGAAACAAATCTGTCTGCGGATATATATATATATATATATATATATATATATATATATATATGTGTGTGTGTGTGTGTGTGTGTGTGTGTGTGTGTGTGTGTGTGTGTGTGTGTGTGTGTGTGTATTTTACTTTAGCTATGAATTGAGTTCTTTCGGGGACTGGCGTGTGTATGCACCCCTTGTATATTACGTGCTAAAATGTCCCTTCTCTGATTCCATGTGCCTATGATTTACGGGCAAGAGACACCAAATTTTGAACCTGGCCGGAAGCAAGTGGATGTCTACCGCACTAATAAGTGTGATACAGAGAAACAGGCGTAAATGTGGATGAGTAACATATATATATATATAGCGGTAAAGATAGTGTAAAGCCAAAAATGCTGTCAATAAGTGGGAGTTCAAAATGGAAGGGCATGTAAAGAAAGCAGCCTTTGCAATAAAGTATCCAATATCAGAGATTGGTGATTAACAGAATTATTTAATGACACATTTCATATTTGTAATAATAATCTATATTATGAGAGTGAATGCATTTTTCTGTATATTAATTTGTTTCTATGTAATGTAAATATTTATAAAGAAAATAATAAAATTAAAATTATTTGGAGAAGCCTTCCAGGAATTAAGCAACAATTAAAATGAAGTGTTTGCAAAGATAAAAAAAAGTCAGCAAAATCACTGAACACGAAAGAAAGAGATTCGAAGAAAAAGAGAAAAATATTGTAGCAGTAGAAAGTATATATTAAAAAAATCCTTCCATAAAAAAAAACAAGTCATAATAAAATTACAAAGAATATAAATAGATAATAGATTGAAAGAGAAAGAAAGAAACAAATAAATTCAAGGAATGAAAGGAAATCAAAGAAAAGAAGATAGGTACATAGATAACAATATTACAGCTCAAAAATTAGGCAAAAAATCAATATTGGCAAACACATACACACACACACACACACACACACAACAACACACACACACACACGCACGCACACACCAGCAATAAAGAAAGCAAGAAGAAATTGTCTGGAATATAACCAAACGAGCAGAAAGAGAAACGAATCTCACAGCAAACCTGACTATTTTCTCAGCAGGAAGACACGATAACGCTCTCTTCACAAAAGGCGTACATCTTATACTAAGAAAGATCTCTAAGATCGTAAGTCTTTAAAGTCGTCTTGAACTTCAACTTAGAACGCCAGAATCTTCCGCAACGTCTCAAAAGTTCCCTTTAGACTCGCAAAGGTCAATGACGGAAGCCCCGCTGTCTCCGAGTGATGTAACTTTTTTTTCCGACAGGAGCAAGGGATATTGTCTTCATTGGCTTTTGATGAAAAGTATTATGTAACTTTGGCTGCCTGCTGTCATCTCGAGGTTTCGCGATGATGGCTGAATTAACAATACGACTGCTGCAACATAGACAGTTGCTTCACACATAGATACTTAAATAAACAGAAAGTAAATGTTGTTTCGTTCACAGTCTTTTCTTTCTTTTCATATTTTCTATCTATCTATCTATCTATCTATCTATCTATCTATCTATCGCATTCTTTCTCACATCTATCTATCTATCTATCTATCTATCTATCTATCTATCACATTCTTTATCACATCTATCTATCTATCACATTCTTTTTCACATCTAGCTAGCTAGCTATCACATTCTTTTCACATGTCTATCTATCACATTCTTTTTCACATCTATCTATCTATCTATCTATCTATCTATCTATCTATCTATCTATCACATTCTTTTCTCATCTATCTATCTATCTATCTATCTATCTGTGTATATGTGTGAGTGGAAGCGTCTCCGTGTATGTATTAAGTATAGATATATATTTAGTCTTTCTCATTCGATGTAACTCTGATATTATTATACACAGCAACTGTCAGATATAATTTATTATTACCAGCACTAGCTGTGCGCTAATATATATATATATATATATATATATATATATATTGTTTGATATCTAAGTCTTTACTGATGTATCTGTCAGCCTGCCTGTCTGTCCCTGTCTATCTCACTCTCTAGATAGATAGCCAGACAGATAGATTTTGTTGATAATTTCACGCGAAGTACTGCAATAAAGACACAAAGGTTCAAATGGTAACTGATTGTGAAACAATATAAGAAAAAAGAAAAAAAATAAGAAAGAAGATGATATCGATTGACTGTGCTTTCAAACCTTTGAAAATTAAACATGACTGGTCTATCTATCTATCTATCTATCTATCTATCTATCTATCTATTTGAATATATACTTTCTTTTGATTTTTTTTCTTCTTTACACCAGGATTTCATTTTAGCTATCTTGATACGCGTGATGCTTTGAAGTATTCGCCTCTTATTCATTTCCAAGGAGATTACATTAATTCAGGAGATATTATGATATCATTTGATTCTCACTGCCTGCATTTTCACAAACACAGATTAAACATTTCAGCTAGTAAAAGTCACAGCGTATTCAATGTTTGTTCTACTTTGAAGAATTCATAAAATACTGCTTCACGCGTATTTTATTGTCAGGGTTGATTTCTCAGGCTGCCACTCTCCTGCAATCTGTAACAATTCAAAAAACTGCTCTAATAGCCAGAATTTTTCGAATCTATGTCTTACTAGTAAACGGCCGCTTCTTTGAACTACAGTAGCCTCACTGTGAAACAAATTTTAATTTTGCAGCTCATTACAAAAGTATTCAGTTAATCCTCCGCTGGATGCACAAGTTTTTTGCCTTTTCGCGTTGTTCGAATTCCAGTTGAATTTATTCACTTACGCGAAAATCAAATACCCTTGGGAAAAGGTTAATATACCTCACTTTTTCCCTCCATCTGTGAGATGAATAGCTGAATAGATCCGGTTCTATAGCCTTGGTTTGTAACCAGTATACCACAGATATAAATGGGAACCTACTTGCTAGAAATTCTTCTGAGCAGTCAGTCATGACTCGAAAGAGACATAATTTGCTCAAGCAATTATGACACTTAACTGATTGATTGAAATTAAACATTAAAAAAAACTGCTTAAATTTCTGGTATTGTTTAAACATTTATACTACTTATGTTGTATGTGTATATGTACTGAGTATAAATATATATATATATATATATTTGCTCCTTCTCATTCGATGTAACTCTGACGTTATTATACACAGAAACAGTTAGGTATCATTTAACACTACCAGCACTAGCTGTGCGCTATGGTGTATAGTTAGGTCTTGATAGCTATTACAATGCGTTTAGTCAAATAAAGAAAGGTAAAGATGGTGTTGGGTATTATCTATTTATTATTCATTAATATTTCGATATCAAAATCTCATCTTCAGAATGATAGGAGAGTCTGTTTACATGTTCATCCGCTCGTAGATCGTGCCTTTCAACGAATGTTCATCATTTCCTGCGACTGCTGTCGTTAATGGTAGTGAGTGTGTGTGTGATACATACACGTATCTTTAAGTGTGTTTGAGTATGTATGTGTGTGTGAGTTTAGGGTATATATATATATATATATATATATGTGTGTGTGTGTGTGTGTGTGTGTGTGTGTGTGTGTGTGTGTGTGTGTGTGTGTGTGATAGCTGGCTCCGTTTGACAATCTAATGATATTGTAATATAACAATCTGGCCCCACCCGAGGAAGGCTGATGCAAGCGAGGGTGTTTCCGGTCGTTGAAAGGAACGGATGTTGTTTGACCTTATTTCCGGCAGCAGCGGAAATAACCACAGAGGCAAACAGAACAGGTGTCTCTGAGAATTACGTGGGCGTGCGTGGGCGAGGCAAAACCGGAAGAAAAAGTCCCGGTTCTGGAAGATTATAAAAAGACCTCGGCACACGGATTCGCCAGTAGTAGTAGAGGAGCAACAGAGATCGGCCGGTGAAGAGAGAGACACAACAGATAGGACTACACTCCCGTCAACCCATTTGAAGCGCGCTCTCTCAATTCTCTGTTCCCTATTCTACACGGTCCATCGTCATTAATAAAAATATAACTTCATATTTTTATATATATGCGTGTTTGTTGTTTGTCGATATACAACAATATTTGCTTTAATTTATGGTTTATATAAGTACGCATTAACCACGGTGATTAACAGTATAATTCGGCATTTTCGCACCCCTGCCAGAGTGGTAGTTGTCGTCGTTTTACGACTTGGTTTTATATCTATCTGCTTTAATTGGGGGCGTGTTTATTGCTAAGCTTTTTGGTTTTTTTTGCCACCCTGTATTTGTTCTCCTGTGTGCGTGTGTGTGAGTGTGTCATGTGTGTGTGTTTATGTGCGTATATTTCTTGTATTTGTTCTTCTGCGTTCATTTTATGTATATATACCAATATAAATTTTCTCGGTATCATGTGTCCGTAGGAGTATACGTATATAGATACACGTGTGTGTGTGCGTGCGTTTATGTGTGTGTGTGTGTGTGTGTGTGTGTGTGTGTGTCTGTGTGTGTTCAATGGTGACTATAATTCTCATTTCATGTGCAATGTCACTTCTGAATGTCATTTAATAATCTCTCTTTTACCCAACTTTTTAAATTATTTGTTCACCACTTTTATAGCCGGGTACTGATCTTATAATTCCTTTCGTTAAGTCACTGAAGCTAACGAATGCCTATATCCACTGGGACATGTGTTCTTATGGTCACCAGTATAAGCATTTTTGGAACTTATAAAATTTATGTCTAGTTTACATTTTTTTACCAGAGCTCATATTCTATTTTTGATGCTAATGATATTCTATGGCACTCCGAATTAATAGATATATCCCAGATCTCGAAATAAAGGGCTCGGTTCAAATTTCTAAGCACCTGAAGAAGGCCGGAGTGTAAAACGGTCGAAGCTTCGTAAACTTGGCAGTAAGATTAAGACAACATTCCGAACTGTGTAAATTATGTTACATATGCGGTATTAAAAAAAATCAACATTTCAGCGAAGTAAGGCAACAAAGCCGCTAAGATGCTAGAGAGTAACTGACTGTGAATGAACATGAGAAAAAGAATAGAAGCTTTTTTAATGGAGAGAGAAGAATAAACAAACAAAATATAATTAGGACAGTGATTTTAGAAAGAGCGATTGGAAAGAAAGAATAATTAAGACAGTAATTTTAGAGAGATTAACTGGAAAGAAAAAATAATTGGGAGAGTGATTTTAGAGAGAGTGACTGGAAAGAGAGAATAATTGGGAGATTGATTTTAGAGAGATTGACTGGAAAGAAAGTATAATTGGGAGAGTGATTTTAGAGAGAGTGACTGTAAAGAAAGAATAATTGGGAGAGTGATTTTAGAGAGATTGAATGGAAAGAAAGCATAATTGGGACAGTGATTTAAAGAGATTGACTGGAAAGAAAGAATAATTGGGAGAGTGATTTTAGAGAGATTGACCGGAAAGAAAGAATAATTGGGAGAGTGATTTTAGAGAGATTGACTGGAAAGAAAGTATAATTGGGACAGTGATTTTAGAGAGATTGATTGGAAAGAAAGAATAATTGGGACAGTGATTTTAGAGAGAGTGACTGTAAAGAAAGAATAATTGGGAGAGTGATTTTAGAGAGATTGACTGGAAAGAAAGTATAATTGGGAGAGTGATTTTAGAGAGAGTGAATGTAAAGAAAGAATAATTGGGACAGTGGTTTTAGAGAGATTGACTGGAAAGAAAGAATAATTGGGAGAGTGATTTTAGAGAGATTGACTGGAAAGAAAGAATAATTGGGAGAGTGATTTTAGAGAGATTAACTGGAAAGAAAGTATAATTGGGACAGTGATTTTAGAGAGAGTGACTGTAAAGAAAGAATAATTGGGACAGTGGTTTTAGAGAGAGTGACTGTAAAGAAAGAATAATTGGGACAGTGATTTTAGAGAGATTGACTGGAAAGAAAGTATAATTGGGACAGTGATTTTAGAGAGAGTGACTGTAAAGAAAGAATAATTGGGACAGTGGTTTTAGAGAGAGTGACTGTAAAGAAAGAATAATTGGGAGTGTGATTTTAGAGAGATTGACTGGAAAGAAAGTGTAATTGGGACAGTGATTTTAGAGAGAGTGACTGTAAAGAAAGAATAATTGGGACAGTGGTTTTAGAGAGAGTGACTGTAAAGAAAGAATAATTGGGAGAGTGATTTTAGAGAGATTGACTGGAAAGAAAGTATAATTGGGACAGTGATTTTAGAGAGAGTGACTGTAAAGAAAGAATAATTGGGACAGTGGTTTTAGAGAGAGTGACTGTAAAGAAAGAATAATTGGGAGAGTGATTTTAGAGAGATTGACTGGAAAGAAAGTATAATTGGGAGAGTGATTTTAGAGAGATTGACTGGAAAGAAAGAATAATTGGGAGAGTGATTTTAGAGAGATTAACTGGAAAGAAAGTATAATTGGGACAGTGATTTTAGAGAGAGTGACTGTAAAGAAAGAATAATTGGGACAGTGGTTTTAGAGAGAGTGACTGTAAAGAAAGAATAATTGGGAGAGTGATTTTAGAGAGATTGACTGGAAAGAAAGTATAATTGGGAGAGTGATTTTCGAGAGATTGACCGGAAAGAAAGAATAATTGGGAGAGTGATTTTAGAGAGATTGACCGGAAAGAAAGAATAATTGGGAGAGTGATTTTAGAGAGATTGACTGGAAAGAAAGTATAATTGGGACAGTGATTTTAGAGAGAGTGACTGTAAAGAAAGAATAATTGGGACAGTGGTTTTAGAGAGAGTGACTGTAAAGAAAGAATAATTGGGAGAGTGATTTTAGAGAGATTGACTGGAAAGAAAGTATAATTGGGAGAGTGATTTTAGAGAGAGTGACTGTAAAGAAAGAATAATTGGGACAGTGGTTTTAGAGAGAGTGACTGTAAAGAAAGAATAATTGGGACAGTGGTTTTAGAGAGAGTGACTGTAAAGAAAGAATAATTGGGAGAGTGATTTTAGAGAGATTGACTGGAAAGAAAGTATAATTGGGACAGTGGTTTTAGAGAGATTGACTGGAAAGAAAGTATAATTGGGACAGTGATTTTAGAGAGATTGACTGGAAAGAAAGAATAATTGGGAGAGTGATTTTAGAGAGATTGACTGGAAAGAAAGAATAATTGGGACAGTGATTTTAGAGAGATTAACTGGAAAAAATGAATAATTGGGAGGCTGATTTTAACGAGATTGACTGGAAAGAAAGCACAATTGGGACAGTGGTTTTAGAGAGATTGACTGGAAAAAAGAATAATTGGGACACTGATTTTAGAGAGATTGACTGGAAAGCAAGAATAATTGGGACAGTGGTTTTAGAGAGATTGACTGGAAAGGAAGTATAAATGGGAGAGTGATTTTAGAGAGATTGACTGGAAAAAACGAATAATTGGGAGACTGATTTTAACAAGATTGACTGGAAAGAAAGAATAATTGGGAGAGTGATATTAGAGAGATTAACTGGAAAGAAAGAATAATTGGGAGAGTGATTTTAGAGAGATTAACTGGAAAAAATGAATAATTGGGAGGCTGATTTTAACGAGATTGACTGGAAAGAAAGTATAATTGGGACAGTGATTTTAGAGAGATTGACTGGAAAGAAAGAATAATTGGGACAGTGATTTTAGAGAGATTGACTGGAAAGAAAGCATGATTGGGACAGTGATTTTAGAAAGATTGAATGGAAAGAAAGAATAATTGGGAGAGTGATTTTAGAGAGATTAACTGGAAAGAAAGAATATTTGGGAGAGTGATTTTAGAGAGATTAACTGGAAAAAATGAATAATTGGGAGACTGATTTTAACGAGATTGACCGGAAAGAAAGAATAATTGGGACAGTGGTTTTATAGAGATTGACTGGAAAGAAAGTATAATTGGGACAGTGATTTTAGAGAGATTGACTGGAAAGAAAGAATAATTGAGACAGTGGTTTTAGAGAGATTGACTGGAAAGAAAGTATAATTGGGAGAGTGATTTTAGAGAGATTAACTGGAAAGAAAGAATAATTGGGAGAGTGATTTTAGAGAGATTAACTGGAAAAAATGAATAATTGGGAGACTGATTTTAACGAGATTGACTGGAAAGAAAAAATAATTGGGAGAGTGATTTTAGAGAGATTAACTGGAAAGAAAGAATAATTGGGAGAGTGATTTTAGAGAGATTAACTGGAAAAAATGAATAATTGGGAGGCTGATTTTAATGAGATTGACTGTAAAGAAAGAATAATTGGGACAGTGGTTTTAGAGAGATTGACTGGAAAAAAAGAATAATTGGGACAGTGGTTTTAGAGAGATTGACTGGAAAAAAAGAATAATTGGGACAGTGATTTTAGAGAGATTGACTGGAAAGAAAGAATAATTGGGACAGTGGTTTTAGAGAGATTGACTGGAAAGGAAGTATAAATGGGAGAGTGATTTTAGAGAGATTGACTGGAAAGAAAGAATAATTGGGACAGTGGTTTTAGAGAGATTGACTGGAAAGGAAGTATAAATGGGAGAGTGATTTTAGAGAGATTGACTGGAAAAAATGAATAATTGGGAGACTGATTTTAACAAGATTGACTGGAAAGAAAGAATAATTGGGAGAGTGATTTTAGAGAGATTGACTGGAAAAAACGAATAATTGGGAGACTGATTTTAACGAGATTGACTGGAAAGAAAGAATAATTGGGACAGTGGTTTTAGAGAAATTGACTGGAAAAAAAGAATAATTGGGACAGTGATTTTAGAGAGATTGACTGGATGAAAGGGTAATTGAGAGAGTGATTTTAGAGAGATTGACTGGAAAGAAAGAATTATTATGACAGTAATTTTTGAGAGATTCACTGGAAAGAAAGAAACTGAAAATAATTTCCACAAGCGAGAAGTGCAAAAAATAAACTGTTGGAATATAACTTAAGTATACATATCACCATTTAAAGTTTAACATAATAAACATTGAAAGGACCATTAGATATGCTTGCAAATTGGTCCTGTGTCAAACTTAACCGACCCCAAGATATTTAAAAGAATCAGAAGGTTGACTAAATGATACAAGGGTCACAATGATATTAACAACTGTAAATTTATTTAACGAGAAAGAATGACGTCTAATTTGTTGATTTGAAATAACATTTGCGTTTGAAAGTTCAGTATAAAGTTTTTTTGAATATGTGTTTAAGTGTTCAGACCTAATGGATTTGCGAAGAAAAGACAATTCTGATGACTCTATGAATGTGGATAATTGTAGTAGTCGAACGAAAATGATGTTTATGTTCCTTTTTCTTTTTTGCTGCTAACAAGTAAGTGAGGAAAGGGGAGAATCAATTAGTGTAGCTTGAAAGTGAGAGTAAGTGAGTTTGAAAAATTGCCGGTCTTATGAGCTCGACGTCAGACTAACGACTAGTAAATCTTTATAATATTCTTTATAATATTATAATATTTCTTTTTGACAGCACATAAGGAAAAAGGAAGATCAATGAAGGCAGAGCGAAAGAGAACGTGAGAGAGTAAGAAAATAAAGCTCGCCTTCATTTGGCGCCTAGTTAAAGGACACGTGACTATCTGAAAAGAGAGACAAATCACTGGTAGTTATACGCATGGGAAGAATGTAGTCGAATAAACTTATAAGATTTTTTCTTTGCTTCTAATAGGTCAATAAATAAGAGATTGTATTTTGTTTTTGCATCCGTCAGCATAGAGTACAATTTACTGACCAAACTGTTTGATGAAAAGATTTTTTTTTTAGTGAATCTCTAAACATATATGCTGTTTTTATTGGCAAAAAAAACCGTATAGATGCGTGTAAGATCGGAGTTTCTGTGCAATCAAATCTTAAGAAATCCGAAAGCATTGACATCAATCTATTTTTAGTCATTTCACCGCAAGAAAGGCAATTTTACTGCCACTGGTGTTCAGGGATTTGCATAGGAAGAAAGAGAGGAGAAAAAGGGACAACTTATAGTTGGGTGTCAGGAAGTGAGTAAGAGAAGTATGAAAATACAGGTGTGATGAGAGTAGAGTGGACGGAGAAAATAATATAAGTGAAAGTATGCAAGTCAGAGAGATAGAAGATGACAATTGACGTTACAGTTAAATTCTCGGAAATTTGTAGTTGTCGGGGAAACAAGTATACGGAAGGAAACTTCAGGGGCAGACAGTGCGAATTTGTACTTAAATTCATAAAGTCAAGGTGCCAGATCAATTTTTGTTAAGGTGTTTATAAAAAAAGCACAGGGTGGCTGCATTACGGCGGTGGAAAATTGAGTTAACATCAGCTCAAGACCGATAATGTTGCAATTTCTTCTTTGGGTTTTATTAAGCATATCTAAACAGATAGCAGGGACACCAGGTTAGGCGTGGCAGCATTATTCCAAGACGAATATGCAAACCTTTAAATATATGATAGATTCGGGCAAAAGAAGATATCTATCACCGTGAGCCAACATTTGTAGCAGCAAAGCAAGCATTTGATTCTATATAAGCTTTCTGCTTCACGTAAAAACGTTGGCAGGAGAAATCAAAATGAGTCACACCAACTGGAGTTTATCATCGTTCATGCTTATGAAAAGCAGAAAAAGTTCTCTCAGACGATTAATAGTGAACAGTTTTATTTTAAAATGGCTAAAATCAACTAAATTTTTAGTACTTTATTACAGTAGTTACACAACTTTCTCCTTTACATTTTCTCTCATTCTTACACTCTCCTTATTTTACTTTCTTCTCTACACTTTTAAGCACCTGTTTCTCTAATGCCGCTCTCGGGTCGCTAGTCGTGATGTATTCGACACAGTAGCTGGTCTTCAACTCGTCTGTTACAACGGTGTTCTTCCTAACCCACGCTATGAACTTTGATCCTGAGAAAGGCACACGGAAATCTTACTAACTGTCTCGTTACCACGTTAACCAGATCGGACGCGCACATAATAAGGCACCAAATGTAATTTTAAGAACGCCTGAATGAGTTGCGAGAAAAGGCTTTATATACAAAAACAAAAACAAAAAAAAACAACAAAAACAGAAAAAGAAATAAAATATGACAGTCATCAATTTCTTATCCTTACAACGGAGCGAAAGTTTTCATTTAAAAGTAATTTTTGTCTTCTCAACATTAATTCAAATATTCGGTTGGTACCGTTTATCACTTTAATCGGAGTTTTGAAATTGTGACGAATCAAAATGTCTTATTCAAACTTTTCACCGAGGCTACACGGAAACTGCCGAAGAGGGGTCTTTGTGACGGCAGCGGTAAATTCATCTTGTCTGCCTTAGCTCGGCGCAGCAACATCGACTAAAGTCTGCCCTCCAGGCTCTAGTTTTCATGCCTGTCCAGAATTCTCTTGGGGAGAGCATGACGGACACGTGTTGTCCATGCAAATTAAATCTTTAGCCAATGAAAGCACTCTCGCACTCACATTGTGAGGTGGAGTGATTTTATTCCCTCGGTTTAACCAATAAAATAGGAATATTTCTGTCAATGTCATTTCTTTTCTTCTTCTTTTTCCTCGATTACATCATTTATTTTTCAAGTCAAGTCCTTTCCCAGCGAATTCGGGAATTAAGTATTTGACCTTCCTTGGCCCCATCAAAAATTTTTGGCAACCGTGGAAACAATGCTTTAACTACCGTATTTTTACGTCCACCAGGCGTAAAGCTCAAGGCTTCCAATGGTGTTTTTCTTAGTCACTTTTTTCCGCTTTGTCACATAATGGCTGCCAATATAATGACTCTATCTGGCCCATAGCACACACCTGCAAAAATTTATTTTTCCTTTTGTTCTCTTCTATTCTCAGCTAGTTTTTCAGATTTTTAAAAATTTGTAATCTATATTTTTTTACTCCTCTCATATTGCGACTGTAATCTGCACAAGTAATAATGCCACTAGTACTAATTTCTTTCGCTCCGTCGTACCAAAACAGGATTATATTTTGCCACATGCAATTATATTATCATATTTTTCCGCATACCAAAATAGTGCTACATTTCTATCAGTCTTTTTTTACACCCTAACTTTTGATTTTACTATATCTTTCTTTTCCTCTTTCCTCTCTCTCTCACTCTCTCTCTCTCTCTTTTACTTTTTACTCTTGTCTTTCTTTTATTCGATTACTTTGATCTTTCTCTCCCATTTACACCTTCATTCATTTACACCGTTTTTGCATTTTTGTTCTCTTTCTCTCATAATGTCTATCGATAATTCCAATGAAAAATCCGCGCATGAAAAGTAAAATTCTTAAGATTATATTAAACCTGGAAAAGAAGAGGACAAGTTATTAAAACTGGAAAAGTAAAGGACAAGATATTATAGTGAAGTAAGAATTAAAAAATCAAAGTTTCGTAGAGTAGTAAGGCTTAGTGAAATCTCTGTTATAATAGTTTTTCGAATAAACAGGTTGAAACATAGTAAGATTTTTCAAATGTTCTCAACATTTTTGTCTTCATTCTTTCTCCAACTGCGCTAATATAGCTTCACTCTGCAATTTCTATGACGTGGAAAATGCGCGCACATTAAAAGTAATATTCTTAAGATTACATTAAACCTGGAAAAGAATAAGATGAGATATTAAACCTGGAAAAGTAAAGGACAAGATATTCTAGTGAAGTAAAAAATTTTTAAAAATCCTATTTAAAATATTGCATCCAAATTTTATTTTTAGCTGCATCATTTTAAGTAGGAAATTTTCTATTTTTAGCTCACTATAATATCTTGTCTTTTACTTTTCCAGGTTTAATAACGTTTCTTTTTTTCCAGGTTTAATATAATATTAAGGATATTACTTTTATGCGCGCATTTATTTTACATGTATTTCATTTTTTTTTTCAGGTATTCCTATTAATTTAATATAAATTTAATGCTGAAAACCGTATTCAAAAATATTACAAAAAAAATTATATGCAATCTATCAAAAACAATAAAAATTGATTATTTATAATTAATTTTGATAATCAATTCTGATAAAGTGATAAGTAATAAGCACAGTTTGCTTGACAAAAGGATAAAAGCTATCATCCAAATTTAAACTTTGAAAACCGCATGTAAAATATAGAACAGGAAAAGGTTATAAAGAATAAGATTTATTATCAGAAGCGTTAATCACTCACTGATGTACTTATTTAGTTAGTCTCCCTTTTCAGATTTTACATGTTTTGATGTAACTCTTTTTATACTAAACTAAACTTCATTCTTTGTTCGAAATGTAGCTAAGTAAGAGTCCTATCTAACTTTATAATCTGTTTAAAATTTGGTTGAGAACTGAATTTTTTTTTATATAAGCGTTTCACCCCGAGCAAGGCATGTCACTGCCACTACTGCGCAGGGGGCTACGTAGAGTGGAGAAAGGATGGTTAAGTATAGGAAATGTCAGAGGGTGGATGATAGGCGGGTAAGGATACCGAGAATGAGGGTTGGGTAGATGAGAGTGTTCTGAGAATAATTGGGAGTTAGTGTGATAGGAGGTGTCTATTGACCCTACATTTAAACACCTGGAGATTGTAACTGTCGAGAAAGCAGACTTGTGGAAGGGAGTCCCACAGGCGGGAAGCGCGAGAAAAGAAGCTGTTGGAGTAGAATTTACGGTTACATCTTATTTGTTTAACTGTAAAAGGGTGGGACCTAGTTGCTAATCTAGTATCTCGTGTAAATTCGTGCTTAGGCGGCACCAGTGATCTAAGCTCATCGGAGCAGAAGCCATGAAAGTACTTGTAGAAGAGGCACAGGGAAGCCACATCACGCCGGTGAGAGAGCGGCTGCAGCCGGTCTGCCAAGTCAGTATCAACCACGTTACAGATCCTCCTTTGTATTTTGTCAAGAAGCGCAAGGAGAGCATCATGGGCACCCGACCAGATATGGCAGCAATATTCAATACACGGGCGGATCGTAGATTTGTATATGTGCAGAATAGATTCAGATGGGAAAAACTTCCGGGCCCTGCACAGGGAGCCGACTTTCATAGCAGCCGATTTGGCAATGGATTCAATATAGTCATTCCATTTGAGGTCCGTCGAAAGTGTAAGGCCACGGAGGCGTAGTATTTTACTCTCTGGGAGGCTAGCCTGTCCCATGCTAATGGGAGGTAGATGCGATTGTCTATGGTGGTTAGTTGATAACAGCTTTGTTTTAGAGGCATTGAAATTTACCAGCCATTTCCTACCCCAGGCCACTACGGATTAGAGGTCCCTTTCAAGTACGGCAGCGAGGTTCACTTTGTCGTCCAGACCTGGTTTCTGATCGATGCGAGAGTAGATTGTTGTGTCGTCGGCATACATGCCAACTTGGGATCTAATGGTGTCGGGAAGATCATTAATGTAGATCAGAAAGAGCGTGCGACCTAGGATAGAACCTTGAGAGACGCCCGCGTTCGTATGGTAGTTTTGGGAGGCATGCCCATTTAATACCACCTTCAATGTGCGGTTAGAGAGGAAAGACTGGATGAGGTCAAACAGATGTCCAGTTATCCCATAGCTCCGCAGTTTGCACAAGAGGCCAGCATGCCAGACCCTGTCGAATGCTTTGGAGATATCCAAGCAAACGGTTCGGGCTTCACCATTCTTGTCGAGTGCCCGGTATATGTACTCGGTAATGGTCGTTAGCATATCAGCAGTAGACCTGGTGAAGCGAAACCCGTACTGTTTGTCAGAGAGAAGCCCGTTGGCCATGAGATGCTGAATCACCTCGGCGTTGATAATGGCTTCGAAAACTTTGCCAAAGATTGGAAGGAGACTAATAGGACGGTAATTGGCGGGGTCTGAGGGTTCGCCAGAATTCTTAAATATAGGACCTAGTTGTTAAGCTTGAAAGCTACCAAGATTCACTGAATGTTGGACTTAAGAATATATATATCCAGTGTCGTGGTTGAAAGTTTACATTGTTTTTGTCACTGGACGATCGCTTGGTTTGATCTAAGCTTTCCTATCAAATCGGATAATGAAGTTAGACTTGAACGAGCATCCCTTCTCATCCTACCACACGAACGCTGGCGTCCCTCAGGGCTCTAACCTAGGCCCTACGCTCTTTCTGATGTTCATAAATTATTTATCTGATGTGATCAGATCCCAAGTAGACATCTACGATGGTAGTACCACAATTTACTCCTGCATCAGTATGAAATCTGGTGAGGAGGACAAACATATTCCTCGCTTTTTATCTTGAGAAGGACCTCCCCTCTGTGGTAGACTGGGCTAAGAAATGGTTTGTAAATTTCAATGCTCCTAAAACGAAGCTGCCATCTGTCAGCCATCACAGGCAGTCTCTCCTGACCCCCATAAGAATGAACCAGGCGAGTCTCCCTGAATCCAATATACTGCATCTCCTCGGTCTCAACCTTTCTTCCGACCACAAGTGAAACCATTACATTGTATAAATAGCAAAATTCACTGCTAGATTTTTATCTCCATAATCCACCTTGCATATCTACAACTCAATCATCCGACCGTGCATAGAATACAGTGTCATACCTAGTCAGAGGCCTCTGCTGCTCCTCTCAGGTTTCTCGAAAAGTTCCAAAGAAGAATCTGCAATGTGATCAGTCCCAACCTAGCAGCTCGACTCCAGCCACTGTCACACTGGCGGGATGTGGCTTTCCTCTTAGGTCACTGATGTACCCTCTACATAAATTTATTCGAGCAACCAGACTAGCAACAAAGTCCCACCTTTTACAGTTAAATCTCCAAATTGCAGCCGACAATTCTGCTCCAGCAAGTCTACTCGATTAGCTTCTTTTCTCGCACTTCCCCGTCTGTGGAATTTCTTTCCCGACAGTTAAAACCTCGAGGAATTTAAATGCAATATCAATTCCCATCACTTATCCACTTGACTCCAGTCCTTCCTTCGTCTTTCTACATCACCCAGTGCATTGACAATGGAACAAGTGTCTCGTTAGTTATTATTTCTATGGCAATTTTTAAAAAAATAACTACGTCATTTTCAGTTCAGACATTTAAATTAAAACCATAATTTTTTTCGGATGTAGTTGCAATTATTTTTATGCAAAAATGTTTTATGCATGATTAGATATAGTCAGGACTGAAAATACTCATAAAAATGATAATATTGAAGCAGGGATACATAACATAAACAGCGAGAAGTGCCCCTCAGTTTACATTGGTGAAACTTGAGGAAATTTTAAGGAGGAAACGGCTCTATAAAACAAAAGAAATAATAAACACATAAATTTATCAAACGCATTAATCACAGAAATAAATTTAATCGCAATTTTGATTTAAAGATTGCAACAATTAGTAAAAGAAAACTCACTTACTAAGAAGGAAATTTCTCGGGAGTAGAACTATCGGACCTTATCAAAATATAAATCTGCGCCCTGTATTTCTTAAATATCTTAATTGCTGAAAGAATTACTGCTTTTCCAGGTCAACATCAGTCAGTTAGTTAAGTGACTTACATGATACACGCTTGGGCGATCATGTCTCTTTCGAGACATGATTGACTGGGCAGAAGATTATCCCGCAGTAGGTTGACATTGCTTTCTGCAGTAGACTGGTTGCCTACCAAGGCTATAGAACCCAATCTGTCCTGTTATTTAGCCCATAACTGGAAGGAATAAACGGATTAATACCTTTCCCAAGGGTATTTGCGCGGAAGTGAATGCAATGAATTCGGCTGGAATTCGAACTCGACACACCCGATTTCTCGTTCCGAGCCGATATCCAATGCACCACAACGCACATCAACATACAGGTCAACATACATGACTATAAATGTTAAAATGTAAAAGAAAAAGGTTAAATTTATAAACTTATGCTGTTTAAAATAAATAACTAAATTAATGCCAAACTCAAATAATTTAATTACTACATTGCATAAAAAACAAGAAACATAACTTTCGTTTAGTAGACACTGAATTCTGTCACTTCGCGTCTTCCATAGCTTACCTGACTATTCGGTTAACTTGATGATTCTTTATTAGCGTTCTTCAATTAAAAACAAATTGAAAAATCGATAACGTTTTTTCACTTTTATATAAATAGTTGTTGCCAAAAAAAAATTCTTGCATTTGACTTGATAAAGTTACTCAGAGGACGAAACGCGTCGGTATTGTTATCTCGTTTGGCTGTGTTGTAGCCTACAAGATAACTGTGATGTTAGTATTAAATGATTGTGTATCTTGGAATATTCAGTTAGTTACTCGTATTACGATTGATCCACGGTAATTTCACAGTTGGGTCACTCGATAGATTCGTTATTCGCTAAACTCCGAATACTCGCTATTTGTTCAAAGGTCAACTCTTCCCAGCATTCTGTCAGGTGTCTTTCTTGTTATTTAGGGGTCAACTTATCGCCTGTGAAATAATCTATTTTTATTGTATTATTCCGGGGGAGGGCGCAAGTTCCCTAAGAGCCTCAAGGCCCCGGGAAACCACAAGGCTCTTTGGGTTCGCTGATCTATTGTAATGAAAAAAAAATAACAAAATAGTTATTAGGATTAACTGGAAAATTATTATCATACTTGTATGTTGAAATAGACATATATATATATATATATATATATATATACGAGAAAAAATCGCAAGATCGCCAAGACCTACCGCGGTTTCGCACAACGGCTCGTCAGAAACCGCGGTAGGTCTTGGCGATCTTGCGATTTTTTCTCGTGTGTTTTTGCTCTGCGTAACTGCCTCTTAGTTAATCCTTTTTGGTTAGTTTAGTATCGAGCACTTTTCTTTCTTTGTGGTTTGTTCCGTTTGAGGGTTTTTTTTCTTTGCTGTGAAGTGCTGTATGTATTGTCGATGGTCCGCAGTTTTCTTTTTTTTTCCCCTCGTTGTCCAAAGCTTTATAGGCGAGGGCGATAACGGAGTTAGATTCTGCCGGTTATTCGTGGTTCTTAAAAATTACTTGTGTAACATTTTAAGATTTGAATATGTACAGAGTCAATTTTCTTATTATTATTATTATATATATATATATATATATATATATATATATATATATATATATATATATATCAGAGGTCGCAAATCATTCGTAATTAAAAGAAATGAACTTCAGAGAGAAAAAGATTATAGATATCTGTTTCGTTCAACATACATAAAAATTAGCTATAAGTTGTGAAAACATTTGTAATGCATTGCTTCAAAATGCTAATTCCGTGACTTTTTCAGTTTTTTTTCGTGATCATGAAATATCTGGGTTCGGAGAGTATGTTGTTTTGTTTAAAGTACCATTTGTTGTAGATTTTGTATGTTCGGGGGGCGCAAGTTGCATTCTGCGGGTAGAGAGACCGCAAGGCGCATTCTGCTGAGGGGGCGTGATGTTGCTAAGCATGGCACTGCCTCCCCTCATAAACACACATACATACATACAGTACTGGCCATAATTATTAGGATATCCCTGTGTTTAAAAAAATGACGTATTTCATACTATATTTTAGTATTTATTGCTAAGTGAATAATTGTAAATGAAAATAAAATGGTTCTTTTGTTAATATTGCACAATACCATGTGCATCAAATGAATTTATAAATATTTAATAATTACCTATATTTCAGTTTCATCAATGAAAGAATGAAGAAAATTTAGGGTGATTTGGACGAGTTCATCTTTGCTTCCTTGCCTTGTGAAATTTTACAAAATAATAACAAATGAACCATTCTATTTTCATTTAGAATTATCCACTTGACAATAAATACTAAAAATAGTATGAAATACATCATTTTTTAAAAAGATCTTGGGTTACCTATTAATTATGCTCGGTTGTGTATATATACCATATATACAGGGTGCGATGAACAAATTGTTGTCTAAATGTGAAAAAAAAAACAACAGTGACATCTCATTTTAATAGTACCGTTTAAAGTTTGTATATGAGGCTGTTCAGTATTCTCTCCATAAATGTACAACAAACCATAAATGTACAACACAACATAAATGTACAACACAACATAAATGTACAACACACCATAAATGTACAACACAACATAAATGTACAACACACCATGATGAAAGATTTTGGGTCAGATCCTGAAGGATGAATACACCCTGGAACATTTTACTTCCCGTATGTGAATATTTCATATAAATGATTATAATTTACATGAAAGTAAAAAAAATTGCCATACTCTTGAACCGCCACTACGGGCCGATAGCTCCAAGATGCCACTTTCTTGAAAATAGACAATAGTTTGATTTGAACCTAGTTCTCATTGTCGGAAAGCAAATGTTCAAATCACTATAAATTATGAAGGCATATATTAAGAAAGATGCAACAATATGCTTATTTTGCATTGGACATGACGGTCAGGGAAGTTTTTGTCATTTTTATTATCAACGTTTCTAATATTCATACAATTTTGCTATTTTTTTTTTAATCATTTCACCCCGAGCAAGGCGGAAACGCCACTGATGTGCAGGGGGTTACATGAATGTAAAAAGATTAATTAGAAAAGAGTGAGGAGTACAAGCTAGTTAGAAAGGAACAATAGAAAGCTGAGAAAGAAGGTGCGATGACAGATACATAGGAGGAGAGAAAGGGAAGGTTATACAGGGGAGGGGAGAGAGCTAGAGGCCAGTGGTTAGTAGATGAGTATTAACTTTGCATTTAAATTTCTGGAGGTTGTAGCCGTCAGGAAAGCAAGAATACGGGAGTGAGTTCCACAGGCGGGAAGTGCGAGAGAGATTTTTAGGTAGAAAAAGTGTGTAGACTAGTTCAGTAGATATTATTCTCTGAAACGGTGAGAGCGAACTCGCCATTTTCAAGAGGAACCCTATTATTATTCTTTCTATATATTTATATGTTTTAAGTAGAATTGTGTAGATGTAGTAGTAACGCTAAGTTTTGCTAGATGGCGAATAGTAGCAGTCATATATTGGGAGTGTCTTTAAAAGACAGTGAACACGTTCTTTCTTTCCGTTGTCAAATGGGGAGAACGGTTTAAACCAAGTTACAACCTGAATTTCTTTTTTAGATTATGAAAAAAATTCCTTGTCTGTCTTATTCAATGAAATATGTATTAAAGAAAGATTACTGTGCGTGTATGTGTGTGTGTGTGTTCCCAAACCTTTCAACGTTTCTCACGCATCGTTTCATCATTGGATTTTTGCGACATTGTCGTCTTTCGTTTCATCTTCCCTTATTTCATTTCCAATTTCTGATTTGACAAAAACCTTTCCACGGAACCCTGCCAGGCACTAACTTTCGACTCAGCTTCGCTTCGTGATATCTTCGAAGCCGAGCCTTTCTCATCGAAGACATCAAAGAACTTCATCAGAGAATTCTATTTGCTTTCTTTCTTTCTTTCTTTCTATATATATATTTTTTTTTTTTTTTTTTTAATCATATCACCCCGAGCAAGGCAGTAACGCCACTGATGCGCAGGGGGCTACGTAAGGGTAAAAAGAATGGAAAAGAGAAAGCCGAAAACCGCATCCTAAACAGGAAACAAGGGATGAGCCTCTTCACCTGTTCAATAGATGTGGGTGGAGTGTGAACCGGGCGATAGTTTAGTCTATCTACTCCAATTGAAAAAAAAAATAAAATAATAAAGGAAAAGAGTGAAAAGATTGGAAAAGAGAAAACCGGAAACCGCATCCTAAACAGTAAACAAGGGATGAGCCTCTTCACCTGTTCAATAGATGTGGGTGGAGTGTGAACCGGGCGATAGTTTAGTCTATCTACTCCAATTGAAAAAAAAAAATAAAATAATAAAGGAAAAGAGTGAAAAGATTGGAAAAGAGAAAACCGGAAACCGCATCCTAAACAGGAAACAAGGGATGAGCCTCTTCACCTGTTCAATAGATGTGGGTGGAGTGTGAACCGGGCGATAGTTTAGTCTATCTACTCCAATTGAAAAAAAAAAATAAAATAATAAAGGAAAAGAGTGAAAAGATTGGAAAAGAGAAAACCGGAAACCGCATCCTAAACAGGAAACAAGGGATGAGCCTCTTCACCTGTTCAATAGATGTGGGTGGAGTGTGAACCAGGGCGATAGTTTAATCTATCTACTCCAATTAGTTTAATCTATCTACTCGGGAACCCCTTCCTAAAATAGAAACAAGGCGATCAACTCTACTCCTGTCCAAAAGAAGGGGGTGGAGTGTGAGACCTGGCGATAGAAGGTACTATCTACTCCAATTAAAAAAAAAGAATAAATATGTGACTGAAGTTAATTAAGTTTTAACTTAGTATAAGTCAAACCTCTAAATTTCATAATTAAGAACAATTTACACAAAAATTAGGCAGAAAAGATAAGAATCGAAAAAGAATAAAATAAAATAAAAAATACAAGTAAAATAAGTAAATAAATAATTCAAAAAATAATAAAATAAGATCACACTACAACTCACCAAGTTGCAGGCTTGCTGACAGAAAAAAAGTTAAGAAAATTTCAAAAATTATCTTCATTCTGTTTCTTCTATGTTGTGCTCCAGAGAGATTAAGTTACCTTGCTGTGTTATAACAGACAGTAGTGTGATGGAGGGGGAATCACCTCCAAGTCATGTGTCCAGTTAGCAAGGGAATGACAGAGAACAATAAAAAAAACAAAAAAAAACATGGCCGGTCTTAGAATTCCTACATATAACCAAAACTGAATATACCAACCCCAATTTCATAATTAAGAAATACCCTATGGCCAAAAATTAGGTAAGAAAAGATAAGAACCGAAAAAGAACAAAATAAAATAAAATACATAAAAATACAACAAATAATCCAAAAACAATAAAAAACAAGATCACACTGGCCAAACTCAAGCTGCAGGCTTAGTTGACAGAAAAGTTAAGAAAATTTCAAAAATTATCTTCATTCTGTTTTCTCTATACAGTTCGAGAGATTGAAGTTACCTTAAGCAAGCAGTAACAGACAGTAGTGTGATGTGGAGGGGGGAATCACCTCCAAGCCATGTGTCCAGTTAGCAAGGGAATGACAGAGAACAATAAAAAAACAAAAAAACATGGTTTATTCAGAATTCCTACATATAACCAAAACTTCAATATACCAAACCTAAATTTCATAATTAAGAACAATTTTCACACAAAAATTAGCAAGAAAAGATAAGAAACCGAAAAAGAATAAAAATAAAATAAAAACAAGTAAAAATAAGTAAATAAATAATTCAAAAAATAATAAAAAATAAGACTAACACTGGCTAAACTCAATGTATTGCAGGCTTGCTGACAGAAAAGTTAGCAGTAATTTCAAAATTATCTTCATTCTGTTTCTTCACAGTTTTAAGAGAGATTAAGTTACCTTAAGCAAGCAGTGCAACAGACAGCAGTGTGATGGAGGTGGAATTGCCCTCCAAGCCATGTGTCCAGTTAGCAAGAATGACAGAGAACAATAAAAAAAAAACAAAAAAAAACATGGCCGGTCTTAGAATTCCTACATAGAACTGTAGAAATTTAATATACCAAACCTAAATTTCATAATTAAGAACAATTACACAAAAATTAGGCAGAAAAGATAAGAACCTAAAAAAGAATAAAATAAAATAAAAAAAATACAAGTAAAAATAAGTAAATAAATAATTCAAAAAATAATAAAAAATAAGATCACACTGGCTAAACTCATCGTTGCAGGCTTGCTGACAGAAAAAAAGCAAGAAAATTTCAAAAATTTATTTGCATTCTGTTTCTTCTATACAGTTCTGGGAGAGATTAAGGATTTTTTTAAGCAAGCAGTAACAGACAGTAGTGTGATGAGGGGGGGGAACTACCCCAAGCCACAGTCCAGTTAGCAAGGAATGACAGAGAACAATAAAAAAAAACAAAAAAAAAAACATGGCCGGTCTTAGAATTCCTACATATAACCAAAACCCCAATATACCAACCTAAATTTCATAATTAAGAACAATTTACACAAAAATTAGGCAGAAAAGATAAGAACTGAAAAAGAATAAAATAAAATAAAAAATACAAGTAAAAATAAGTAAATAAATAATTCAAAAATAATAAAAAATAAGATCACACTGGCTAAACTCACCAGAAGGTATAGGCTTGCTGATGAAAAAGTTAAGAAAATTTCAAAAATTATCTTCATTCTGTTTTTCTATACAGTTTGGAGAGATTAAGTTACCTTAAGCAAGCAGTAACAGACAGTAGTGTGATGATAAATCACCCAAGCCATGTGTCCAGTTAGCAAGGGAATGACAGAGAACAACAAAAAAACAAAAAAAAAACATGGCCGGTCTTAGAATTCCCACATATAACCAAAACTTTAATATACCAAACCTAAATTTCATAATTAAGAACAATTTACACAAAAATTAGCAGAAAAGATAAGAACCGAAAAAGAATAAAATAAATAAAAAATACAAGTAAAAATAAGTAAATAAATAATTCAAAAAAATAACAAAAAATAAGATTTTCCACTGGCTAAACTCACCAAGTTGCAGGCTTGCTGACAGAAAAAAGTTAAGAAAATTTCAAAAATTATCTTCATTCTGTTTCTCTTATACAGTTCTGGAGAGATTGTTGATGCCCAAGTGCGGTAACAGACAGTGCAGGGTGATGGAGGGGGAATCGCCCCAAGCCATGTGTCCAGTTAGCAAGGGAATGACAGAGAACAATAAAAAAAAAAAAAAAAAAAAACATGGCCGGTCTTAGAATTACAGTAACCAAAACCCTAATATACCAAACCTAAATTTTGTATACTTAAGAACAATTTACAAAAATTATAGGCATGATAAAGAACCGAAAAGAATAAAATAAAATAAAAAATACAAGTAAAAATAAGTAAATAAATAATTCAAAAAATAATAAAAAATAAGATCACACTGGCTAAACTCACCAAGCTGCAGGCTCACACAGAAAAAGTTAAGAAAATTTCAAAATTATCTTCATTCTCAGCCTTTCCATACAGTTCTGGAGATTGTTGTATCAGCAAGCAGTAACAGACAGTAGTGTGATGGAGGGGGGGAATCACCTCCAAGTCATGTGTCCAGTTAGCAAGAATGATATAAACAATAAAAAAAACAAAAAAACATGGCTCGGTCTTAGAATTTCTACATATGACAGAGTAACCAAAACTTAATATACCAAATCCACTGCTAATTAAGAAATGTATCTCTATACGGCAAAAATTAGCAGAAAAGATAAGAACTAAAAAGAATAAATAAAATAAAAAATACAAGTAAAAATAAGTAAATAAATAATTCAAAAATAATAAAAATAAGATCACAATGGACAAACTCTTAAAATTTATTGTGAAAAAGTTTAAGCTGACAGAAAAAAAGTTATGAAAATTAAAAAAAAAATTGTCTTCATTCTGTTTCTTCTATACAGTTCTGGAGAGATTAAGTTACCTTAAGCAAGCAGTAACAGACAGTAGTGTGATGGAGGGGGGAATCACTCAAGCCATGTGTCCAGTTAGCAAGGGAAATTATGAGAATGAAGGTGCAAAAAACAAAAAAACATGGCCGGTCTTAGAATTCTACATATAACCAAAACCCTAATATACCAAACTATAAATTTCATAATTAAGAACAATTTACACAAAAAATTAGGCAGAAAAGATAAGAACCGAAAAAGAATAAAATAAAATAAAATAAAGTAAAAACAAGTAAATAAATAATTCAAAAAATAATAAAAAATAAGATCACACTGGCTAAACTCTCACTGTTGCAGGTTTGCTGACAGAAAAAAGTTAAGAAAATTTCAAAATTATCTTCATTCTGTTTCTTCTATACAGTTCTGGAGAGATTAAGTTACCTTACAAGCAGTAACAGACAGTAGTGATGTGAGGGGGGAATCCACTTCAAGCCATGTGTCCAGTTAGCAAGGGAATGACAGAGAACAATAAAAAAATAAAAAAAAAACATGGCTGGGATGAATTCCTACATATAACCAAACCCTAATATACCAAACCTAAATTTCATAATTAAGAACAATTTACACAAAAATTAGGCAGAAAAGATAAGAACCGAAAAAGAATAAAATAAAATAAAAAATACAAGTAAAAATAAGTAAATAAATAATTCAAAAAATAATAAAAAATAAGATCACACTGGCTAAACTCACCAAGTTGCAGGCTTGCTGACAGAAAAAGTTAAGAAAATTTCAAAAATTATCTTCATTCTGTTTCTTCTATACAGTTCTGGAGAGATTAAGTTACCTACAAGCAGTAACAGACAGCAGGGTGATGGAGGGGGGAATCACCTGTGGCCATGTGTGTCCAGTTAGCAAGGAATGACAGAGAAAACAATAAAAAAACAAAAAAACATGGCCGGTCTTAGAATTTCTACATATAACCAAAACCCTAATATACCAAACCTAAATTTCATAATTAAGAACAATTCTAAGCACAAAAATTAGGCAGAAAAGATAAGAACCGAAAAGAATAAAATAAAATAAAAAATAAGGAAAATAAGTAAATAAATAATTCAAAAAATAATAAAAAAAATAAGATCACACTGGCTAAACTCTACCAAGTTGCAGGCTTGCTGACAGAAAAAAGTTAAGCAGGCCTCTCAAAATTAGTCTTCATTTTAAGCCTTTCTATACAGTTCTGGAGAGATTAAGCATTTACAAGCAGTAACAGACAGTAGTGTGGATGGAGGGGGGAATCACTCCAAGCCATGTCCAGTTAGCAAGGGAATGACAGAGAACAATAAAAAAAACAAAAAAAAAACATGGTCAGGTCTTAGAATTCCTACATATAACCAAAACCCTAATATACCAAACCTAAATTTCAGAGCCAGAACACCTATACAAAAATTAGGCAGAAAAGATAAGAACCGAAAAAGAATAAAATAAAATAAAAAATACAAGTAAAAATAAGTAAATAAATAATTCAAAAATAATAAAAAATAAGATCACACTGGCTAAACTCACCAAGTTGCAGGCTTGCTGACAGAAAAAGTTAAGAAAATTTCAAAAATTATCTTCATTCTGTTTCTTCTGACAGAAGTTCTGGAGAGATTAAGCTACCTTAAGCAAGCAGTAACAGACAGTAGTGTGGATGGAGGGGGGGAATCACCTCCAAGCCATGTGTCCAGTTAGGCAAGGGAATGACAGAGAACAATAAAAAACAAAAAAAAAAACATGGCCGGTCTTAGAATTCCTACATATAACCAAAAACTCCTAATATACCAAACCTAAATTTCATAATTAAGAACAATTTACACAAAAATTAGGCAGCAGAAAAGATAAGAACCGAAAAAGAATAAATAAAATAAAAAATACAAGTAAAAATAAGTAAATAAATAATTCAAAAATAATAAAAAATAAGATCACACTGGCTAAACTCATTTTATTATATTGCTGACAGAAAAAAAGTTAAGAAAATTTCAAAAATTATCTTCATTCTGTTTCTTCTATACAGTTCTGGAGAGATTAAGTTACTCTTAAGCAAGCAGTAACAGACAGTAGTGTGATGGAGGGGGGAATCACCTCCAAGCCATGTGTCCAGTTAGCAAGGGAATGACAGAGAACAATAAAAAACAAAAAAAACATGGCCGGTCTTAGAATTCCTACATATAACCAAAACCCTAATATACCAAACCTAAATTTCTATAATTGGGTTAGAACAATTTACACAAAAATTAGGCAGAAAAGATAAGAACCGAAAAAGAATAAAATAAAATAAAATACAAGTAAAAATAAGTAAATAAATAATTCAAAAATAATAAAAAATAAGATCACATCACTGGCTAAACTCACTGCAGGCTTGGCGATGGGAAAAGTTAAGAAAATTTCCAAAATTATCTTCATTCTGTTTCTTCTATACAGTTCTGGAGAGATTAAGTTACTCTTGCTACAGTAACAGACAGTAGTGTGATGGAGGGGGGAATCACCCTCCTAAGCCATGTGTCCGGTTAGCAAGGGAATGACAGAGAACAATAAAAAAAAAAAAAAAAAAAAACAGTGGCCGGTCTTAGAATTCCTACATATAACCAAAACTTTAATATACCAAACCTAAATTTCATAATTAAGAACAATTTACACAAAAATTAGCAGAAAAGATAAGAACCGAAAAAGAATAAAATAAAATAAAAAAAATACAAGTAAAAATAAGTAAATAAATAATTCAAAAAAATAATAAAAAAATAAGATCAATAGCTCTGGCTAACTCACCAAGTTGCAGGCTTGTTGACAGAAAAAGTTAAGAAAATTTCAAAATTATCTTCATTCTGTTTCTTCTATACAGTTCTGGAGAGATTAAGTTACCTTAAGCAAGCAGTAACAGACAGTAGTGATGGAGGGGGGAATCACCTCCAAGTCATGTGTCCAGTTAGTAAGGGAATGACAGAGAATAATAAAAAAAAAAAAAAAAAAAAAACATGGCCGGTCTTAGAATTCCTACATATAACCAAACTCCTAATATACCAAACCTAAATTTCATAATTAAGAACAATTTACACAAAAATTAGGCAGAAAAGATAAGAACCGAAAAAGAATAAAATAAAATAAAAAGAAGAAGTAAAAATAAGTAAATAAATAATTCAAAAAATAATAAAAAATAAGATCATACTGGCTAAACTCACCAAGTTGCAGGCTTGCTGACAGAAAAAGTTAAGAAAATTTCAAAAATTATCTTCATTCTGTTTCTTCTATACAGTTCTGGAGAGAGCTGCTACCTTAAGCAAGCAGTAACAGACAGCAGTGTGATGGAGGGGGAATCACCTCCAAGCCATGTGTCCAGTTAGCAAGGAATGGACAGAGAAACAATAAAAAAAAAAAAAAAAAAAAAACATGGCCGGTCTTAGAATTCCTACATATAACCAAAACTCCCAATATACCAAAACCTAAATTTCATAATTAAGAACAAATTTACACAAAAATTAGGCAGAAAAGATAAGAACCGAAAAAGAATAAAATAAAATAAAAATACAAGTAAAAATAAGTAAATAAATAATTCAAAAAATAATAAAAAATAAGATCACACTGGCTAAACTCACCAAGCTGCAGGCTTGCTGACAGAAAAAAGTTAAGAAAATTTCAAAAAATTATCTTCATTCTGTTTCTTCTATACAGTTCTGGAGAGAGCTGTATTACCTTAAGCAAGCAGTAACAGACAGTAGTGTGATGGAGGGGGAATCACCTCCAAGCCATGTGTCCAGTTAGCAAGGGAATGACAGAACAATAAAAAAAACATGGCCGGTCTTAGAATTCCTACATATAACCAAAACTCCAATATACCAAACCTAAATTTCATAATTAAGAACAATTTACACAAAAATTAGGCAGAAAAGATAAGAACCGAAAAGAATAAAATAAAATAAAAAATACAAGTAAAAATAAGTAAATAAATAATTCAAAAATAATAAAAAATAAGATCATGACTACAACCTGCCTATAAGTTGCAGGCTTGCTGACAGAAAAAAGTTAAGAAAATTTCTCTAAAAATTATCTTCATTCTGTTTCTTCTATACAGTTCTGGAGAGAGATTGTTACCTTAAGCAAGCAGTAACAGACAGTAGTGTGGATGGAGGGGGGAATCACCTCCAAGCCATGTGTCCAGTTAGCAAGGGAATGACAGAGAACAATAAAAAAACAAAAAAAACATGGCCGGTCTTAGAATTCCTACATATAACCAAAACCCTAATATACCAAACCCAAATTTCAGTAATTAAGAACAATTTACACAAAAATTAGCAGAAAAGATAAGAACCGAAAAAGAATAAAATAAAATAAAATAAAGTAAAAATAAGTAAATAAATAATTCAAAAAATAATAAAAATAAGATCACACTGGCTAAACTCACCAAGTTGCAGGCTTGCTGACAGAAAAAAGTTAAGAAAATTTCAAAAATTCGATCGTCTTCATTCTGTTTCTTCTATACAGTTCTGGAGAGATTGTTACCTTAAGCAAGCAGTAACAGACAGTAGTGTGATGGAGGGGGAATCACCTCCAAGCCATGTGTCCAGTTAGCAAGGGAATGACAGAGAACAATAAAAAAAAAAAAAACAAAAAAAAAACATGGCCGGTCTTAGAATTCCTACATATAACCAAAACCCTAATATACCAAACCTAAATTTCATAATTAAGAACAATTTACACAAAAATTAGCAGAAAAGATAAGAACCGAAAAAGAATAAAATAAAAAATACAAGTAAAAATAAGTAAATAAATAATTCAAAAAATAATAAAAAATAAGATCACAATTACAACTCACTAGCTGCAGGCTTGCTGACAGAAAAAAAGTTAAGAAAATGTAAAAAATTATCTTCATTCTGTTTCTTCTATACAGTTCTGGAGAGACGAAGTTACCTTAAGCAAGCAGTAACAGACAGCAGTGTGGATGGGAGGGGGAATCACCTCCAAGCCATGTGTCCAGTTAGCAAGGGAATGACAGAGAACAATAAAAAAACAAAAAAAACATGGCCGGTTCTAGAATTCCTACATATAACCAAAACCCTAATATACCAAACCTAAATTTCTATAATTAAGAACAATTTACACAAAAATTAGGCAGAAAAGATAAGAACCGAAAAAGAATAAAATAAAATAAAAAATACAAGTAAAAATAAGTAAATAAATAATTCAAAAATAATAAAAAATAAGATCACACTGGCTAAACTCACCAAGTTGCAGGCTTGCTGACAGAAAAAGTTAAGAAAATTTCAAAAAATTATCTTCATTCTGTTTCTTCTATACAGTTCTGGAGAGATTGCTGGCCTTAAGCAAGCAGTAACAGACAGTAGTGTGATGGAGGGGGGAATCACCCAAGCCATGTGTCCAGTTAGCAAGGGAATGGGACAGAGAACAATAAAAAACAAAAAAAAACATGCATGGTCTTAGAATTCCTACATATAACCAAACCCTAATATACCAAACTCAAATTTCATAATTAAGAACAATTTACACAAAAATTAGGCAGAAAAGATAAGAACCGAAAAAGAATAAAATAAAATAAAAAATACAAGTAAAAATAAGTAAATAAATAATTCAAAAAATAATAAAAAATAAGATCATACTGGCTAAACTCACCAAGTTGCAGGCTTGCTGACAGAAAAAAGTTAAGAAAATTTCAAAATTATCTTCATTCTGTTTCTTCTATACAGTTCTTTGGAGAGATTAAGTTACCTTAAGCAAGCAGTAACAGACAGTAGTGTGATGGGAGGGGGAATCACCTCCAAGCCATGTGTCCAGTTAGCAAGGGAATGACAGAGAACAATAAAAAAAAACATGGCCGGTCTTAGAATTCTACATATAACCAAAACCCTAATATACCAAACCTAAATTTCATAATTAAGAACAATTTACACAAAAATTAGCAGAAAAGATAAGAACCGAAAAAGAATAAAATAAAATAAAAAATACAAGTAAAAATAAGTAAATAAATAATTCAAAAAATAATAAAAAATAAGATCACACTGGCTAAACTCACCAAGCTGCAGGCTTGCTTGGACAGAAAAAAGTTAAGAAAATTAAAAAATTATCTTCATTCTGTTTCTTCTATACAGTTCTGGAGAGATTAAGTTACCTTAAGCAAGCAGTAACACAGTGATGGAGGGGGTAACCACCTCCAAGCCATGTGTCCAGTTAGCAAGGGAATGACAGAGAACAACAAAAAAAAAAAAAAAAACATGGCCGGTCTTAGAATTCCTACATATAACCAAACCCTAATATACCAAACCTAAATTTCATAATTAAGAACAATTTACACAAAAATTAGCAGAAAAGATAAGAACCGAAAAAGAATAAAATAAATAAAAATACAAGTAAAAATAAGTAAATAAATAATTCAAAAAATAATAAAAAAATAAGATCACATCACAAACTTCAATAAGTTGCAGGCTTGCTGACAGAAAAAGTTAAGAAAATTTCAAAAATTTTGCTTCCCATTCTGTTTCTTCTATACAGTTCTGAAAGAGATTGTTACTCTTAAGCAAGCAGTAACAGACAGTAGTGTGATGGAGGGGGGAATCACTCCAAGCCATGTGTCCAGTTAGCAAGGGAATGACAGAGAACAATAAAAAAAAAAAAAAAAAAAACATGGCCGGTCTTAGAATTCCTACATATAACCAAAAACCCTAATATACCAAACCCAAATTTCATAATTAAGAAATAATTTACACAAAAATTAGGCAGAAAAGATAAGAACCGAAAAAGAATAAAATAAAATAAAATACAAGTAAAAATAAGTAAATAAATAATTCAAAAAATAATAAAAAATAAGATCACACTGGCTAAACTCACCAAGTTGCAGGCTTGCTGACAGAAAAAGTTAAGGTAATTTCAAAATTATCTTCATTCTGTTTCTTCTATACAGTTCTGGAGAGATTAAGTTACCTTAAGCAAGCAGTAACAGACAGTAGTGTGATGGAGTGGGGGAATCACCTCCAAGCCATGTGTCCAGTTAGCAAGGGAATGACAGAGAACAATAAAAAAAAACAAAAAAAAAACATGGCCGGTCTTAGAATTTACACATAACCAAAACCGCAATTATACCAAACCCAAATTTCATAATTAAGAACAATTTACACAAAAATTAGGCAGAAAAGATAAGAACCGAAAAGAATAAAATAAAATAAAAAAATACAAGTAAAAAAATAAGTAAATAAATAATTCAAAAAATAATAAAAAAATAAGATCACACTGGCTAAACTCACCAAGTTGCAGGCTTGCTGACAGAAAAAGTTAAGAAAATTTCAAAATTATCTTCATTCTGTTTCTTCTATACAGTTCTGGAGAGATTAAGTTACCTCCAAGCAAGCAGTAACAGACAGTAGTGTGATGGAGGGGGGAATCACCTCCAAGCCATGTGTCCAGTTAGCAAGGGAATGACAGAGAATAAATAAAAAAAACAAAAACATGCATGGTCTGAGAATTCCTACATATAACAAACCCTAATATACCAAACCTAAATTTCATAATTAAGAACAATTTACACAAAAATTAGGCAGCAAGATAAGAACCGAAAAAGAATAAAATAAAATAAAAATACAAGTAAAAATAAGTAAATAAAATAATTCAAAAAATAATAAAAAATAAGATCACACTGGCTAAACTCACCAAGCTGGCAGGCTTGCTGACAGAAAAAAGTTAAGAAAATTTCAAAATTATCTTCATTCTGTTTCTTCTATACAGTTCTGGAGAGTTCTGGAGAGATTAAGTTACCTTAAGCAAGCAGTAACAGACAGTAGTGTGATGGAGGGGGGAATTCACCTCTCCAAGCCATGTGTCCAGTTAGCAAGGGAATGACAGAGAACATACAAAAACAAAAAAAAAACATATGCATGGTCTTAGAATTCTACATATAACCAAAATCCAATATACCAAACCTAAATTTCGAGTAATTAAGAACAATTTACACAAAAATTAGGCAGAAAAGATAAGAACCGAAAAGAATAAAAATAAAATAAAAATACAAGTAAAAAATAAGTAAATAAATAATTCAAAAATAATAAAAATAAGACTACACTGGCTAAACTCACCAAGCTGCAGGCTGCTGACAGAAAAAGTTAAGAAAATTTCAAAATTATCTTCTATTCTGTTTCTTCTATACAGTTCTGGAGAGATTGGTTACCTTAGCAAGCAGTAACAGACAGTAGTGATGGGAGGGGGGAATCACCTCCAAGCCATGTGTCCAGTTAGCAAGGGAATGACAGAGAACAATAAAAAAAAAAAAAAAAAAACATGGCCGGTCTTAGAATTCCTACATATAACCAAAACCCTAATATACCACCAAACCTAAATTTCATAATTAAGAACAATTTACACAAAAAAATTAGGCAGAAAGATAAGAACCGAAAAAGAATAAAATAAAATAAAATACAAGTAAAAATAAGTAAATAAATAATTCAAAAAATAATAAAAAATAAGATCAAGACTGGCTAAACTCACCAAGTTGCAGGCTTGCTGACAGAAAAAGTTAAGAAAATTTCAAAAAATTATCTTCATTCTGTTTCTTCTCTATACAGTTCTGGAGAGTTCTGGAGAGATTAAGCGACTTAAGCAAGCAGTAACACAAGGTAGTGTGATGGAGGGGGGAATCACCTCCAAGCCATGTGTCCAGTTAGCAAGGGAACAGGAGCAGAGAACAATAAAAAAAAAACAAAAAAAAACATGGCCGGTCTTAGAATTCTCACATATAACCAAAACCCTAATATACCAAACCTAAATTTCATAATTAAGAACAATTCTATACAAAAAATTAGCATGAAAAGATAAGAACCGAAAAGAATAAAATAAAATAAAAAATACAAGTAAAAATAAGTAACAATGACCCAAAAAATAATAAAAAATAAGATCACACTGGCTAAACTCACCAAGTTGCAGGCTTGCTGACAGAAAAAAGTTAAGAAAATTTCAAAAATTATCTTCATTCTGTTTCTTCTATACAGTTCTGGAGAGTTCTGGAGAGATTAAGTTACCTTAAGCAAGCAGTAACAGACAGTAGTGTGATGGAGGGGGGAATCACCTCCAAGCCATGTGTCCAGTTAGCAAGGGAATGACAGAGAACAATAAAAAACAAAAAAAAACATGGCCGGTCTTAGAATTCCTACATATAACCAAAACTCCTAATATACCAAACCTAAATTTCATAATTAAGAATAATTTACACAAAAATTAGGCAGAAAAGATAAGAACTAAAAAGAATAAAATAAAATAAAAATACAAGTAAAAATAAGTAAATAAATAATTCAAAAAATAATAAAAATAAGATCACACTGGCCAAACTCACTTTGTTGCAGGCTTGCTGACAGAAAAAAAGTTAAGAAAATTTCAAAATTATCTTCATTCTGTTTCTTCTATACAGTTCTGGAGAGATTGCTACTCAAGCAAGCAGTAACAGACAGTAGTGTGATGGAGGGGGAATCACCTCCAAGCCATGTGTCCAGTTAGCAAGGAATGACAGAGAATAATAAAAAAAACAAAAAAAAAACATGGCCGGTCTTAGAATTCCTACATATAACCAAAACCCTAATATACCAAACCTAAATTTCATAATTAAGAACAATTTACACAAAAATTAGGCAGAAAAGATAAGAACCGAAAAAGAATAAAATAAAATAAAAATACAGAAGTAAAAATAAGTAAATAAATAATTCAAAAAATAATAAAAAAATAAGATCACACTGGCTAAATCTACCGCTGCAGGCTTGCTGACAATAGAAAAAGTTAAGGAATTTTAAAAATTACCCCCATTCTGTTTCTTCATACAGTTCTGGGAGAGTTCTGGAGAGATTATTACCCACAAGCAGTAACAGACAGTAGTGTGATGGAGGGGGGAATCACCTCCAAGCCATGTGTCCAGTTAGCAAGGAATGACAGAGAACAATAAAAAAAAACAAAAAAACATGGCCAGTCTTAGAATTCCTACATATAACCAAAACCCTAATATACCAAACCCAAATTTCATAATTAAGAACAATTTACACAAAAATTAGGCAGAAAAGATAAGAACCGAAAAAGAATAAAATAAAATAAAAAATACAAGTAAAAATAAGTAAATAAATAATTCAAAAAATAATAAAACAAGATTCATACTGGCTAAACTCACCAAGTTGCAGGCTTGCTGACAGAAAAAAGTTAAGAAAATTTCAAAATTATCTTCATTCTGTTTCTTCTATACAGTTCTGGAGAGTTCTGGAGACATTGCTACTAAGCAAGCAGTAACAGACAGTAGTGTGATGGAGGGGGGAATCACCTCCAAGCCATGTGTCCAGTTAGCAAGGGAATGACAGAGAACAATAAAAAACAAAAAACATGGCCGGTCTTAGAATTCCTACATATAACCAAAACCCTAATATACCAAACCCAAATTTCATAATTAAGAACAATTTACACAAAAATTAGGCAGAAAAGATAAGAACCGAAAAAGAAATAAAATAAAAAATACAAGTAAAAATAAGTAAATAAATAATTCAAAAATAATAAAAAATAAGATCACACTGGCTAAACTCACCAAGTTGCAGGCTTGCTGACAGAAAAAAGTTAAGAAAATTTCAAAAAAATTATCTTCATTCTGTTTCTTCTATACAGTTCTGGAGAGTTCTGGAGAGATTAAGTGATTTTGCCAAGCAGTAACAGACAGTAGTGTGATGGAGGGGGGAAAATCACCTCCAAGCCATGTGTCCAGTTAGCAAGGGAATGACAGAGAACAATAAAAAAAAAAAACAAAAAAAAACATGGCCGGTCTTAGAATTCCTACATATAACCAAAACTCCCAATATACCAAACCTAAATTTCATAATTAAGAACAATTTACACAAAAATTAGGCAGAAAAGATAAGAACCGAAAAGAATAAAATAAAATAAAAAATACAAGTAAAAATAAGTAAATAAATAATTCAAAATACAAAAAATAAGATCACACTGGCTAAACTCACCAAGTTGCAGGTTTGCTGACAGAAAAAAGTTAAGAAAATTTCAAAAATTATCTTCATTCTGTTTCTTCTATACAGTTCTGGAGAGCTAAGTTACCTTAAGCAAGCAGTAACAGACAGTAGTGTGATGGAGGGGGGAATCACTCCAAGCCATGTGTCCAGTTAGCAAGGGAATGACAGAGAACAATAAAAAAAAAAACATGGCCGGTCTTAGAATTCCTACATATAACCAAACCCTAATATACCAAACCTAAATTTCATAATTAAGAACAATTTACACAAAAATTAGCAGAAAAGATAAGAACCTAAAAAGAATAAAATAAAATAAAAAATACAAGTAAAAATAAGTAAATAAATAATTCAAAAATAATAAAAAAATAAGATCACACTGGCTAAACTCACCAAGTTGCAGGCTTGCTGACAGAAAAAAGTTAAGAAAATTTCCCCAAAATTATCTTCATTCTGTTTTCTATACAGTTCTGGAGATTAAGTTACCTTACAAGCAGTAACAGACAGTAGTGTGATGGAGGGGGGGAATCACCTCCAAGCCATGTGTCCAGTTAGCAAGGAATGACAGAGAACAATAAAAAAAAAACAAAAAAAAAAACATGGCCGGCTCCTAGAATTCCTACACATAACCAAAACCCTAATATACCAAACCTAAATTTCATAATTAAGAACAATTACACAAAAATTAGGCAGAAAAGATAAGAACCGAAAAGAATAAAATAAAATAAAAATACAAGTAAAAATAAGTAAATAAATAATTCAAAAATAATAAAAAATAAGATCACACTGGCTAAAACTCACTGTTGCAGGCTTTAAGGACAGAAAAAGTTAAGAAAATTTCAAAAATTATCTTCATTCTGTTTCTTCTATACAAGCTCTGGAGAGATTAAGTTACTCAAGTGTTATAACAGACAGTAGTGTGATGGAGGGGGAATCACCTCCAAGCCATGTGTCCAGTTAGCAAGGGAATGACAGAGAACAATAAAAAAAAAACAAAAAAAAAACATGGCCGGTCTTAGAATTCCTACATATAACCAAAACCCTAATATACCAAACCTAAATTTCATAATTAAGAACAATTTACACAAAATTAGGCAGAAAAGATAAGAACCGAAAAAGAATAAAATAAAATAAAAAATACAAGTAAAAATAAGTAAATAAATAATCAAAAATAATAAAAAATAAGATCACACTGGCTAAACTCACCAAGTTGCAGGCTTGCTGACAGAAAAAAGTTAAGAAAATTTCCAAAAATTATCTTCATTCTGTTTCTTCTATAGTTCTGGAGAGATTGTTACCTTAAGCAAGCAGTAACAGACAGTAGTGTGATGGAGGGGGGAATCACCTCCAAGCCATGTGTCCAGTTAGCAAGGGAATGACAGAGAACAATAAAAAAAAACAAAAAAAAAACATGGCCGGTCTTAGAATTCCTACATATAACCAAAACCCTAATATACCAAACCTAAATTTCATAAAATTAAGAACAATTTACACAAAAAATTAGGCAGAGCAAGATAAGAACTGAAAAAGAATAAAATAAAATAAAATACAAGTAAAAATAAGTAAATAAATAATTCAAAAATAATAAAAATAAGATCACACTGGCTAAACTCACCAAGTTGCAGGCTTGCTGACAGAAAAAGTTAAGAAAATGTAAAAATTATCTTCATTCTGTTTCTTCTATACAGTTCTGGAGAGATTGCTACCTTAAGCAAGCAGTAACAGACAGTAGTGATGGAGGGGGGAATCACCTCCAAGCCATGTGTCCAGTTAGCAAGGGAATGACAGAGAACAATAAAAAAAAACAAAAAAAAACATGGCCGGTCTTAGAATTCACATATAACCAAACCTCAATATACCAAACCTAAATTTCATAATTAAGAACAATTTACACAAAAATTAGGCAGAAAAGATAAGAACCGAAAAAGAATAAAATAAAATAAAAAATACAAGTAAAAATAAGTAAATAAATAATTCAAAAAAATAATAAAAATAAGATCACACTGGCTAAACTCACCAAGTTGCAGGCTTGCTGACAGAAAAAAGCTAAGAAAAATTTCTCAAAAAATTATCTTCATTCTGTTTCTTCTATACAGTTCTGGAGAGATTAAGTTACCTTAAGCAAGCAGTAACAGACAGTAGTGTGATGGAGGGGGGAATCACCTCCAAGCCATGTGTCCAGTTAGCAAGGGAATGACAGAGAACAATAAAAAAACAAAAAACATGGCCGGTCTTAGAATTCCTACATATAACCAAACCCTAATATACCAAACCTAAATTTCATAATTAAGAACAATTTACAAAAATTAGGCAGAAAGATAAGAACCGAAAAAGAATAAAATAAAATAAAAATACAAGTAAAAATAAGTAAATAAATAATTCAAAAAATAATAAAAATAAGATCACACTGGCTAAACTCACCAAGCTGCAGGCTTGCTGACAGAAAAAAGTTAAGAAAATTTCAAAAATTATCTTCATTCTGTTTCTTCTATACAGTTCTGGAGAGATTAAGTTACCTTAAGCAAGCAGTAACAGACAGTAGTGTGATGGAGTGGGGGAATCACCTCCAAGCCATGTGTCCAGTTAGCAAGGGAATGACAGAGAATAATAAAAAAAAAAACAAAAAAAACATGGCCGGTCTTAGAATTCCTACATATAACCAAAACCCCTAATATACCAAACCTAAATTTCATAATTAAGAACAATTTACACAAAAATTAGGCAGAAAAGATAAGAACCGAAAAAGAATAAAATAAAATAAAAATACAAGTAAAAATAAGTAAATAAATAATTCAAAAAATAATAAAAAATAAGATCACACTGGCTAAACTCACCAAGTTGCAGGCTTGTTGACAGAAAAAGTTAAGAAAATTTCAAAATTATCTTCATTCTGTTTCTTCTATACAGTTCTGGAGAGTTCTGGAGAGATTAAGTTACTCACAAGCAGTAACAGACAGTAGTGTGATGGAGGGGGGAATCACCTCCAAGCCATGTGTCCAGTTAGCAAGGGAATGACAGAGAACAATAAAAAAAAAAAAACAAAAAAAAAAAACATGGCCGGTCTTAGAATCTTTACATATAACCAAAACCCTAATATACTGCCAACCTAAATTTCATAATTAAGAACAATTTACACAAAAATTAGGCAGAAAAGATAAGAACCGAAAAAGAATAAAATAAAATAAAAAAATACAAGTAAAAATAAGTAAATAAATAATTCAAAAAAATAATAAAAAATAAGATCACACTGGCTAAACTCACCAAGTTGCAGGCTTGCTGACAGAAAAAGTTAAGAAAATTTCAAAAATTATCTTCATTCTGTTTCTTCTATACAGTTCTGGAGAGATTAAGTTACCTTAAGCAAGCAGTAACAGACAGTAGTGTGATGGAGGGGGGAATCACCCCAAGCCATGTGTCCAGTTAGCAAGGGAATGACAGAGAACAATAAAAAAAAAACATGGCCGGTCTTAGAATTCCTACATATAACCAAAACCCTAATATACCAAACCTAAATTTCATAATTAAGAACAATTTACACAAAAATTAGGCAGAAAAGATAAGAACCGAAAAAAAGAATAAAATAAAATAAAAAATACAAGTAAAAATAAGTAAATAAATAATTCAAAAAATAATAAAAAATAAGATCACACTGGCTAAACCTACCAAGTTGCAGGCTTGCTGACAGAAAAAGTTACAGGCCTCAAAAATTATCTTCATTCTGTTTCTTCTATACAGTTCTGGAGAGATTAAGTTACCTTAAGCAAGCAGTAACAGACAGCAGTGTGATGGAGGGGGGAATCACCTCCAAGCCATGTGTCCAGTTAGCAAGGGAATGACAGAGAACAATAAAAACAAAAAAAAACATGGCCGGTCTTAGAATTCCTACATATAACCAAAACCCTAATATACCAAACCTAAATTTCATAATTAAGAACAATTTACACAAAAATTAGGCAGAAAAGATAAGAACCGAAAAGAATAAAATAAAATAAAATACATAAAATAAGTAAATAAATAAATTCAAAAATAATAAAAAATAAGATCACACTGGCTAACTCGCTACCTCAAGTTGCAGGCTTGCTGACAGAAAAGTTAAGAAAATTTCAAAAATTATCTTCATTCTGTTTCTTCTATACAGTTCTGGAGAGATTAAGTTACCTACAAGCAGTATGACAGTAGTGTGATGGAGGGGGGAATCACCTCCAAGCCATGTGTCCAGTTAGCAAGGAATGACAGAGAACAATAAAAAAAAACAAAAAAAAACATGGCCGGGTCTTAGAATTCCTACATATAACCAAAACCCCAATATACCAAACCCAAATTTCATAATTAAGAACAATTTACACAAAAAAAATTAGGCAGAAAAGATAATCAAAAGAATAAAATAAAATAAAAATACAAGTAAAAATAAGTAAATAAATAATTCAAAAATAATAAAAATAAGATCACACTGGCTAAACTCAACAAGTTGCAGGCTTGCTGACAGAAAAAGTTAAGAAAATTTCAAAATTATCTTCATTCTGTTTCTTCTATACAGTTCTGGAGAGACAAGTTACCTTAAGCAAGCAGTAACAGACATGTGATGGAGGGGGGAATCACCTCAAGCCATGTGTCCAGTTAGCAGCAATGACAGAGAACAATAAAAACAAAAAAAAACATGGCCGGTCTTAGAATTCAAGCATATAACCAAAACCCTAATATACCAAAACCCCAAATTTCATAATTAAGAACAATTTACACAAAAATTAGGTAGAAAAGATAAGAACCGAAAAGAATAAATAAAATAAAAAAATACAAGTAAAAATAAGTAAATAACAATTCAAAAAGCCAATAAAAATAAGATCACACTGGCTAAACTCAATGTTGCAGGCTTGCTGACAGAAAAGTTAAGAAAATTTCAAAAATTATCTTCATTCTGTTTCTTCTATACAGTTCTGGAGAGTTCTGGAGAGATTGCTACCTTAAGCAAGAAAATAAGACAGTAGTGTGGATGGAGTGGGGGGGAATCACCTCTAAGCCATGTGTCCAGTTAGCAAGGGAACAGACAGAGAACAATAAAAAAACAAAAAAAAAACATGGCCGGTCTTAGAATTCCTACATATAACTAAACCCTAATATACCAAACCTAAATTTCATAATTAAGAACAATTCTACACAAAAAATTCAGGCAGAAAAGATAAGAACCGAAAAAGAATAAAATAAAATAAAAAATACAAGTAAAAATAAGTAAATAAATAATTCAAAAAATAATAAAAATAAGATCACAATTGGCTAAACTCACCAAGTTGCAGGCTTGCTGACAGAAAAAAGTTAAGAAAATTTCAAAAATTATCTTCATTCTGTTTCTTCTATACAGTTCTGGAGAGATTAAGTTACCTTAAGCAAGCAAAGCAGACAGTAGTGTGGATGGAGGGGGGAATCACCTCCAAGCCATGTGTCCAGTTAGCAAGGGAATGACAGAGAACAATAAAAAAAAACAAAAAAAAAAACATGGCCGGTCTTAGAATTCCTACATATAACCAAAACCCTAATATACCAAACCTAAATTTCATAATTAAGAAACAATTTACACAAAAAATTAGCAGAAAAGATAAGAACCGAAAAAGAATAAAATAAAATAAAAAATACAAGTAAAAATAAGTAAATAAATAATTCAAAAATAATAAAAATAAGATCACACTGGCTAAACTCACCAAGTTGCAGGCTTGCTGACAGAAAAGTTAAGAAAATTTCAAAAATTATCTTCATTCTGTTTCTTCTATACAGTTCTGGAGAGATTAAGTTACCTTACAAGCAGTAACAGACAGTAGTGTGATGGAGGGGGGAATCACCTCCAAGCCATGTGTCCAGTTAGCAAGGGAATGACAGAGAACAATAAAAAACAAAAAAACATGGCCGGTCTTAGAATTCCTACATATAACCAAAACTCCTAATATACCAAACCTAAATTTCATAATTAAGAACAATTTACACAAAAATTAGGCAGAAAAGATAAGAACTCAAAAGAATAAAATAAAATAAAATACAAGTAAAAATAAGTAAATAAATAATTCAAAAAATAATAAAAAAATAAGATCACACTGGCTAAACTCACCAAGCTGTGGCTTGCTGACAGAAAAAGTTAAGAAAATTTCAAAATTATCTTCATTCTGTTTCTTCTATACAGTTCTGAGAGCCAAGTTACCTTAAGCAAGCAGTAACAGACAGTAGTGTGATGGAGGGGGGAATCACCTCCTGGGCCAAGGGTCCAGTTAGCAAGGGAATGACAGAGAACAATAAAAAAAAACAAAAAAAAAACATGGCCGGTCTTAGAATTCTACATATAACCAAAAAACCCCTAATATACCAAACCTAAATTTCATAATTAAGAACAATTTACACAAAAATTAGGCAGAAAAGATAAGAACCGAAAAAGAATAAAATAAAATAAAAAATACAAGTAAAAAATAAGTAAATAAATAATTCAAAAAAATAATAAAAATAAGATCACACTGGCTAAACTCACCAAATTGCAGGCTTGCTGACAGAAAAAAGTTAAGAAAATTTCAAAATTATCTTCATTCTGTTTCTTCTATACAGTTCTGGAGAGATTGTTACCTTGCTGTAAGCAGTAACAGACAGTAGTGTGATGGAGGGGGAATCACCTCCCAAGCCATGTGTCCAGTTAGCAAGGGAAATGACAGAGAACAATAAAAAGCAAAAAAAAAAACATGGCCGGTCTTAGAATTCCTACATAACCAAAACTCTAATATACCAAACCTAAATTTCATAATAAGAACAATTTACACAAAAATTAGGCAGAAAAGATAAGAACCGAAAAAGAATAAAATAAAATAAAAATACAAGTAAAAATAAGTAAATAAATAATTCAAAAAATAATAAAAAAAAATAAGATCACACTGGCTAAACTCACCAAGTTGCAGGCTGCTGACAGAAAAAGTTAAGAAAATTCTAAAATTATCTTCATTCTGTTTCTTCTATACAGTTCTGGAGAGATTAAGCTACCTTAAGCAAGCAGTAACAGACAGTAGTGTGATGGAGGGGGGAATCACCTCCAAGCCATGTGTCCAGTTAGCAAGGGAATGACAGAGAACAATAAAAAAAAAAAAAAAAAACAAAAAAAAAACATGGCCGGTCTTAGAATTCCTACATATAACCAAAACCCCAATATACCAAACCTAAATTTCATAATTAAGAACAATTTACACAAAAATTAGGCAGAAAAGATAAGAACCGAGAAAGAATAAAATAAAATAAAAAATACAAGTAAAAATAAGTAAATAAATAATTCAAAAAATAATAAAAAATAAGATCACACTGGCTAAACTCACCAAGTTGCAGGCTTGCTGACAGAAAAAAGTTAAGAAAATTTCAAAAATTATCTTCATTCTGTTTCTTCTATACAGTTCTGGAGAGTTCTGGAGAGATTAAGTTACCTTAAGCAAGCAGTAACAGACAGTAGTGTGATGGAGGGGGGAATCACCTCCAAGCCATGTGTCCAGTTAGCAAGGGAATGACAGAGAACAATAAAAAAAAAAAACAAAAAAAAAACATGGCCGGTCTTAGAATTCCTACATATAACCAAAACCCTAATATACCAAACCTAAATTTCATAATTAAGAACAATTTACACAAAAATTAGGCAGAAAAGATATGTGCGTGTATATATATATATATATATATATATATATATATATATATTTACATATATACACATATATATATATATACACACACACACACACACACATATATATATATATATATATATATATAGGGAGAAAGTGTGTGAAGACGGGTGTGAAAAGAAAGAAAAAACAATCAATAATTCTGTCTCTTTTATTTTTTCAGTATCTCTCATACGATTCCCTTTCTACATTTGTATGCGTTTGTATGTCGATATGTGCATGCATTCACTTGAGAAATATTTTTATGTATTATCACACTGGATTGACATTATGTGCGTCGAAATGTGTTTCACCCCTAAAGATTTGTAATAAATTAAGGAAAAAGAAACTTACAACGTCACCATATCATAGTAATCCCAATTTTCTTTTAGATATAAATTAATATCACCAGAATAACATTTTTTGGCAATTGTCTTTGGCATGGATCAGTAGGTTTCGTCTGTTTAGGCTCGCCAAACCTCCTAAGGTCTGTATCGAAATACGGTAATCTTTAATGTCGATGTTGTTAAAATTTACTGCCCCTAAACTCTCCCATATTTTGTTGATATATATATATATATATATATATATATATATATATATGCAGACATGATGAAAAACTGTTAAAATAATAGATTAGGTTATGCCACTTTTAGCTATCGTCAGAATATTTCGAGTTTGAATTTTGTTTTACGGCATATCATAATTAATGCCAAAAAGGGTGGTTTTAAGGTATTTTTTAATGTTTAGCCATTGCAAGATAGTTGATTTAGTCAGATTTTAATGAAAATTTATTATCATTATTTTTATCTTAGAAATCTAAAAATGTCTTCTACTTTTGCATTAAAAAATCTTTTGCTGAGAACAATTTTTCCTTCAAAAATTTATATTTGTTTTATAAAAATAGTCCATTTTTATGTATTTATACATATAAATATATATCTTTATACTTTCATAGTGTTTTGACCCCAATGTTGGGGTTTTACCAGAGTTAAGACCCTAACAGGTGCTACCACTCCGGATCAGGTTGGACCTGGGTACAACAACAATTAAAAAGTGGTTTCATATTACTCACAACCTCCTTATCAGAAGCCTTGCAGTCGGATGCTGTTTATCGTCATGACCAGGAGCATCAGAATTTTTCGACTCAGAAACGAATGATCTATGGTATGTAATGGTTATCTTTGTTCCATTTAAATGCAGTATATTAGTAAAAGATGAATGTGCAGTTGTATAAATATAATATACCAAGTATATCTTCTTATTTAGGCTTGTCATACCTAATCTAAACTTATTATTAAATGGAACTTTGTGTGGGTGTGTGTGTGTGTGTGTGTGTGCGTGTGTCCGTTACCTATAGACTCCGAAACGGCTGAACCCATTTTCTTGAAAATTTACACAGTTTTACTATAAGCGTCTGCGAGTGTTCTTAGCTAGCTTTTGTGTCGAGGTACTCCCGATAAATATCGAAAATCGATAATTGAAAAAATCGGGTTATAGAAGGAGTTGTCCGATTTTAATCAAATTTGTTACACTCATAGACAAAGACATATGAAACGATATTCAGAAGTTTCAAGGTTGCAGTTCTTACAATAGTGCAGAAAACCGATAATATATATATATATATATATATATATATATATATATATATATATATAAAAGGCAAGATGTTTGTGTGTGTGTCTGTTTATCTGCCTGTATGTCTGTATTTTTTCAGACCTTCTATTCTAGTTTTTGCTTCGGGTTTGGCTCTAAGTAGGTATAGTTGTAGCTCTTGGTCTCAGCCATGATACCATTTACTCAAAAGACTTATTTAGCCTTCAAAATTCAGTTTACGACGAAAAAACTTATTTGATATCTATATCAGGAAATTCAAATTTGACTTACATCCATTCATTTTTCTTTCAGTCTACGGTTTCGCTTTAACTGTAAACAACTATTGCTTTTTAGTCTTTCGTACCAACATCCAAAGAGTCTAAGCTCCAGGATCATAGATTAGTTTTAAAGCTTTCATTATACTCGAGGATCGCGGGGCTATACTGCTAATCTGTAATATTATTTCTTTCTATTTAGACAGTAAAGTGCCATATGTGACATATGCTTGGGTGATCCTGTCTGAGTGGGCAGAATATTTTCCAGCATTAGCCTGCCAGTAATTTCTTCTGTAGATTGGCTCTCAACCAAGGCTATAGAACAAACATATATATATATACACCCACACACACACACACACACACACACATATATATATATATATATATATATATATATATATATATATATATATATATATCGCCGACGGATGTCAATTCGGTCGTGTTTCAATCCTGATTAGAAGCAATCGGATGTCTAACCGTACTTATGAGCTGTGATACAGCAAAACAGATCTGTCTCCGGATGACTATTTACCCTCTCACACCCACATGGAGTATTATGAAGGAATTGTAGACTTTATAAAAACAGTAGCTACTCTCGCATTTTAGCATCCTCCATTCAGTAATGCATTTGATCACTCTCGGCTATTGGCGTTTGTTTACTTTGTAACTCTGCGTCCCTCTATCGAGCGCCCATAGCCCAGAGGTAGAATCGCCGATTGATGTTAATTTGGTCGCGTTTCAATCCTGGCTAGAAGCAATCAGACGTCTAACCGTTCGGATGAGCTGTGATACAGCGAAACAGGTCTGTCTGCGGGTGACTATATATACAAGTTATTTGTTTAAACCTTATGTTTATATTAAAAAATAAACTAAAATATATTGGAGTCAATCCATTTTGTAACGGATTTTGTCAAATTTCATATATATATATATATATATATATATATATATATTAGAACACGAGCAAGTTGCAAACTACTACAAAATCGTCTCGTACACTTTGTTTTGACATGGAAAAAATTCTCATCAGATACTTAATAATGATGGTTACCATCATTATTAACTACCTGATGAGACATTGCTCTTTCAATCTCGAAACACAATGCACAATTAGTTTGTAGTTTGCACATCTTTTAAAATAGTAATTATTAATAAATATTGATTAGTCTTTTTTATATTGAGCACTGATTTAAATTAATGTTTTGAACGTCGCAATTATTTTGTTTGTTTTTATTCATTTGGATAATGGATACTTATATTTCATGTTTCATTAGATGGTCTTTTTTTTTATTAATCTGTATATTTTAGTTGCATCCACCGCACTGAATTATCGAGAAAAATTGTTTTCATTTTTCTAACAATATTTCACTATATACTCAGAGGTTCCTCGACTAAGGATAGTGTTCTCTTCCTAAAACGCGATTTTTCGGGCAACTGCTGGAAGTCTGCGAGATATGCCGAAAAAAGATAAATACAGACAGCTTTGTAACAACGAATCATCGTATTTTAGAACTGTCGTAACCCGGGGATTTACTGTATATATATATATATATATATATATATATATATATATATATATATATATACAGTAAATCCCCGGTATATATATATATATATATATATATATATATATATATATATATATTCAAGCATGTCTGATAATATAGACATAAAGTATCTACTTAATATTATTTAATATTATACTAACCTTTTCAATCGTCTAATCAGTTAAGATGTAATTCATCAAGGAGGGGGCAGTATGTTTTTGATAATCCGAGTACTTTCAGTTTTTTCAAAGTTCATTTAAGAGGTAAATCACAAAGAAAAATTTATTGCAACTGCGATCATGAGAATATTTTGGTCGTCAATCCAATGTATGTAATTAAATTTTGTCAGCGATAAAATCTCCGACAAGGACATTTAAACTTACATAACATTTTTTTTTCCTAAAACACTATACACATTATTTTCTAAAGGTAGACTAGATGTGGAACAAGGCCAGAAGTATGGAGCGCTTAGTGAAGATCGAACTCACTACTCATTCGTATTGATGCTATCGAGACAAGCTTGCTGTTATACCACGTCGAAGTGCCCCAACGCGACAGAGGGTGAGATGGATAAATTGTCGTCTAAATTACGCTAAAATGAAAATAATATTGACAACTCAATTTAAAAGATATATTTATCAAACTTTTACAAAAATATCTTGAAATACTAAAGAGTAAATTTATTCAATAACATTGTCATGGCTTCAACAACGACCTCCAAAACCTTTTTAATCTTTTTCAAGTTCATGAACGCTGCCTTCGAATCATCTATAGGGTTACAAGGAGTTTTGTTGATATTTTTCTCAAGTACGCCCTACATCTAAAAATCAAATAGTTGCAGTGTAGGGGAATTAGCTGGCCAAATATAAAGGGTGAGGTGACGCAGGAATCAGCCATGACTGAGTTCTTCTGTGTGCCATTATGCAGAGTCCTGTTACCAGACATAGGATCTTTCAGCAGCTATCCTTTTTGACCAAGGGCATTTCTACTTCTTCCAGTCACTTAATGCAGGTCTTTGTATTGAGTCTTCTGCCCTCACGGACACATTCGCGAGTTCTTATTTCATCAGAACGATCACAGTGAGATTTCCGAGTTCTTGTACTAACGTAATCAATATCAGAATCATTCCGAATCGTCTGCCTGCTCCGAAAACTGACATCTAAACTCGCTGAAATGAGTGTATTTAAGTAACCGGCGCGAATGCCAAGTAATACAGCATGTTGTTTCCATATTTCAGTGGGTATGAATTGTTTCATAGGGCTATTCTTCTCACTGATAGCGCCCAACTGAACCTATTATACTGAGCAGGCGATAAAATAAAAAAAAACTCTTATGTTCAAAATTAAAAAACATAAAATAATGACCATTTCCATATTACACCATTCATATTATACTAAATTCAATGCAAGCAATTTAATCATACACAATAAATCATTTACGTCAACAAAAGGCTGTTAATGTTACTGTTACCCAATAGACTTGCAATAAAAGAAGCAAGCTAATACACTATTTTATTTTTATATTGCTTTTTTTATAGCAGTTCAGAAATTGCCAGAAGTTAGAGCTAAAATTGTATAGAAAGAAAATGCATAATGTCTGACTTGCATTATCGAAACAAAAACGATGGCAGAAAACTGAAAGAGCTTAATATGGAAAACAAGCTACGGCACGTCAGTCGATTCTAATGGCATTTTAGCATCCTCTTATATATATATATATATATATATATATATATATATATAAAGGATTTTTGATTTATTACAATTCCAATGGGTAATACATATTTCACCGCATAATAATGTTATATTGCGGCTCGTCAGACACAAATGGTACAACAGTTCATCCTCAAAATACCCCCTAAATTTTCTTTTTCTAAATTATATTTTTCTTTTCTAGATTATATTTTTTTCTTTCCTAATTTTTTTTCTGAATTATATTACTCTGTTAAATTAAATAATTGAATTCAACATTGAGTTCTTTTGAGGTCTATCGGAATTTACCTGAATAGTATACCAAGTGTGTTACGTTAAAAAACTGTATTTCGGCAGCAAGAATTCTCCAAAAGATGTTTAGTTAAAATATATGGATAAGTTAAATCTGTCCATTTATTCCTGTAAATCACATATGCACTACACCATGACGTAAGTTAACATCATTTTTCACAATTTAGTGCAATTCGATCACCTGCAGATGACAATATGACAAATAAACAAAATAATATTATTATTAGACAAATTGAAGTTTATATCACTAAAACTTTACACAAGACACAGTGCAAAGAGAGACTCCAAAATCTGGAGACTGTCGTAATGAAAGAGAAACCGCTAGCAGTGAACGAAGTGTCTTTCTCTATAAAGGGCCGTAGATTAAAGTATTTTTAAATGGGTAAAAAGGAAAGCATACAAATCAACAAACACACTCAAATATTTCATTTTGACGGTTTGTATTACATAGGTATCATAAAATTGGTTCAATTAAATGTGAAAAACCATTTAATAAACACACAGAGAACAATATATGAAATATACTGTAGCAACATTCGAAAGTACGTATAGAAAAATAATATAAAATAAATGTAATATGAATTTTAACGAATTTCCAAATAATACAATTTTGAAAGGTTTAATAAAAATGATAAGCAGAACATGTTCATGTTAATATATATATATATATATATATATATATATACTAATTAATTTTTGCTCATAATTTAATGAGACCAATACACAGTTGTATTAAAAAATGTTCAATACAATTATATTGTAGAGCTTTTGAATATGTTTCATTAGGAAAATGAGTTGTTTCCGAAATCTAGGTTTCAAACTTTTAATATCTTCAGACGATTTACAATACGCTATTTAAATCGACTGAAGATACCGAATGTTTGAAACCTAGATCGCGAAAACCTCATTTCCAACTGAAATATATATATATATATATATATATATATAGATAGATAGATAGATAGATAGATAGATAGAGAGAGAGAGAAAGAGAGAGAAAGAGAGTTTAAATAAGATATGATTATGCATTTTAAAGAATAATGATGACCAAAAACGGAAACGGAAATTACTTACGATTAAACCCATTTATTTTGGAATTTTTTTTGTCAAATGCTCATTCATCGTCATCAGCGGTTGTGGCATGCTACTCAGGAGAAATTTCGTCACAGCACAGAGATGTAAGAAAAAACAAGGAGAACAAAGGAGAATTTCTGTTATTTTTCAAAGGACAGGTGTTTGAAGTGAACAGCCGATATTTGAACTTGAATTCCACACTCAAGATTGGTTATCCTTATAGCCTTTCTATAAAGCACCGCATCATGTGTAAATACTTTAGAGTTTACAATATCAACATACCCGATAATTCACGCAAGACCTTATCATGCTGGTTATTTTATCACGACATTATGCTATAGGTAAGGGCCAAACCGACGTTATAATCACACGTTATAATCAGAAGAAAAAAGATCCTTTCAAAAATTAGTTTTCTACAAGCAGTAGTTCATGTATAATATCTTTAATGACCAAAGAAAAACAGGCATTGCTACCGACGTTATAATTAGAAGAAGAAAAATCCTATCAAAAATTACTGTTTTCTACAAACAGTACTTTATGTATATTATTTTTAATGACCAAAAAGGAACAGGTGTTGCTACCGACGTTATAATAATAAAAAAAAATCCTTTCAAAAATTACTGTTTTCTACAAGCAGTAGTTTATGTAAAATATCTTCTTTTTTTTTTTTTTTGTTGTAAAATATAGCAGGATGGGAAACTGGCGTGGATTTCCTTCTCTCAATGAGGGTGAATGGGCTTCTCTTAAGCCGTGGTAGGCAACCCATCTAGTGATGGTATCACGATAAAAACAACCTTGGTAGCTCTAGCGAAGCATCAAGTATTCAGCTACAGACAAGATTTTGAATCTCGGCCTAGGCCGCAGAATGATGATGATGATGATGATGATGATGAAGGGCCAAACGCCACTGGAAAAATGTGGAAGTTCGAAGTTATAGGATTCACGATATTTTCCTGTCTCATTTCTTTGGTTCAATTCTCTCATTACACTACGACCTGCGACCAAATTAGCTCTTCCCATCCGTCCACCATCCTTCGCTAATTTACCTGCCTATTTCTTCTTCTTCCTCCTTTATTGCTTCCTTCTTTACATGTTTCTTGATGCTCTTCCATTTCCCGCTTTTTTCCATCTTGGTGAACTTCCGGAAGCCTTGCATTACATCCTTCCGGCCTTTATTTTCTTCTTATTCCCTTCCTCGATTTCGTACGGCGTTCATTCTTTTGTCTTCTTCCTTTCTCTTTTTATTTTTCGTTCGCTTTCGGTCTTTTCTTTCTTTTCTTCGTTGTTTTTTTTTTCTTCTATTTCCTTCACATTATTTGCTACATTTAGTTTTGTTCGTGTTTCTTGAGGACATGCAGCTTTCCATTCACTCGCAATCCTCCTCTCACTTCTTTTTATCTATTGATCGTAATTGTTCTTGCGTAGCTGTTTCTCCATGTTCGCATCTCTCGGCGTATCTAGATATCTATTTCCGTTCGTTTATCCTTTTTATTTCTTTCTTTTGGCTACCTGTCCACATCGATCTATCGACCAACGCTAGTTTTCTATTCGATATTTCGTGTTAATATTTACCGGGTTTCACTTAGTACGGCGAATGTTGAAATATCTACGCTTAATGTATGTCTAAATGAAATGGGCGAGAATTGAACGTGTGTCTCTTGTTCAGCGAGAAGAGCTTGCGGACCAAAACTGAGAAAGCATATTCTCATTTTTTAATTTGATTCTTTCATTTTTTATTCAGTCAGTCAGTTAAATGCCATATGTGATACACGCTGGGCGATCATGTCTCAAAAGAGACATGACTGATTGGGCAGAATATTGTCCCGCAGCAAGTTGCCATTAATTTCTACGGTAAACTGGTTACTAATCTAGGCTAAAGAACCCAATCTGTCCTGTTATTTAACCCATAACTGGAGGTAGAGACAGATTAATACCTTTTCCAAGAAGGTTTGCGCGTAACCTTGCTATTTTTCTCTACATTGTGCCATATACAGTGTAAACGAACAACCAAGCATAATTAAGGAATACTAATAACTAAGTATTCGTTAAGAAAAATGAAACCAACAAGCAAACAAATTCTTCAAGCTTGAAACGATCATCCAACATTCGATGACCTATAATCGAACATATATCAGCAGTATAGATCTCGTTTCTTTGTTTTTAATAAGATCTTCCTGTCTCTCAGTACTGTGGTTAACTTTTAGAATGCGCCTTTTTCTATGCCAATGCGTCTTCGGTTCTCAATGTCCATCCTTTGTCAGAACACTTCCAAGTATTTAAATAACATAACCTATTTTATTTTAGTTTCCCCAACCTCTGGCTTATATTTTCTGACTTCTTTTTGCTGAGGACCAAACACTCAGTATCGCTGTGTATTAAAAGAAAGCGGAATGAAAAGACTACAAGTAAACTACAAGAAATCCGAATGCATGATCATCAGTAAAAAGAGCAGTAAAAAATGCCAACTAGAAGCGGGTATACAAAAACCAAGCGAGTACAGAAATTTGAATAGCTGGACTTATTCCAACATTAGACAGAAAGTGCAGCAGTGAGATTCGAAAGCGTATTGATATGACCAAAGAATCATTCGAGAAGCTGAGTAGAGTACTGAGAGACAGAAACATTTAACTAGAAACAATTGGTTTGCTATGTGATATCTGTTCTTCAGTATGTCAGTGAATGCTGTACAATCTCGACAAAGACAAAAGAGAGATTTGAAGCAACCGAAATGTTTATCTACAGAGGGATGCTGCGGATACCATGGACAGAGCATGGGAGCTAAGATGAGGTCTTGGAAAGTCATACATAACATCGGGAAAAACAGCTAAAGTTTGTGGGTCATGTAATAATTAAATATAACTTGGAGCATCTAGTATTCACAGATCAGATAGACGGAAAGAGATACAAGAGAAAGCAGCACGTAACATACTTGACAAGCTTAAGCAAGTGGAGATCGGAGCAGGGTTTGGGTGGGGTAACAGGAGAGCCACTAGGAAGAGAGAGACGTGGAAGGTCATTATCGCCTCCATTCTGAAGAGACGGCACAAGAATGATGGGTGAAAACAATGAGCCGGGTACAGTGCACTCAGTGAGATGAGTTGAACAAAAACTGAGTAGTTTAATTGAGAATTAGACGACGTATTCCGATGTGATGCAGTGGAAAGAGAAATTGTTTTATTCATTTATGTGCAAATAGTCTTAATCCATCTCTTCCCTTTCCAGCTGTGGGTTAAATAGCAGGACAGATCTAGTTCTACAAGACTGGATGGCAACCAATCTACTGCAGAATGAAATAGCAAACTACTGTGGGAAAACCCTCTGCCTAGTCAGTAAAAGTTTAAAAGTGACATGATCGGTCAAGCGTATATCATGTATGGCACTTAACTGACTTATCTGGATAAAAAGAATTTAATAAAAGGACATATTGGGTCCTATAGCCTTGGTTGGCAATTTGTGCTGAAAGAAATGGCAACATATTACTGGAAAACATCTGTCTAGTCAGTCATGGCTCGAAAAGAGATATGATCGCCGAACCATGTGACACGTATGTCACTTAACTGACTGACTAATCTCGATATATATTCAGTGGAATGTAAACGATCTACAGTCGTAAATTAATCAATGATTCAGTTCCCAATTCCTTGAGGTTTACCTGGATTGAAAATCACATCATCAAGGTCGTAGAGTACAACGTTCGAAGCACTTTGGTTAGAACAGTAGTTATTTGTCAGTGATATAAATAATAAACTCTCATCCCAGAAATCTAGACAGAAAAAGAAATGAGTTACAGTTGAAATCTCTTAATCATATAACGAGTAAAGGGAAAAAGGTTAAATTAGCAATCATTGTGCATACCAAATGTATGAGAAGTATAAGAAAAAAGCTAAAATCTGTTTGATTGGATTGCATACCAAGAACAAACATTATTAGCTGGTCGGTTGATTGATTTTTGTTAAGCGGCATATCAACACCTCTCTGGGTTATTTAATGAAGAAATGTAACTATTTTATATAATTTGTTTCTAAGATACTAATGATTTTTGTAATATATGTCTTAATGATTAGCCAATAGAGAGGGAGAGAAGAAGTGGGTCCATACCTTTTGATGTAATGAATATGCATGCACTTTGGTTCCCCCTTACAGTAATGTGATTGGCTGGTGTCAGCCATAAATACACACTAAAGCGAGGATGCTTATGGTCTAAGTCTATTAGTCTACGTCTATTGGAACACCTATTCACTACACCTATTGCATAAGCATACGTCTCAGCATACTGCATAAGACTACGACGAGTACCGGTCCCTTACGGCTATTTGCTAGATTGTCCTACCCGGTTACATTGCCAAAACCGCTTAGCTACTTGGAATAATAAATATATCCTTTCACAATTGCAATAACGCGTAAGGGAATATAACAAACACAACTGGAATTGGAATTCTGCTCTCTAATCAACAATTCAGAGTCATTTCTTTTTGTCACTTTCCATTTTGATTACATCATTTATTTTTCTGACTTTAGAATCTGTTCTCAGCGAATTCAATAATTTTGAGGACTTAACCTTACCTGACTTCATCAAAAGTTTGTGAAAATCTCGAAACAATACTTTGGCTAAAGTTTATTTTTCGGCTTCTCCAGCTGCAAAGCTTCTGCTTTGTCACATAATGGCTGACAATATGTTGACTCCATCTGAACTGTCGCTTACACGAGCAAAATGTTTTTCTCAATTCAATTCATAGACAATTTCAAAGATTCTAAAAAATTGCAATATATTGTTTTCACAATTCATTACTAACGTTCATATTGCAACCGATAATAAACAATTTTATTATCTTTTAGACTTTTTTTACTCTCTACTCATAATGGAACAATTAACCTTCAGAATTAATAAATAACTAATAATTTCTCTCGCTCTGTCGTACATCTAGGGTTACATTTTTCAACATGCAAAAATAGTGGTACATTTTATTGATTTCACCTGAAACAAGTCAGGACCGCCACTAGTGTGCAGGGGGTTACAGTGAGAGAAAAACTGGTTACAGGGAAGGGTATTCTAGAAATGATGAAAGATGAACGGGATTCTAGAAGATAGAAGATGGTAATTGGCGCTGCATCTCAATTTCTGGAGATTTTATCTATCAGGGAAGCAAGTTCCACAGGCGGAAAATGCGAGAAACGAAACTGTTTGAGTAGCAGTGGAGTACAATATTTGACGATTGTAACGCTAAAGTGACTGAGAATAAGATACCAACTTATTAGGACGCTTAAATTCATGTGGTCGGAACACCAGGGAAGAAATTTCATCTGAGCGGTTTCCATGAAATTATTTGTAGAAAAGACAGATGCAAGCCCCGTCCCGTCGGAGAGAAAGTGACTGAAGTCGAGATGCCCAGTCAGGATCGAGTACATTAGAAATTCTTCTTTAGATCTAGTCAAGAACCTAAATACCAATACCATGAGCACCCGACCAGATATGGCAACAGTACTCAATGTTATGCAAATCCATCATGTCTATCATTAGGACAATCATGCAAACAACACATGTCTCCATCTGTTTGATTCTCGTATAAATAAAACCTATGTCTAACTTTTTAACTCTTTTTAACTCAAACCAAGCCTATGTCTATATGTTCGATTTTCGTATAAACCAAACATAAACCTACTATTCTGACTCTAATGAAAACCAAAACTAACGATATCTAAACAGATAAATTCACACAACCAACAGTTGAACAGTAGCTATGCTGATGGAAAGCAGAAAGTGTTGTCTCAGATGATTACTAAAACGCAATGTAGTCAGGGAGGGGTCAAAATTTGCACGCTTTTCTTTGCTCCAGTTAACAACAGCTTCTTGTTGTTTTATTTTAGATCAGTCACTAATTGGAATTTATTGAATCAGTCATTCTTACTTTTAATACAGGAGTAGATTGTTTTGACATTAAAATAGATATTGAGTTGAGAACTGATGATAGCATTAGGAAGATCGTTGAAGAAAATAAGAAACAGTTTAATTCAATAATACAAAACGCAGAAGAAGGTTGCATTCTTTTAAAACGATGTAGAGGGCAAGCTGTTCATTTCACTGTTTGATAAGAAAATATGAAACAACTTTAAAAATTAATACAGAAATAACATAGCCTTTAAACTTGTGAAGACCAACTTTCGAAACGCTGTCAAATGCCGTCTGGATATTAAAAGCAACAGCTCAAGTTTCACAATTCTTATCTAAATCTTGATAAATCTTTTCGGCAATAATCGTTAATACACCATGGAATTAATATAGAGAAACGAAATCTATATTGCTTATCCAAAAGATGACTCTGCGCTGCGAGATGCTTAACCAATTCAGAAGTGATTAGAGATTATAGCATTGTGTCCCAAAAAGGTTGAATGCTAACTGGCTGATAGTGAGTAGGGTCTGATTGATCGACTGAGTTCTAAAAGACTTGAACTAAGAAAAATGGATTTCTAACAAGTAGCAAAGCGTTTATTATGGAGGTTAGATAACTGTAGCCAGTACAGTACATATTTTTGAAGTACTGTTGCAGAAATACCATCAAGTTTTCATGCTACTTAGAAGGAATTATGTTGTATATCTCTCATCGGAATCGGAATTCAAATTAGAACGTCAGGTAAATGCATGCCAGATGAGTCAAGAGTAGAGTTTCTCTAGAATTTAAGAGACAAACACCTCTAATTGGGTGAAGAAAGAAATAATAAAAAACTTACACTTATTTAATACACTATTACAGAGATGTCAGTATACACAAGAGTCAATGATTTCTGAAACTATACGGAGCCTCATTCTATTAGCAAAGAATTAGCCCTTTTGAGCACACGTTTCAAATTATTATGAGCATACATATATATGTGCTTGTTGTTATCAGCATTATCATGCAGTTATAAACAGAAAACGTAATTCCTATGGGCTATATCCGCTTAACAGTCCAAGGATGCTTTACAGATTTTAATTTCACCTTGTATTTTCAAGAAGGTACAGAAATCATCGATGGTTGATTTGACCAAGTTATTTGGCGACCTAAGTTTCTACATTTCGGTGTCTTTAGGCGATTTAAAATAACTGATTTTACCGTTTCCAAATGCTTACGTGACAGAGATCTTATAGGCAAACGCAAATTTCGAATTAAGAAGTTATTAAGAGTTTTAGAAGAACTTCATTCATGATCCCTGAGTAACTTCTGCTAATTTTGAAAATTGCGCCTACATAAAACATCCCTGTTAAATAAGCGTTTGAAAAATGGTAAAAATCAGTTACTGTAAATCGCCTGAAGTCATGGAAAGGTAGAAATTCAGGTCGTGAAATAACTCGTTTCAAAATGAAATATTCCAAAAGTTCTACAATATAATTGTATTGAACATTCACTTTTTAATACAACTGTGTACAGGTCTACTTCAATTGTGTCCAAAAACTAAATAATTACACATCTGTTTTGCTGTATCACAGCTCATTAGCACGGTTAGACAGCCGTTTGTTATTTACCCAGGATTAGAAACCCGACCGAATTGGCGTCAGTCGACGATTCTATCTCTGAGCTACGGGCACTCGGTAGAAGGATGCAGACATTTTAGCGTGTATATTATCCTTATACACGCCCAATAGCTGAGAGTGTTCTAATTCATTGCTGAATGATCGATGCTTAGATGCCGGAGTAGCTACTGTTTTTCAAAGTCTACCATTCTTACAGAATGCTCAATCAGAGTGTGAGAGCGTAAATAGTCATCCGCAGCTCATTAGTACGGTTAGACAGCCAATTTCCTTTTACCCAGGATTGAAATCCTACCGAATTGGCGTCAGTCGGCGATTCTACCTCTGAGCTACGGGCGCTCGGTAGAAGGATGCAGACCATTAAGCGTGTACATTACCATTATACACGCCCAATAGCTGAGAGTGTTCTAATTCATTGCTGAATGAACGATAGATAGATAGATAGATAGATAGATAGATAGATAGAGAGAGAGAGAGAGAGAGAGAGAGAGAGAAATAATGAGGTTATTGTCAGCGATATATAATATAATTTTAACGTTTTTGTTGAAAATGTTCGAAAGGAAAATAACAGGGAGAAAATTTATATGCAGAAATCATTAATGTAAACAACCATCAAAAACGAAAAGATTTGAAATTATATCCATACAGACATATTAGGATTATGAATTTTGGTAACCATATGTTCCTGTGAGATAAATCGATGAACATTTGTTTAAAAGTAATAAGAAATGCCTTAATGTGTTTTAGTTCTTGAATGAGGTCACTCCCAAACCCAAAATCTTTATTCTAAATAAGAGTAAATAAAATCAAAATACATTTTATTTTCCACTTCTTAATGACGTAATTGGATAATATCTATGTATTTTAACGCATTTAGCAGATTGTAAATACCATACAACCTAACAAATAGTAAAAAAGAAGCTTACAGGAGCTTTGTTTTTCAATTTGCTAATAATTGGATAGCACTTGCGTATTTTTAATGCTTCTAACATTATATAGCTATAGCATTACTTACAAACTTATAAATAAAGTGCATCAATATCAGGAAAGGTTCCATAAAGTTCTAGAAGACTTCAGGCGCTCTAAAGGTTTCAGAAAGTTCTAGAAGACTTCAGGCGCTCTAAAGGTTTCAGAAAGTTCTATAAAGCTCCGGAAAGTCATATGACTACTATACTATACTATTTTAATAAAATAAACTGCATTAAGTCACCTTCATTATTTGTTTAAATTGAAATATAATACAGGAAATATCAGATGATAAGGTATAATTATTATTTTTTCTCAGTTAAGAGCATTTACGAAGAAGTGATCACTTTTACTTCAATTTTTATTCCTACCATCTCCTAATCAAGAATGGAAATTCAGAGTACGAGAAAATACATATGTTAGAATATGGTTATGTAGTTATAATGCCATCTATTCACTTTAGATGAATTTCTAAGATCCCCAATTAAAATAAAGTTTACACTAATTACGTAATAAAAGTTCTTAGATAAAAAAGCAGTGTACTACTAAAACATTTCCATATAGTTATTAGGAATTTTTATATCAGATACATTTGCATTTACACGACCGAACTGAAAGCTGGTCTTCTGAGAAAGCAAATGTTTTGGTGAATATTGCCGAAATGACAATACTTTCTAGTGACGACATCTGCATCTCCCACCGGGTAAGGGTAGATCCTGCCAAATGACACATATTTCCGTACCAAAAATTATCGTAAATAATCAGGCCGGTAGAAATAACTATATATACTCTTTGAATAAGGAGTTAAGGAACGAAAGAGATATGTCAAATCAAAAGTGCCGACTGCTTTGAGAACTTGCTTCTAATTTTTTCTCTCTCTTTTTTCTTGTCAAAAAAGTAGTGGTGGTGACTTTCTTATCATTTTCCCTTTTTTTTTTTTTTTTTTTTTTTTTTTTTTATAAGCGTTTCACCCCGAGCAAGGCATGTCACTGCCACTACTGCGCAGGGGGCTACGTAGAGTGGAGAAAGGCTGGTTAAATATAGGAAATAACAGAGGGTGGGTGATAGGCGGGTGAGGATACCGAGAATGAGGGTTGGGTAGATGAGAGTGTTGTGAGAATAGTTGGGAGTTAGTGTGACAGGAGGTGTCTATTGACCCTACATTTAAACACCTTACGATGTAATGCCAGTTCTATTGTACAAGTTCGACAGTTCTGAAAATTAATAAGGACCCCAGTTTAAGTGTAAATTCGTTAAATGCAGATATGGAAAAGAAAGAATATTACTTATTTTGAACTATTCATTCAAATTCACTTTTTTCCTTCTATTCTCATTTCTGGTTTTAACTTATAATATACAAAATGTTTTCTTTTTCTCTCTCTTAATCATTCACTATATTTTCTAAACATGGCATAGATGTGGCCCAAGTGAGAACACCCAGTAAGGATCAAACTCACTACTAAATTGTAATGATTCTAAAGAGGGAATCTAGCTTACTAACCATTACACCACCTCGAGATGCCCAAGTCGTTTTTCTATATTTATCAAACACTCTTTCTCTTTCACATGTATACAAAAGATATACACACAAAACACCCACATCCGGTTGCAAACTTATTAGATTTCACCTATCAATTACTTAAAGTCATATATATATATATATCTATATATATATATATATATATATATTTTAATTCAGATACTTCAATCCAAGGGAAAAAAGCAGGAAGGTAAATTCCAAAAAACCCGATCCTAATTAATATTAAAAATTTTATTTTAATATTAAAAAATGATACAGGAAGAGAGCTCCATGTAATAAAATATTACAGAGCAAATATATATTAATAAAGGATTAATTCAAAGATGTTGAATGGCCATTTCGACATGAAGATCCCCACGTGGGACAACATATCACCTCAGCAACAGAAAAATCCTTTCAGAAACTGGAGGCATATATATATATATATATATATATATATATATATATATCATTTCACTCCGAGCAAGGCAGAAACGCCACTGATGTGCAGGGGGTTACATAAATGTAAAAAGATTAATTAGAAAAGAGTGAGGAGTACAAGCTAGTTAGAAAGGAACAATAGAAAGCTGAGAAAGCAGGTGCGATGACAGATACATACGTGGAGAGATAGGGAAGGTTATACAGGGGAGAGAGATTATCTAAATGGACTTTAAACTACTGACAATTTGGAATGATTTGTTTGGTCATTGTTTTATAATATATTATTCAAAGAGTATATATAGTTATTTCTACCGGCCTGATTATTTACGATAATTTTTGGTACGGAAATATGTGTCATTTGGCAGGATCCGAAACTTTGTTGAGACTGTTGGTCATTCGTAGTCGAGAGATCTAAGATTTGCCGAATCAGTTGGTGACTTCCTCTATGTTAACAGGTGTCGCAGGGCCTTTGATTACAAAAAACAGAATATCTACTTAAATACGAGTATTAATCAAAGATAATGTTCAAAATGAACCATTCCATACATACATACATATATATATATATATATATATATATATATATATATATATATATATATTCAAAATAATAACTAAATAGACTCTGTAAGTATTTCGGTTGTAAATTTATACTAAGATAAACCTTTAGAAAAACCACTAACAAACAGAACCTAATTCCGTTACAATCCGGTGCACTAAGGCGTCGGATAAAAGGGGAGAAAAAAAGAAATCCGCGGAATAAGGACAAGACATTCAATACTCCGCAGTAAAGAAAAAAAAACCCAAACGGAACCAACCACAAGAAAAAGTGCTCGATACAAAGTACAAACGACATACAAAAGTTATACAAAAGTAGAGCAAAGATACACAAAAAATCTCAAGCTAGCCAAAACCTACCGCGGTTTCACACTACGGATCGTCAGGGCAGTAGTTTGCCCTGACGATCCGTAGTGTGAAACCGCGGTAGGTTTTGGCTAGCTTGAGATTTTTTGTATATATATATATATATATATATATATATATATATATATATTTGGAAATGAGCTGTTTTCACAACCTTGGTTTAAACTTTTTAAACAACCGAAAATTTTCAAAACTAATGTTGAAGTTACTTAAGTATCTAAAAGTTATATAAGAGTTATTTAAAGCCTTTTCATCAAGGTTTGTATAATTCTAATATGTACCTATATGTGTGATTACATCTGGATATTATTTCTGATCTTTTCTTTAGAACGTTTTTTTCTGGAAACAGCATATTGGCTAACTTTTCTTCAGAACGTTTTTTTCTGGAAACAGCATATTGGCTAACTTTTCTAACAGAACGTTTTTTCTGGAAACAGCATATTGGCTAACTTTTCTTCAGAACGTTTTTTCTGGAAACAGCATATTGGCTAACTTTTCTTCAGAACGTTTTTTTCTGGAAACAGCATATTGGCTAACTTTTCTTCAGAACGTTTTTTTCTGGAAACAGCATATTGGCTAACATTCTTATTGGCACAATCTGCAGACATCACCAGCGTTGTAACGTTTGACATTTTTATTATGATCTATGCATATAAGGAAAGATGCAAAAATGTTGAAACCTACATTGTGAAAATAACTCATTTCCAAATGAAAAATATAAAATATGCTCTACAATATAAATGTACTGAGCACTTTTTAATACAATATATAATTATTTTTTGCTCATTATTAAATTAGACCAGTAATCAGTGAATGTACGTTGTGAAACTCGGAACGAGAAATCGAGGACCCGAGTTCGAATTATAGTTGAATTCCTTGCATTCACTTACGTGCAAATACTCTTGGGAAAGGTATAAATCTGTCTCTTCCATCCAGTAATGGGCTAAATAACAGGATAGATTGGGTTCTATGGCCTTGGCTGCTAATAAGATAACTGCAAAAAGTAGTGGCAACCTGCAGGATAATCTCCTCCCCCAGTCAATCATATTCTTTCGAGGACTGATCGCTCAAGCGTGTATCATTATGGCACTTAACTAACTCAATGGTATTTAAAAAATGCTCAATAATTAATATATTACTCTTTAGTTATGAATTGATTTCTTTTGGCTCCGGGCGTGCTTATACACTACGTATATTTAACACGTTAATATATATATATATATATATATATATATATATATAGTTGATATATATATATATATATATATATATATATATATACTATGCGCCAAGTATATATATATATATATAGTTGATATATATATATATATAACTATGCGTCAAGAGCTTAGGGGTAGGTTCTCAGACTGATACCAAATCGCTTGAGTTTCAATCCTGGCTAGAAAAAATCGTATTTCTAGCGAAACTGATGAGTAGTGATACAGTGAAACATGCTTTTACATGGATTAATATATATATATGTGTGGGTGAATGAACTGATGGGCATTTCTTTCCTGGTTCCACGACCACATATATTACGCTCGTCAACTAGATTAGCATCATGCTCCAATCCTTTTAACGTCGAAAAAGTTAAATGTAACTGCCTTTTCCACTCTAACAGATTTTTTCTAGCACTTGCCGTTTGTAGGAATCACTTCTGTTTGCTTATTTCCCCGATAACTACAATCACCTAGAGTTTAAATGCAACGTCAATTGCCAGCTTTTATCAACTTTATTCCCATCCATCTCTTTTATCTTCTTTGCATCACATACCTTTATTTTAACTGTAACTCCTTGAGCACCAATAGCATTCCTGTTTGTTTAGAATGAAATGATTATAAAAATAAAATAAAATAAATAACAAAGCGGGAATTCGAAGAAAAAAAACAGTAAATTTACCAAAATCCAATATCACTGAACTTAATAAAATTTTAATACTCAAATCTCGAGGATAGTTGGTCATCAAATGACGTCAGTGAAACGAATCTTTTGTTTGTTTGTTTTTTTTTAAATCATATCACCCCAAGCAAGGCGATAATGCCACTGATGCGCAGGGGGCTACGTAAGGGTAAAAAGAATGGAAAAGAGAAAGCCGGAAACCACATCCTAAACAGGGAACAAGCGATGTTCAATAGACGTGTGTGTAGTGTGAACCAGGCGATAGTTTAATCTATCTACTCCAATTGAAAAAAAATAAAGAAAAGAGTGAAAAGATTGGAAAAGATAAAACCGGAAACCGCATCCTAAACAGGAAACAAGGGATGAGCCTCTTCGCCTGTTCAATAAATGTGTGTGGAGTGTGAACCGGGCGATAGTTTAATCTATCTACTCCAATTGAAAAAAAAATAAAGAAAAGAGTGAAAAGATTGGAAAAGAGAAAACCGAAAACCGCATCCTAAACAGGAAACAAGGGATGAGCCTCTTCACCTGTTCAATAAATGTGTGTGGAGTGTGAACCGGGCGATAGTTTAATCTATCTACTCCAATTGAAAAAAAAATAAAGAAAAGAGTGAAAAGATTGGAAAAGATAAAACCGGAAACCGCATCCTAAACAGGAAACAAGGGATGAGCCTCTTCGCCTGTTCAATAAATGTGTGTGGAGTGTGAACCGGGCGATAGTTTAATCTATCTACTCCAATTGAAAAAAGAATAAAGAAAAGAGTGAAAAGATTGGAAAAGATAAAACCGGAAACCGCATCCTAAACAGGAAACAAGGGATGAGCCTCTTCGCCTGTTCAATAGATGTGGGTGGAGTGTGAACCGGGCGATAGTTTAATCTATCTACTCCAATTGAAAAAAAAATAAAGAAAAGAGTGAAAAGATTGGAAAAGAGAAAACCGAAAACCGAAAACCGCACCCTAAACAGGAAACAAGGGATGAGCCTCTTCGCCTATTCAATAGATGTGGGTGGAGTGTGAACCGGGCGATAGTTTAGTCTATCTACTCCAATTGAAAAAAAAATAAAGAAAAGAGTGAAAAGATTGGAAAAGAGAAAACCAGAAAACGCATCCTAAACAGGAAACAAGGGATGAGCCTCTTCACCTGTTCAATAGATGTGGGTGGAGTGTGAACCGGGCGATAGTTTAGTCTATCTACTCCAATTGAAAAAAAGAAAAAAAGAAAAGAGTGAAAAGATTGGAAAAGAGAAAACCGGAAAACGCATCTTAAACAGGAAACAAGGGATGAGCCTCTTCACCTGTTCAATAGATGTGGGTGGAGTAGAGTTCGTGTTCAATGATAAAGTTGGGGTTTTAAGAGTTCTTACAAAATGTTTGTAGCAGTGATTGTTGAAGGAGAAAGAGAACAAGGTGCGACCTGATCTTATCTCCGGGAGTGATTTGAAGTTGCCGACACCTGTCACTCTTGACTGCCGCCGAGGTCATTTATATAATCCTTTTGAATTTCGCACGGGATCGCTAAGTTATTCCAAGTTTTACAAGTCATTCCCATTGGTCAAAAATCATTTTAACACCTACTTGCGAAATCTGAGTTGGGCTTTTTTCGTTAAGCAGATAGTCAATCCTTTTTCTATTTGGGAAAACCAGGATTTCGGACGTCATTGTGAATTTTTGTAAAAGTGAAGAAGAGTTGATTTTAATTAATTTCTTATCCTCTACAAATTCTGCATTCATTTGTAACGGTCATATTTGGGACATTGTTATTAAATAGAACCTATATTTACTAATCATAAACAGGAAAGCTTACTAAAATTCAGCAATTCCCAGTATTTAAAAAGAATTAATATTCTTGTGGGTGTATAAAACATGTACTGGCAGTAATTCATGACGGGCTTAATTTATTATATTTATCTGTTATCTGTCTCTCTCCCCCCTCTCCCCTCTCTCTCTCTCTCTCTCTCTATATATATATATATATATATATATATATATCGTAGTTTCATCGTCAAAATCATTTTGTTATTTTCCATACTGTCATAAAATGAGTTCAGCAGATATACAAAAATAGAAAAGGATATAAGACATGGATGTGTCTTCTTGCCAGATCTATTCAGCCTATACAGTTGGCACCTCCATTCCATTTTCGATAGCTAAGTTTTAAATTGACTTTTTAAAAATAACAACTTTTTCTTGAAATTTTAATTTTAGCTTAATTGATAGCTAAGTGATTAAATTTACTATTTCCACTAAGCAAAATACACGGGTGTATTACAAACAGAAGTTATATTCAATGGAATCTAAACTTTTGAGATTTTCTTTTTAAATTTTAAAACTTTTCGGTCATTTTTTGAGCGATCGACACATCTCTAAACAAAAATTAATTCTCGGTTTTTGAAAATCTTGCAAAAATAAAATATACATCTCCCACTCGTTATTTTTGAAAACTTATCAAATTTAAAGTTAAATTAATCTGATTTTAAAACAAATATTAATTGTTTATGGCATGAAAATTTGAATAAAAGTATTTCTTAATCACAAAAGTCTGACACGTTGACCTTTTAAGCAGGCGATGACAGCACCTAACAATCAATCTGGACGTATGGTGACCAAAGTTGAAATAAGCCAGTTTAGCATTTCGTAAGAAGACAACCCTTAAAACATGTGACCTTTAAATGAAATTATTTTTAAAATCTTAATTCTAAATTATTTGTATTAATCTTTTGGATTTGTAAATAGCATTTCTATTTGTGATTTTCTGTATTTACAATCAAAATGCAACTTTTTAAAGCAAATTGAGATAGATCCTTTACAACAATGTTCAATGAAGGAAATCCTGGGGTTAGTGACACGAGCCAACTTTAACCACCCTAAACGCAGATCATTATCCTAAGAAAGTCATGCTGTGATACTGGAAAGGAATCCTGTAGCAATCAACCAATCGATTGATTCTGAAGAGTACTGCTGGTTAACTGGATAAATTGAAGGCAGAAATTTAAAAATTGGCAACACTGAAATAATAATACGAGACCTCAAGTTTCTTTGGTCAAACGGTAAAAGTTGTTGCAGCTTGGCTGGGTATGTTACCCAAGCCGACATATTTACCAGTCATTGCTCCTTTTGATTTTCATTTATTCAGGTCCTTAAAAATTAATCTCAAAGGTAAAATCTTTTATTCTTTTAATAATTCTTGTTCTTAGCCGAGAAATAGCCGAATGTCTGGGAGGACGGAAACTTTATGTCAAAACGAAAATGAAGAAATTTGGTGCAATATGATTCATATTTAGCTGAATAAATTTTTAATGGCATCAATTGGTTTTGTGTTTTAATTTCCCTTAAAATCCACATAAACTTTGAACCGTATCGATTTAGCACACTGAGGAATTAGTAGTCTTTACAAACAGTAGTTACTGTCTGCTATTTACACATCGTCCAACAGAAATGGATTGAAAACTCTTGGCTACTAGCGTTTGTTTACGTTGTGTATATAACACTCTAAATCCTGTTATTCTCTACCGTCATCCGATAGCTTAAAGGTAGGATCTCCGACTGATGTTAAGTCGGTCGTGTTTCAATCCTTAGAGGAATGTCTAACCCTGCGGATGATACAGTGAAATAGGACTGTCTGTGAATTATTATATATACACTACCAGCTATAAATATTACGACACCCCAGTGTTTTAAAAAATGATCTATTTCATACAATTCTTTAGTACTTATTGCCAAGTGAATAATTGTAAACGAAAATAGAATGGTTCTTTTGTAATTATTGTAAAATAACATGTGCATCAAATGAATTTATAAATATTCAATAATTACCTATATTGCAGTTTCATCAATGAAAGAACGAAAATAATTTACGAAGATTCGAATGACTTCATTATTGCTTCCTTACCTTTTAAAATTTTGCAAAGTAATAATAATAAAAGAACCATTCTATTTTCATTTCGAAATAAATACTAAAATAGTATGAAATACATCATTTCTTTTATTAAAAAAAAGTGCGTTGACATCTCTACAATCAAAGTCGGTAGATACACTATTTGAATATACCAATCAAATGCGTATGTATGTACACAACGGCACACGTATACATATATATGGCAAGCCCCATACTGTTCAAACATAGTTATATTTTTGTGAGCCCCGGTGGGCGAGTGCGCACTGTGTATGTGTCTGAGTGCGTCAGTGTGTGTACACGTGAGTATCTACGTCTGCATTTGTATGAGAGACGTCACGACGACAAATTTTCCTCTCAATTTTCCTCCCACTTTCAGAAAATTACACCAATATATGAAGCCTTATATATATCCAATATTTTTTAAAAAAATAATCAGTTTGTCTGACGATCGCTAAAGCGTGAAAACCAGGGTCACAAACTAACACCAATTAAAATGAATATATATATATATATATATATATATATATATATATATATATATATATAAGAAAAATTAAGGCAAACACGTTATTTCATGGTAAATGGAAATATAAGCCTATTTCAGGCGAACCACCATTGTTATATATCGACAAACAACAAACACGCATATATATAAAAATATAAAGTTATATTTTTATTAATGACGATGAACCGTGTAGCATAGGGAACAGAGAATTGAGAGAGCGCGCTTCTAATGGGTTGACGGGAGTGTAGTCTTATCCGTTGTGTCTCTCTCTTCACCGGCCGAACTCTGTTGCTCCTCTACTGGCGAATCCGTGTGCCGAGGTCTTTTTATAATCTTCCAGAACCGGGACTTTTTCTTCCGGTTTTGCCTCGCCCACGCACGACACGTAATTCTCAGAGACACCTGTTCTATTTGCCTCTGTAGTTATTTCCGCTGCTGCCGGAAATAAGGTCAAACGACATCCGTTCCTTTCAACGACCGGAAACACCCTCGCTTGCATCAGCCTTCCTCGGGTGGGGCCAGATTGTTATATTACACCATCAGCTTCCGTCTTTATTTTACAAATGATTTTACACGAATCCTTTGTAAAAAACTGATGATGGTTCGCCTGACATACATCCGATTTACCATGAAATAACGTGTCTGCCTTAAATTCTCTTATATTTGCTCTGTATGTATTTATATACATACATATTTAGAGCTCTCTTAAAGACTTATTCTACCACTGTATGTACAGGATACTGCTTTGGATTCTTCTATTGTCGTCGTCCTGCGGCATCGGTCGAGATAAGAACTCACTACAGTATTCCCTGTACATTTGGAACCCTGGCGCAGTTTACAGCGAAATTCATAATCTTGTCAAATAGCTGAATATTGATGCTTTGCCAGAGCTACCAAGGGTGTTTTTATTGTGACACCAACACTAGATCAGTTGCCTCCAGACCCCATCCTGTTATTTAGTCCATAACTGGAGGGAATTGACGGATTAATACCTTTCCCAAGGGTACCGGTGCTTATGTGAATGCAGGTACTCAACTGGAATTCGAACTCGGCTCACCGATTTATCTTTCCAAGCCGACATCCATAACGCACATCCGTCACTGAAAGCTTACAGCGCCTGGTATTCCCAAGCGGTCACCCCTCTATGTACTGACCAAGCTCACGTTGCTTAACATCTGTGATCGAACGAGAACCGGTGTATTCAACATGATATGCCGTAAGCAGTCTTCTATACCTACACTATTTTCTGACACACACACACACACACACACACACACACACACACACACATATATATATATATATATATATATATATATATATATACAAATCTCTCGCTCTTTCACTCAACATTATCTAACTTCCTGTTTCAATGCTTGCCCTCTCTGTAAATGCTCATCTCTTTATCGGTCTTATTTTATCTTGTCCTTTGTGCTATTTTCCTTTTTTCTGTGTCATCACTCTCTTTGAAAACTCATTCAATCTTTCTTTTTTAATATTTCTCATCTCGTTCTTTCCAACCGCAGTTTTTGTTCTTTTAGCCGCAAATAGTTAAAACAGTCTCACACGATTTGTGCGAACCTTGTACCAGACTAAGTAAAACTTGGCAAATACCAGTGCATACGATTTTTTCTTCTTTAATTTCCTTTGCCTCAGTGTAGCAGCCTTTATCTGAATTTCATTTTCTCCCACTGAAGCCTCCCTCCAACCACCATTTTCCTTCTCTCTTTGTCGTGTGTCTCTTATCTTCTTTATTTTTTCTTTCATTTTTCCGACTTATCTCAGTAGTTGCTTCACTTGTTTCCACAGTTTGCACCATTTTCATTCATTCCCAGCGAAATACGGTTAAGCCGCCCTAACATCAATTAACGCACCACCCTCTCTTCGTCGGTTTCGTTTTCTTTCTTTCTTTCTTTCTTTCTTTTCATTTCCTTCCAATCCAAAGGGTCTGGAAGGCCATTCTTTGACATTACAAATAAGGAGGTGCAATTCTCTTCGAAATCTCGAGAGGGCGCTTCTAAATTAATATCCGGTCCTTAGCATGCCGGTAGCGAAGAATAGCGGGGAGACATCCCACTAATCTCTGATGTTTCTCGATCCACGTACCATTCCTGACTTGAACTCACTCACATTACTTCCTTCAGGAGTTGCTGCTAACACACGACATATAACTGGCTCTTCTTCAGAACCAATGCCCATCCTTCCAGGAAGATTTGGATTTTTATTTCTTTTCTTTTGGTTATTTTTTGTTTGTCTTTCTCGTTTTTTTTTTTTACCGCAAAAGTCCAAAAAATTGCAACTATGGGTAATGCTGAAGACATTAGGATTGTCCAATCACAAAAATGGAGAAAAAGCAATTTTTAAGGTTGAATGAAGAAACGGGAATTTATCCCAAGGTGTGGTCTGCATGTCAACGCGATCTATCTATCTATCTATCTATCTATCTATCTATCTATCTATCTATCTATCTATCTGTGTGTGTGTGTGTGTGCATATCCCTATCTGTTCATATTTTCTATCTACTTAGCTATCTAGCTTCCTAGCTATGCCAGTCTGTTTAGTATATATATATATATATATATATATATATATATATATATATATATATATATCAAGCTTTTCACTTTTGATATCTATCTATCAATGTCATATCACACAAACACACATACACACACATACTCAAATACACACCTATATATATTAAAGGCATGAATATATATTTATGGGTTAAAATCCTCAATATTATAGATCGTATGTAAATATATAAGTGAACATTGAATTCGACACCCAGAGGCAACTGTAAGTTTCATGTTTATACCCAATCGTCATAGCTTGAAATAATGCGTTCAGCATGAAACAGTCGACTCTGAGTATTGCCAATATTGTCCGTTTCATACATACAAATAAAAATGAAATTTGAGAAATCCCTCACGTACGGTTTTAAATCCGATGTATTTTACATTTTTAAACGTTATTTTAAATGGATATATATAGCGAGAGAGACAGACCTCTGTGTGTTTGTGGATATTGACCTCAAACGGAATGTATGAATAAATTTTGTATGTTTAATATAGTTTTTTGCTCTGTTGTCAAGTTTTCGCAAGTAAATTAACATCATGAGCCAACAAACCTACTAAGGTTTCACTTAAACGGATCTTCAAGGATCTGAAGATCCATTTAGGTGAAACCTTGGTAGGTTTGTTGTCTCACGAGGTTAATTTACTTATTCAGCTCTGCTTAAGTATTGAGCGCTTTTTTGTTATCTATTACTCGTCTCGGTTTTTTTCTTTGGGTTACGTACTGGCTCGTTCCAAATCGCTTTGGCTGGTGTTCATATGCTTAGCTCTTTCTTTACAACCATTTTTTCCTTCCGCGTATATAGGCGGAGTTTTTTGCAAAACGAGTACAGTGACACGTTTGCATTTATATATATATATATATATATATATATATATATATATATATATATATATACTGGCTGGATCAGTTTTAATATTAATAGCATCTTCTTTTGCGATTTTACCTACATGCTACTTTCTCTTTCTATTTTATATATATATATATATATATATATATATATATATATATATATAACATACTTTTATAAACTTACAGGTGTGTTCCTCTGAACAAAACAATGATAAACGATAAATAAGTATGTCAGAAAGTTCTTTGCTTTTTAGTAATTACGTTTAAATAAGGTATTCGGTAGATGCCGCTGTGTTGCAATTTGGACTAAGTTACATTTATCATTCGTGTACATTTGTGTATATTATATCATCAATGTTTAACTTGTGCAGTTATGATTACCTGAAAATTGGTTCGTTTGACAATAACAGGGAATTATTTTTACCTACGGCCGCACGAATAATAATGGACACGAGGTTGTACGGCTGTATTAGATTGCATTTCCAGACCGAAGGCAGCTGAGATATAAAGCATTTTTTCCTTGTTTTGGTCATAACAACCTACCATTAATCTTTGTATTTCCATCGCATATGCAAGAGCAAATACACACACACACACACACACACACACACACACACACACACACACACACACACATATATATATATATATATATATATATATATATATATACATAATGTTACGGAAAATCCAGAAGATATGGTAATTATTTGTTTGAATATTATTTTTAGTCGATACCCGTATTTGATTTGATAATCTGTTTTTAATCAAACTGTATATTTATTTCTACCGGTCTGATTATTTACGATACATTTGGTACGAATTTATCCTAAATAATGAAACCGGCAGAAATGATTATATAAACATACTGTTTTATTAAAAAACCGATTAGCTACTCACATACGAGTATCGACTAAAAATGATGTTCATTTATATATATATATATATATATATATATATATAGAGAGAGAGAGAGAGAGAGAGAGAGAGATAGATAGATAGTTAGTTACATAGATAGATAGATAGATAGATAGATAGATAGATAGATAGATAGATAGATAGTATACCCGTATAGAAGTATCATATAATGATTGGTTTAGATTTGGTAAAATCCTACACACACACATAGTAATATTTTTGTGTTGTTACACTTGACTTATTCTGATTTCGTACTATCAATAGTACCTCATCAGACGATGGAGCACTTTTAAAAATAAATGTTACAAATTGTGAATTGTTATTCTTTTAGTTATACTATTTTGTAGTTATTTAATATACATACAGCTTGTAAATACACACACACGAACACAAACACACACAGATAGATAGATAGATAGATAGATAGATAGATAGATAGATAGATAGATAGATAGATAGATAGATCCCAGTAAATCTTTAATGAAGTAATGATGAAGTTTAAATTGAAAAGAGGAGTTTATTCTCTAACAGAACCACAGATTTGTAGCCTTGTATGGTACCAGAAGATTTGAAAATGGTAGATAAGCTTAATACGTTTGGGGAGGATTAGAATACACAAAATATACTAAGTTCAAACCGTCTGCTTAGGACAGAAAATAATTTACTATCGGGCATCTAGGCTTTTATCTCTTCTCTTCCCCCTTCATTCGCGCCGTAAATTTACACCCCTGATTATTTTCTGTAAGTAGTTTCACGGTAATTTTTTAAACGAACATTTCCCTTTGGTACCTAGTATTTATTAATTTAAGCGCAATAAGTTAGTGGCGACAAGGTCTCATTCATTTATATTCATGTTGGCTTGATGCCACCGTAAATACTCTGCTAATAGTTTCTTTTCTTGCACTTCTCGATTGTAGAACTCTGTTATGGTTCTATATCTTCAGGCCAACTTTAATTCAAATGAAATGTCAATCGCTATTTTCTTCCCTCCTGTTTATTTCTGAGAAAACCACTGTCCTAAACTATATAAAAAACGTTTAATACCACAATTACCATGTCTTCACCACGAGCAACATTATACTTTTAACTGGTTACTCTTTTTCTTCATCTTCATGTTCCCTGTCTCTTCAGGGTGTAGGTGATCATGGCTATCTAGAACGTTGTCGTTTCGTTATTTCTATAAAAAGTTATCCCACAATCCATTTACTCAAGCTCATTAAGTGTGTTATAGATGTTTTCCTCTGTCCCCCTTATCGTCAATCTGACGTTTGAGTATCAGATTTTCCAAGCCACCCTTTCTCATTATGGGCTCCAGAAATTTCAGCTGCCACTTCCTGAAGTTAAATATAAGATTCCTTTTTTGTTTTCATTTTCTTTAAACTCTCGTCGATTACTCTCGTTTTCGGATTATCAGTGTCAGACTTTACCATATTTTGCTGAATATTTTAGCAAATTTTACGAATATTTCTTTGAGAATAGTTTCATATTTCCTAATATGTTCGTTTTTTACCGTTTACTGGCAAAATTACTTCTTGATTGCTCCAAGTTTAGCAGTAATGAATAACAGTTTTATCAGTTTCATTTTTTTAATTCCTTTGCTGTGTCTATTTTTGTGAATCTAACATCAGACTCCTGGTTCGTTGCCAATTGTGGAAATCAAAGAGCATCAAGTGAATTTTGGAAACATTTAATATCTCCTTCCTATTGATGCCTTCTGAAATGAAAGATAGGCTGTAAATTGACTCAGTTGTTTCTTGCGTTACGTTCATTTTTTATTCTCCGCCAAATATCGGGAAAGGGATCAATTAGAATTATTAACGGCAGCATGATTTTTTGGAAATGCCTCCAACATTGACCAGAACGATTGTCCTTTACTTTATCTATCTGCTCTTTCCTGACCCGTTGACGCCTATCTTACCCTTCTCTCAATTATGCATCCCTACATTAGCTCGAGGCTTTATACAAATGTTATAGAGAAATGGATTGATTTTATGAACGGAAATGAAATACGGAAAGCAGATAGATAGATAGATAGATAGATAGATAGATAGATAGATAGATAGATAGATAGATAGATAGATATTAATAAACTGATAAAGAAAATCAAAATTAGATATATACATCGATAGATACATACATAGATACAAAATATTGAGATAGATAGATAGATAGATAGATAGATAGATAGATAGATAGATAGATAGATATGAATAGACAGAAAAAGATAAACAAATTAATATTAATAGACTACTGTAAATATAAAGATTAAATTAGAAGATAGATTGTTGATTATTCTAAGTGCCGTCTTGATGTGGCACAAGGCCGAGAGTACGGGGTACCCAGTGATCCAACTCATGACTCAGTTGTAATAGTTTTGGCAAGGGAAGCTTACTAACAATTACACTATCACGTGCTGCCCGTCAATAGATACATACGAATAGAAAAAGATAGATAGATAGATAGATAGATAGATAGATAGATAGATAGATAGATAAATAGATAGATAGATAGATAGATAGATAGACTGAAAAATATAAATAAAAACAAAATTAAATAATATTAATAGACTAAGTTAAATAAATGAAGATTAAAGTAGATAGATAGATAGATAGATAGATAGATAGATAGATAGATATGAATATACTGAAAAATATAAATAAAAACAAAATTAAATAATATTAATAGACTAAGTTAAATAAATGAAGATTAAAGTAGATAGATAGATAGATAGATAGATAGATATGAATATACTGCAAAAGATAAATAAAACAAAATTAAATAGATATTAATAGACTAAGTTAAATAAATGAAGATTAAAGTAGATAGATAGATAGATAGATAGATAGATAGATAGATAGATAGATAGATAGATATGAATATACTGAAAAAGATAAATAAAAACAAAATTAATTAGATATTAATAGACTAAGTTAAATAAATGAAGATTAAGATAGATAGATAGATAGATAGATAGATAGATAGATAGATTAAAGATATAAATAAAGAATGACAAAAATAATCGTCCTTTTTATCTACTTATTGTTCAATGCCTTACTGATCATATGCTTAATGAGTTTTATGACATCTACACTGAACGTAGTAAAGAAAAATCTGTATTAATTGTCGCTTCAGAAAGTGCAACTATTGAGATTATCAACACCTTTCTTGTTAACGAAACCCTAAATGACTTCGCTGATAACAGAAAGGTGACTGATAGGCCTGTATTGTAAGGAGAATGATCGCTATGACGCATTTTTGAAGATAGAGCTAACACTTGATTGCTTCCATAGAAGTGGCAATGATTTCTCTATCAGGAAGCTGTTAAACAATTTTGCCAATATCTGAGATAACTCGGGTCTTATGGGATACACAATCCTATATTTTACAACGAATAGCTGAAACGCAAAAAAGAAAAAGAAAATGTACACGCATAAAATCGGATCCGATTCACTAAAAACAAATTTCTGTACAATAGAATAAAAATAACATCCACAAGTGATTAAGTGATTCTGGTGGCTGATTTGACAAAAAAAAACCTATTGGACTTTCAATCACCCGTGTTTATGGTTCTTGACGCAAAAAAAAGAAAGAAAAAATGTTTGCCTTCGGATCCGATCTTCTTCTTCTATGGACCTTCTCATTACAGGACGTAGGTGATCATGGTCTTCCACGTCTCTCTATCCTTGATGTCTCTTAACACACTTTCTGCTGTACCAACTCGCAGCCAACGTTCGGTCATCCACCTGCTCAGGCCCTTCAAATATATTATCCACTGCTTTCCTCTGTCTTTTTTCCCTCTATCTGGCCTGTTATTATCAAATTCTCCATGACCTTCTTCCTCATTGCATGTCCCGGGAACTGTAACTGTCTTTTTCTGATGCTCAACATTAATTTCATTTTTGCTTCCATTCTTTCTAACACCTCATCATTGCTCACATGCTTTGTCCATGATATCCGCAGCATCTTTTTTTTTCTTTTTTTTTTTTTAATCATATCACCCCGAGCAAGGCGGTAACGCCACTGATATGCAGGGAGCTACGTAAGAGTGAAAAGGTGAAGAACCACATTCTAAACAGGGAACAAGGGATGAGCCTCTTCACATGTTCATTAGACGTGGGTGGAGTGTGAATCGGGCGATAGTTTAGTCTATCTACTCCAATTGAAAAAAAGAAAAGAAAGAAAAGAGTGAAAAGATTGGAAAGGAGAAGGCCGGAAACCACATCCTAAACAGGGAACAAGGGATGAGCCTTTTCACCTGTTCAATAGATATGGGTGGAGTGTGAACCGTGCGATAGTTTAGTCTATCTAGTCAATATCTTTCTCTAGAACCATATTTCAGTTGCTTCAAGTTTTTTCCTTAATCTTTGATGATATTGTCCAGTATTCACTGGCATATTGAAGAAATGATATCACATAGCAATCTAGTACTCTCTTATTTGTTTCTATTTAAAGTTTTCTGTATCTTAATACTTTGCTCAGCTTCTGGAACGCATCCTTTGCCATGCCGATTTCCCTTTGGATCTCTGTGTCACACTTTCCGTCTTCCCCCACAGTCTTAAGAAAAAATAACACTTAGATTTTATCCTTACCACAAAGACTCATAGACTCATGGTCTTTGATTAGGTTTGATAACTTTTCGAGCCTTAATATTAATATTAAAATGTCTGTATTCCATGAGAGTGGGAATATTTGTGGAGGATTGGATTATCTGAATAAGATGGTATTATCTGTGGGGGACGGGATTCTTTGATGAGGACGGGATTATGCAAAGAGTATGAGATTATCTAAGAAGGATCAGCATCAGCGGACAAAGCCGAGTACTTTACTCGCAGTTTCTCATTCAACTCCACATTTGGCTCGTCTGGAGTACTTCCATTTTAGAACTGAGGCTAAACTGAATGATGTTTACATTACCTCTTCTCTGGTATCTAAGGTAATAACAAAACTTGACCCCCATAAGGTGAGCGGAGGTGATGGAATCCCGTTCATTGTCCTTAAGAAATCTGTCCCTGCACTCTCCTCTGTCCTCTCAAAATTCTATAATTGCTGCTTTCTTCTTCCTCTTTTCCTGCATGCTGGAAGTCCTCTTCTGTGGTCCCTGTATTTAAGAACTCGGGGGAACCCTCGAACCCATCTAACTATTGCCCTTTCAGCCTTCTACCAATTTTCGGTAAAGTGTTCGAGGCCATTATCAATGCTGAATTAGTTCAACATCTTACTCCTCATATACTATTGTCTGACAGGTAGCACGGCTTCTGCTTCGCCAGGTCCACGGCCGATATGCTAACGACCATCACGAAGTACATATACCAGCCCCTTAATAAGATCAGCAAGGCTCGTGCTGTTTCCCTGACACCTCCAGGGCTTTTGATAGGGTTTGGCAAGCTGGCCTTCTAAGCAAGATACGGGGTTATGGTATCACTAGTAGCTTGCTTGATCTGATCAACTCTTTTCTAAATAACCGAATAATGAAGGTCGTCTTGAATGAGCATTCCTCCACCTCCTACTGCACAAACACTGGTGTCCCTCAGGGCTCTATCCTAGGCCCGACACTCCTCCTTATATTCATAAATGATCACCCAGACGTGATCAAGTCCCAAGTGGTCATCTACGAAGATGACACCACAATTTACTCCAACATCAGTAAGAACCCGGTGAGGCGGACAAACATAACCTAGCTACTGATATTGAGAGGAATCTACCATCAGTGGTAGACTGGGAAATAAAGTGACTTGTAAATTTCAATCCGTCTAAGACGAAACTGCTGTTTGTCAATCATCACAGGCAACCTCTCCCGCCTCCCATAAGCATGAACCAAGCGAGTCTCCCTGAGAATAATATACTGCGCCTTCTCAGCCTTACCCTAACCACCGATCTCCCACCCATTCAGAGTTAGATCAACCAAATGCAGCCGATATTTTACTACATCAGCTTCTTTTCTCGCATCTCCCGCCTATGGAACTCCCTTCCATATTCTTGCTTTCATGACGGCTACAACCACCAAGAATTTAAATGCAATGTCAACACCCATCTCTTATCCACTTGATTCCAGTTCTTTTTACATCACTCTGTATATCTTTTCCTTTCTCTCTACTTTTGCAACTGTCATCACACCTGTATTCTCATCCTTCTCTTCCCTTTCTCTGACACCCCCTGTAACTGGTTTGTCTTTCTCTTTACTCTCCTCCTTTCTAATCTTTTACTCTTATGTAGCCCCGTACGCATCAGTAGCTATACCGCTTACATGGGGTGAAACGATTAAAATAAAAAAAAACTGGATCATCAGGATGATGGGATTATCTGTGAACCATGGGATTTTTTTTAAGAGGATGGAATTATGTGATGGAGATAATCTTATCTGTGAAGGAGGGGTTAACTTGTGAAAGGTGGGATTCTCTGGTGAAAACTGGATCATCTCAAGAGGATGGAATTATTTGTAAACCATGGGATTATGTGAGGATAATGGAATTATCAGAGGAGGATAAGATTATCTATGGAAGATGGGATTATCTGAGGTGGATGAGATTATTTGAGGTGGGTGGGATTTTGCAGAATTCACATAATCCGATTCTTCTGTTTTCAGGCTTGTCTTTAACTGTGTTTCTATAGCTGGACTTTGAATATTCCAGAACTTCCATCCGGTTATTTCTACCTGTTCAGGATCCAGCAAAATATCTATTACACCGTTTCTAATGATAAATAGTATTGCAGTCGGGCTTCAGGTGAGACATGGCGTAGCATATCTTGAAGGGAAACTTTCTAACTAGGATTTGTTGATTAACTATTCTCAATCTGAAACGTTCCAAGTCAGAAAGCAATGTGGCAATTCTAGATTTGATAATCTCTTTAGATTGATAGAGGAGTTATTGCTGTATAATATCTGATACTATCCCATTCAGGTTTGTCGTCCCGGAAAACCGTCGTATGAAACGGAATTTTAGTGGATGACTTTTGTTTAGTACATAAATAACTAGCAAATATGTTTATCAGTTCGTACCGGCTGCAGCCGCTCTCACACCGGCGTGATGTAGCTTCCCTGTGCCTCTTCTACAAGTACTTTCATGGCTTCTGCTCCGATGAGCTTAGATCACTGGTGCCGCCCAAGCACGAATTTACACGAGATACTAGATTAGCAACAAGGTCCCACCCTTTTACAGTTAAACAAATAAGATGTAACCGTAAATTCTACTCCAACAGCTTCTTTTCTCGCGCTTCCCGTCTGTGGAACTCCCTTCCACAAGTCTGCTTTCCCGACAGTTACAACCTCCAGGTGTTTAAATGTAGGGTCAATAGACACCTCCTATCACACTAACTCCCAACTATTCTCACAACACTCTCATCTACCCAACCCTCATTCTCGGTATCCTCACCCGCCTATCACCCACCCTCTGTTATTTCCTATATTTAACCAGCCTTTCTCCACTCTACGTAGCCCCCTGCACAGTAGTGGCAGTGACATGCCTTGCTCGGGGTGAAACGCTTATAAAAAATAAAATAAAAAAAGCGATGGTAAATTTATCAGTATCGCCCTTCATTACTTCTTTTCCAGTCCCTTTAAAAAAGGCGCAAATAATCTAACAAATAAGATTGATTTCTTGACGGCACACGAATCACCTCCACATAAATCAATTTTTCTCAAGTCAGAAATGTTCCTGGGAGACCAACCCCTAAAACGAGCTTGATGGCATGTAAGGAATTAAATATCTAATGGAGGAGTTTGAGTTTTGTTTAATGGCATATCAAGCTCTGTGTGTTATTTAATGCCCACCACCAGAAAGGTGTTTAACAAATTTTTATGTTCAGTTATAGTGAGAAGGTTAATTTAGTCAATTTTGATGAATTCTTTATTTTTTTATTTTAGAAAACTGAAGATGTTTTCTAACATTGCATTCAAAATGTATTGCTGGTAATATTTCTTCCTTCAAAAACGTATTAAGGCTATAATTTTTTTCTTCAAAAATATGTTATGGTAATTATTTTCTTTAAAATTTATATTTTTCTATAAAAATAATTTTTCACGTATATATTTCTATAAAATCAATTTTATATTTTCATAGCGTTTTGACCCCAGTTTGGGTCTTAACTATTTACCCATAGCTGGGACATTAACAGGTGCTACCACTTCCGGTCAGGATGGACCTGGGAAAACCAGCAATTAAAAGGTAGTTCCATGCTCCTCACAACCTCTTAATCAGAGGTCTTGCTGCCACTGAAGAAAGTGAGGCCATGTCGGTGCAGTAGCATCTAATACCGTCACTGAATTGAATATATATATTTTTTTAATCATTTCACCCCGAGCAAGGCGGAAACGCCACTGATGTGCAGGGGGTTACATGAATGTAAAAAGATTAATTAGAAAAGAGTAAGGAGTACAAACTAGTTAGAAAAGAACAACAGAAAGCTGAGAAAGCAGGTGCGATGACAGATACATAGGTGGAGAGAAAGGGAAGATTATACAGGGTGGGGAGAGAGCTAGAGTCCAGTGGTTAATAGATGAGTATTGACTTTGCATTTAAATTTCTGGAGGTTGTAGCCGTCAGGAAAGCAAGAATACGGGAGCGAGTTCCACAGGCGGGAAGTGCGAGAGAAGAAGCTACAGGAGTAGAATTGTCATCTGCATTTGGCTAACCTGACTGTGAATGGATGGGACCCAGTTGCCAGTCTGGTTGCACGAGTAAACACCTGTTGAGGAGGTATCATTGACTTAAGCTCATCCGAGCAGAAGCCATGAAAGTATTTATAGAAGAGCCAAAGGGAGGCCACATTTCGACGATGGGGAAATGGCTGCAGTCGAGTCGCCAGATCAGTACCTATCACATTACAGACTCTCCTTTGACATGAATAGGGGACCAAGTATCGGGATGAAACATATCCATAAGTTGGGGAATATAGAAAGATTATTAAAAATCCATAGTTTTAACTTTCTTAGAGTTTCGTTGAAATGAGCAAAATGGAAATTCTAAATATATATATTTCTTTCTTATATCGTTTAAAAAATTAACTCCATATGGAAAAAAGAAAAGGAGAAATATCTAACTATCGAATCTCTTCTATTTACACTATTTACTTTATTCGCACTGTTTTTCGCCTCTTCGTTTCTATATTATCGACGTTTCGTTTGTACTCTCCGACCTTCTTCTGGTGTTGTTGCAATTTCAAACTGACCTCTTTATTTTGTCGAAAGGGTAGATTTCAGCCACTGATTTGTGAGTTCAATGCCTTGTTACAGTAGAGTTGAAAAAAAAAACTTGAAGAGTTGGGTTAAATAGTGACAATTCGGAAGAGGTATGGCAAGTAGAACTAGAACAATCTATTCCTCTGGATAAAGTAGTGGGTTCATTTTGAAATTTCAATCACCTAAAGAAGGACAGTTGCGTATAAAGGCTTAAATGTCGTGAATATGCCAACGAAGAGGAAAACACCGATACGAACAACGTAATAATACAAATGATAACAGTACATCACATCTGAAATATAGACAAGTCTCTTCTAGTTGGTCACATTTCCTGGCCTAATCAATCTGATGATTGAAGAAAACGATATATAAACGTATAAAACTCTCCCCTCTAATTCCTAATACGCCTTCAGATTTCACTTTCCTTTCAGTCTGGTATCAGTGACTTAAGGTCATCCGAGCAGAAGCCATGAAAGTATATATAGAAGAGACAGAGGGAGGCCACATTTCGACGATGGGAAAGTGGCTGCAGTCGAGTCGCCAGATCAGTACCTATCACATTACAGACTCTTTTTTGGAGCTTGTCAAGAACACTGAGGAGAACGGCAGGGGCACCTGACCATAAATGGCAGCAGTACTCCATGCACGGACGGATGATTGACTTGTATATATGCAGGATGGATTCAGGTGGAAAAAACATCCTGGATCGACATAGTGACCCAATCTTCTTAGCAGTAGATTTCACACGAGCTTTACTGACAGAATAGAGCTGTTATGTGTAGTATGTAAATACATTGTAAAATATTTTACTTTTTTTTATAATCATTTCACCCCAAGCAAGGCAGTACTGCCACTATTTCCCAAGGGCTTACATAAGATGAGAGTGAAGAGAAATAGGAACAAGTCATTGTGGTGTCGGATAATGGGTAAGCAAAGGATGGCAACACTGGTGTAAAGAGTGCTGCGTGAGAGTAGAGTGGAAAGAGAGAAGAACAAGACAATAGGGGTGTCGGGGAAAGGATGGGAGTCAGATAAAAGATGGCAATTGACATTGTAGTCTTAGAGTTTGTGGCTATCTGAGAAGCAAGTATACGGAAGAGAGTTCTACAGGCGGTAAGTGGAAGAAAAATAGATGTTGAATTATTGAAATTGCAGTTACATTTGATGGGTGGGACCTAGTAGCCAGTTTAGAAGCTCCAGTAATTTATTCAGAGGAGGCACCAGGGAGCTAAGCTTGTCGGAGTAGAATAAGTGATATTATTTGTAGACGAAATTACTAAAATTTCTGTACGTTAAATAATTTCTGTAGAATTCCCTTCAGTATACTTGCTTCCCTGACAGCTTCAGTCTCCAAGAATTTAAATGTAAGGCCAATTGCCATCTCCTATCTCTCTGACTTGCATCCGTCATGTTTTTTCTCCGTCCACTCTACTCTCATCAACTCTCTTCACACCAGTATTCTCAACCTTCTCTAACCCAATGCCTGACACCCCCTATAACCTGTTCCTCTTTCTTATCATTCTCCTCCTATGTAACCTCCTGCGCACCAGTGGCAGTAAAACTGCCTTGCTTAGGGCGAAATGATATAATAACTAAAACAGGTGTTTACTCGTGCAACCAGACTGGCAACTGGGTCCCACCCATTCACAGTCAGGTTAGCCAAATGCAGACGACAATTCTACTCCTGCAGCTTCTTCTCTCGCACTTCCCGCCTGTGGAACTCGCTCCCGTATTCTTGCTTTCCTGACGGCTACAACCTCCAGAAATTTAAATGCAAAGTCAATACTCATCTACTAACCACTGGACTCTAGCTCTCTCCCCACCCCTGTATAACCTTCCCTTTCTCTCCACCTATGTATCTGTCATCGCACCTGCTTTCTATTGTTCCTTTCTAACTAGTTTGTACTCCTCACTCATTTCTAATTAATCTTTTTACATTTATGTAGCCCCCTGCACATCAGTGGCGTTTCCGCCTTGCTCGGGGTGAAATGATTAAAAAAAATGTAAATGAAGAAGAAATAGATGAGTCCCTTGTTATGAATTAATGTGTATGCTATTATCAGAAGAAGGCTATTACGTGTAAAATGCAAGTGCATTTCGAATGAGTCTATTAAGTGCAGTTTAAATGATTTTTCAGAAAAAATACACTGACGACAAACAAAAAATATGGCACAACTCACGATTTCCCACAAATTTTAATGACAGAATACGCCCGTTATATTTAATGTAAATACCTTGCGAACAGTGTTGTTATGAAATCTTTTTTATTAACGCTTCTTGTATGGAAATTAAGAGGAATTAGCCATTCTATAATCAAGGTAGTTTTTGATAAGTCTTAATAACAGCATAGCGTTTATTGTATGTATAATGTAAATACATTACTCCAGATTTTCATGTTGGAATTAATTTGTTTGACTAGAGAATTTATTGCAAATTCATGTGGAAATTTAATGATCTCGACCTCATGCATATTGTAAATGATAGCGAAGGGTTATTATATATTTAATGTAAACGTATTCTTAATTAAATTACTGTGAAAATGAACTAGAAGTGATTTTACTAAACAAAAACATTGAAAATAAAGAATAAGCTATATGAAATTAACATCGGCAGAATGAGAGAATAGGGCTACGATAAGGATAGATTACATGTATTGCTAATGAATTTACGAAAACAACGCATCGTAAATGTTTTTGCTAAACATATACATTAAAGTTACATTGCTTTTCAAAATCTAATGCAAGAACTGCTGGAAAAATAAGGTGATTATATTCAATGTAAAAACTACGAATGAATTTATCCTGGAATATTTTTGTGAATTATTTCATGATTAAAAATGATTGCAAATGAAGAGTAAAGTAGAATTCCATTGTCGTAAATCGATGCAAATTTTACTGACGGATAAGGTTTTTATATTACTAATGACTGTATATTACTAATTACTGATTTAGTATAAATTATTTCGCTAAAGGAATTCATTTAAGATTTTGATATTCGGTATTCAGTAATTAATAAAATCCCTAATGACAGAAGAAAGATATTGTACGTTTAATGTATTGCAAAAACGTTTATCATAGAAAATATTTTGCAAATAACATATACATATATATATATATATATTCAATAATCATGAATAAATCCAAGCACTAATGTCTGAATACGGCTATTTTCAACACTATATAAAAATTACCGTTGAGAATTAATTTATTAGCACCAGGTATTAATTACCGTTGTGTTTTTATTTATTTAGATGTTTCATGTCACGGTGTATGTAAACTGTTAGGACAAATTTACTAATGTTACACTTACCTTCAAGCACACACACACACACACACACATTTATATATATATATATATATATATATATATATATATATATATTTTAATTCAGATACTTCAATCCAAGGGAAAAAAGCAGGAAGGTAAATTCCAAAAAACCGGATCCTAATTAATATTAAAAATTTATTTTAATATTAAAAAATGATACAGGAAGAGAGCTCCATGTAATAAAATATTACAGAGCAAATATATATATTAAAAAAGGATTAATTCAAAGATGTTGAATGGCCATTTCGATATGACGATCCCCACGGGGAGCGACACATCACCTCAGCAACAGAAAAAAACCTTTCAGAAACTGGAGAAAAATTAGTCTACTTTTCCTTTTTAAATAGATTGCAAAGAAATTAAAAAATAAATAATAAAATAAAATAAAATAAAATAAAAATAAAAATAAAGGGAAAGAAAAAGAAAAGGAAAAAGAAAAAGAAAAGGATAGAATAAAATCAAATAAATAAGAAAAGAAAAAAATTGACATCGTCTGGGTTTGCAAAAAAAGGGGAGAATGTAACTAAAAATTAACAGACAGCCGTGTTGAATCATTTAAAGCAACACGGAAAAAAGTTGGTAAGAGAGATAAAAGAAGGAAGGGAGGGAAAAAGAAAGAAACTAAAGAAAAAATTTTTTTTAAATATTACAGACGCTGGACAAATTCAAAAATCTAATTTCCCCAAAACGTTGAAGTATTAAAAAAAGCCTTTACTTAAAAAGGCATAATTATTGATAAAAGGGAATAAAAAGATATAGGATTTGAAATAAAATTATTTTTTTAAAAAAATTAGGTCATTTGAAATTAAACTAAATAAAGACAATACTAGGTAAAAAAAAAAAAAAAAAAAAAAAAAAAAATTACAATTATTATATATACATATCAATAGAAGTACACACATATATATATATATATATATATATACACACACCATTTAACGAATAAGAATACATATATACATACACATACACACACATACATTCAATTTATTACACACTAATATACTAATATACATATACATGCGCATACACACATATATATATATGTGTGTACACACCTATATACAAAAAATTCATATAGACATAATATACATGTGTACACATACATGCACACATATACACACACACGCACACACATAGACATAATATACATGTGTACACATACATGCACACATATACACACACACGCACACACACATATATATATATATATATATATATATATATATATATATATATATTCCTTATGCACTCACACATACATATTAATGAATATTATGAAAAGGAGCATTTACATAGCTAAAAAAATTTTTTTCCAAAATAACATATAGCCCACATACATAAATACATATATACAAATATGCACATCCACACACAAACATACACATAAAAAAAAAAAAAAAAAAAATTTAAAATTAAAATTAAAAATTTTTTTTAAAATAATAAAATATAGAATTTAAAAATTAAAAATTAGAAGTTAAATTTTAAAATCCGCCCTATGGCGGCACTTGTTTATAAATTCCCTTCTAAAGTTCAAAAGTAAGTCCTGATGAGGATACTTCAAAATCAGAATCTTCTCCAATAAACACAGACGACACCTATCACGAAAACTTTTAGGAGTACAAGCTGAGCCTATTAATTTCCAGCTGATTATGGGGTCCTGCCCCTCCTCCTTCATTTCCCAGAACCTACGTGACAGTGCCGTCTGGAATCTCTGTTTAGGGTTCGAAAACGAGTACCTGTGATTATAAAGCCTCTGTTTGAAAGAGCCCGCGGACATGCCAATATAGCTCCGGTAACTGTCCTTGTTAATTGATAAACATTTTAATAATAATAACAATCCCTTAAATAAAATTTTTAATAGATTCACCCTAAAAATTAGTTATTCTTGCACCTCTAATATAGATAATATAATTAATTCCCACAATAAACAAGTTTTAACGAACCTAAATAATACGGAAGCTAAATCCGGAATTGTCGACAAATGCAATTGTTATTCTGTGGATGCCTGCCCGGTGCAAGGCAAATGTAAATCCACTCATGTAATTTATGAAGCCCGCATTTCTCCATCTAATAACAAGGACAGTTACCGGAGCTATATTGGCATGTCCGCGGGCTCTTTCAAACAGAGGCTTTATAATCACAGGTACTCGTTTTCGAACCCTAAACAGAGATTCCAGACGGCACTGTCACGTAGGTTCTGGGAAATGAAGGAGGAGGGGC